>JAKSZT010054350.1:8498750-8774666 GCA_026826555.1 Tolypeutes matacus
TGGATAAGCAAAATGTGGCACATACATACAATGGAATATTACTCAGCGGTAAGAAGGAACAAAGTGCTAACACATGGAATAACGTGGATGAATCTTGAAGACCTTATGTTGAGTGAAGCAAGCCAGGCACTGAAGGATGAACAGTATATGACTATGTTTAACTTCTTGAGGAATGTCAGTGGCTGCATCATTTTGTCCGCACCATTTTACACTCCCACCAGCAATGTACGAAGCTTCCAAATTCTCCATATCCCTTCCAACACTGTTTCCCCACCTTTTGTTTTTATATTGTCATCCTAGTTGGTATAAAGTAATATCTCACTGAATAGTTGTATATTTTATAAATTGTTTTGACTCTTGCTCTTTTTCAGATAATATATTTTGGAGAGCATTCATATTTACCTCTCTTTCTCTCTGGTTCAATCATTTAAACAACTTCACACTATTCAATTGTATGGATGTATAATACTTATTAGTTGATTGAACATTTGGAAGAATGAGTAAATTGGTATGGAATGATGAATCAGTAGGATTAAGTGATTTTCCTTAATATTTAATCAGGAAATTCCCACTTTTGACCTGGTTAATACAAAATATGAGTTTAGCCCCAAGGCCACACACAATAGGATTACTGTGTCTATGATCAGTTAAAAATTAAAACATCTCCTTATCCAAGTCCTAATCACATCTAAAACTGAATTGATTGTGTTCCAGGGAATAATGCCTGAGGATTTTTATATTTATATTTTTCTTTAACCTCATTGCTATTAGTACATGAAACAAAGAGATGTAGTTCATTCATTATTGTACTCTAGAACAGTGGGTTTTTTATTTTTAATGTGATATACTATAGAAGCCCCCCCTCTCCCCTCCCCTCAGGAGCCTTAAATTAACATAACTTTACTATTCCATTGTTTTCATGAACATAATTTTGTTATTCTAGGAAACTATTGCCTAGGCAAATAATATGATTATTCATTGCAAGCAGTTCTGGACCATTAATTCTTCAATAGAAAGCATCAACAGTTTGCAATCTAAAGCTATACCCCTCTTCTCAAAATTCTTGCCAAGCTCTTTCTACCAATCCTAAAATGTTCCTCATGATTTTTAGCCAAGCCAATCAAGCCCCACCAACAATCCACGTTTAATCACCCCCCTTAAACCACACTTAAAATTCTAAATATATTCCGAGCTTGCTTTTTCTCATCAAGATACTACCAAAACTCAGTTGAGGTGATGTTCTCCATTACCATGGTAAGCAATAAATTCAGCTCTGTATTATGAACAGGTTATGTTGGCATATTTGGGGAACTGGCATTTGACATATATAACAAAGTCTCTCACACTTTGCCTCTGTGGACTACTTAAAAAGGCATTCAATATTCACAAGAACTATTATTTTTGGTATTGAAATAGTAAGATCACAATTTTTTAAAATGATAAATCATATTTAAAATCATATTACTAATTGTTGGCCACTCCCAGCTTTACTCACATACAAAGCATTTTTTACATTATTACTGAATATTTGCACATGGGTATTTAGAAGATATCTCAATATCTTTTCAACATTAAAATTCCTGAGATACGATATCTTTACAATCTTTCCACAAGTTATCTGTGTACAACTCAGTATCCAATAAACTGAGCAATGGGTCACATTCCACATCCATTTAATTTCTTTTGCTTTTTATTTGCACTAAATTGGAAAATTCTAGCACCTAATTATAGGTCCTTGGGAAATGGCAGTAAATGTTTGGTGGTTCTGTCAGATAATTTTAGTTAGATTCAAAAAGGGCTCACAAATTACGGAGTGACTTCTCACTGAGAACTACTTTCAGCATTCCATTAGACACAAAGTCACAATCAAAACCTAGAAACTTTAGTATTTCAACTTGTGAGATGGTAAAGGGGTTCCCGATCTGTCCTTTACATTCAGCTATGGAAAGTATTCCTTCCTGTTATGATGCATTATTTGGATGTGGTTTAAATAAAAATAAAAGCAGTGAAGCTTTGTAGAAATTTACACAAGATTTGCATGATCATAAGATATTTTTATCGCCTTACCATAAAAATTCACATTATGGACCTGGAAAGATGGCTCATCAAGACAGTGGATAGGTTGGTTGATATGCCATTGAGAAAGGCACCTAAAATCAAGGAAAGGCTCCTTACTAATATTAACAGTGTCTCAAAGAAATGTTTTTAATCTCTGCCCTTATTTCAAAATTTCATGTACGTTTCCTCTAAACAGGCAGTATGAGAGAAAAAAAGTTTCATACTTCCTGCCAAGTTTTTCATATAGCAATATAAAAAAGATGTTGACTCAAGCGATCAAAATTTTATTGTTTTTTTTCCTATTCCCTTCAAAACTGAATCAATATTTCGACAGTTTATTGCTGACAATTAATTGCTCTTTTAAAAAGGAGATGTGTTGATTGGCTTTTTAAATTTAACTCTTTTATTTACCTAATAGCCACATTCATTGCTGCCCACATTAGCTGATATTCCATCATTAAAAGTCCTAATACATCCTTTCTATTCTACACCAAAACTTTATTTCCCAGAATAATCTTGTTTTCTAAATTCAGGTATTATCAGAAAAAGAAGTTGTTGAGGATTTCTCATATATGTTAACACACATATGCCAAATAATGATTCATACACTGCACATCAGTGGTTTTGTCTGAAAAAACAATTCTTCCAGAATGCTCTTCCACATTGTTTGTTACTGATATGCAATTTTTTTATTGATAGGATAATAGCTTGTTTCATTGTTTCTCTAATTATATTTGCTATTAATGTCAAGACTTTTTTACAGTCCTCTCAGCAACAGTGTCTTTTACTTGGTTTTATTTTAAGGAATGTGACTCTGGATTATGTTTCTGTAATTTTGGTTCCTTCTTCATCTTGCATGACAAATTTTATACTAGGATGCATTATTTTACACTTGTTCTGGAAAAATGTAATTACACAACTTATTTCTTTGCCAGATAGATCAGTGTACTTTAAAAATGATGGAGACAAATATTTGACAGGCAATGAGCTATTGCTCAGTGATTAATGGATTTGCAGCCACCACCTGCCACCCTCCCCCAAAAAACCTCAAATATTTATCATCTTTCCTAATCAATTATCTGTTTCAGTTCATGTTTTCAAAACACACTCATAGAATGTCTTGCATTGCACAGATTTTGATTCTGAATTCACATTGATGTTATGGCATCTTTATGGGTGGTGGTATTTGTTACTATAATTTTCAGTAAGAGTAAGCCATTTTTGTGAATTGGTGATATAAAAAAACAGTAGCAACCATAAAAAACAAATTTCACAAGATTAAAATTAACAGGAAGTACATTAGCAAACATGAACACTTTCTTAACTACATCTTGGATAAGATATACTGAGCAACACAGTCCTTGTAGTGTAAATATGTACCTACAGTCTTGAAAAATATAACTTTCTTAAAAACTTAATGGGGAAGATGGCAAGGTGAGACGCTTCAGGGCTCATTTTTCCCACAGAAGCTTTGAATAGCCAGCAACAACTGGAAGAAATATCTTTCTAAAAGCTCCAGAAAACACTTAAAGGACTGCAGTAACAGGGCCAGCACCGAACCAAGAAAAAGGCCTCATAAAAGCAATAGGATCCCCTGGCACCCTGGCTTGCCCTTTCCACAACCCCTATCTGCTTAGCTGGGAGCCAGCCTGTGCTCCCAGTTCAGATCTCTGGTCCTGGTTCCAAAGGGAACAGTGTAACCCTTGCACACATACTGGAGCATGTACGTCTGGACCTATCTGTTTTGTGATATCCTGAGGGTCTTGCCCTCTCCTACAGAATGTTGTAGGAGAACAGTCAAGGAAACTAAAATAGGGTTCAACAGCAGATTGGAGTTGGAAGAAGAATCAGTGAACTTAAAGATAAGACAACTGAAATCATTCAATTTGAGACGCAGGGAGGAAAGAATGAGGAAAAGTGAACACAGCCTGAGGAACCTGTGGGACACATCTAGCATGCCAATATACACAATGTGGGGGGTCCTAGAAAGAGAAGAAAGCAGAGAAAATATTCAAAGAAATGGCTGAAAATTTCCCAAATTTAATGAAAGACAAGAATATATACATTCAAGATGGTCAAGGGGGTCGGATGTGGCTCAACTGGTTGGGCGTCCGTCTCCCATATGGAGGGACCCGGGTTCGATCCCTGGGACCTCCCGGTAAAAAAAAAAAAAAAAAAAAAGATGGTCAATGAACACCAAACAGTATAAATCCAAGTGTATTTATACCATACCATGTCATGATCAAACTGTACAATGCCACAAGAGAGGAGTACCATGACAAATACAATGGGACCTCAATAAGATTAAGTGCTAATTTGTCAACAGAAATCAAGGCATCAAGAAGGCAGTGGAAAGACATATTGAAATGCTGAAAGCAAAAAATTGCTAACCAAGAATTCTGTATCTGACAAAGCTGTCTTTCAAAATGAGGAATTAAGACAGTCCCAGAAAAGCAAACGCTGAGGGATTTGTCACCACTTGACTAGCCCTACAAGAAATGCTAAAGGGAGTTCTACATGTTGAAATCAAAGGACACTAGTCAATTGACTGAAGCCACAAGTAGAAACAAAGATCTCTGGTAAGGATAATGACATGGGTAAATATAAATGTCAGAATTGTTTTTGACTGGAAACTCCACTTTTTACTTCCTACAGGATCTAAAAAGTAAATGCATAAAATGTAATGATAAATCAATGGTTTTGGACTCATAATATATAAATATGTAATTTGTGACAAGAACTACATAAATGTGGAAGACAAAGGGGTATAGCAACACAGCTTATGTATGCTATTGAAAGTTAAGTTGGTATCAAAGCAAATGAGATTTATAGATTTAGGATATTAAATTTTAAGCCCCATGGTAACCACAAAGAAAAAAATATCAGAAAATATGCAAACTCATAAAGACAAAAAGTAGAGTACAAGTTATCAGGGGTAGGAGACAGAAGCAATGGGAAATTAATGCAAAATGATTGTAGGGTTTCTGTTTGGGGTGAAGGAATGTTATAGTAAGGATGGATGTGAGAGTACTGCAACATTGTGAATGTGACTAATCCCATAGAATGGTATGCTTTGGAGGGGTTGGGAAAGGAAGATTTATGCTGTATATGTTTCCATAATTTAAAAAAAGGAGAGAGAAACTAAAGAAATAATGACAATTCATTTAATACATGATACTGGATAGATCTACAAATGGAGGAGGCTCAAAAGGAAATTATTGGAGCGTAAGAAAAAATTACCAAATTAAGTTTTCTATCAACATTAAATTTCTTGAACTTAGTAACTGCACTTAACGTTATTACATACGTGAATATCCTTGTTCATAGGAAATGTACATGCCAAGTATTACGTGTTCAAAGAGTATAATGTGCACAACCTGCTCTCAAATGTTCAGAAAACAGAGAGAGAGAGAAAGAGAGTTTTAGTTTGGCAAACTGCCGAAGTGCAATATACCAGAAATGGAGAAATGGGTTGGCTTTTACAATGGGGACTTAATAATTTATAAGCTTACAGGTCTGAAGCAATGAAAGCATCAGATGATACTTTCTCCCCAAAGACTGGCTGCCAGAGATCCTGGACTCCCATCACATGGCAAGGCACATAATAGTGTCTGATGGGCTCTCCCTCTTCCTCTGGGCTTCCTTGCCTTCTACTTCTGGTTTCAGTGGCTCTCTCTCTGTCTCTCTCCATATTCATTTATAAAGGTTGCCAGTAAGAGGATTAAGACCCACCCTGGGCCACACATTAATTTACGTAACCAAATCAAAAGGCCCCACCTATGATAGGTTTACACCCACAGGAATGTATTAACTTTAAGAACATAATTTTCTAGGGTCCATTCAGCTTCAAACCATTAGAGAGAGAGAGAAAGAATAGATTAGATAGAAGGAAGGAGGGAAGGAAGGAAGGAAAGAAGGAAGGGAGGGAGGGAAAAAATAAGGCAAAGATTGTAAAATGTGGATCTGGGTATTGTGCGGGATTGGTTGGAGTGCTTTGAATGGGGGTTTATATTATGTTTGTAACTGCCTGTAAGTTTGAATTTATTTCAAAATAAAAAGTTAAAAAAAAAAAAAAAACCTAGTGGGATTTTTATGAAAATCCTGTCTTATATTTACAATTCACTAAATATATGTGAACTATGTGAAAAAAAAGTTTCAGTGCATTTTCCCCCTCTGAAACTGCCAAACTATTTGACATACTACCAAAGATCACCATCCTTGTTGTAGCACTCATCTAGTCCAAAGATTAGGTCTTTACTTACAATTTAGATAAGCACCAGAAGATGAAAAATGGTTCATGTGGTAAAAATGAGAGATTAGAAAGAAACATTTTCTAATAAAATTAACCTTATTAAACATTAAATATTATTTTATACAAGTTAAAGTGAGAAAAACAAGGAACTGGAAGAAACAAAAAGCTACTTTATGACCAGTTTTCGTCTGTTAAAGTGCTTGGCGTATAGTAAGTGCTCAATAAATAACAAACTGAAAGGAAAACATTTAAAACACTGATGCATTATTTAATATATTTTTCCCTCAATCTCTTGCTCTAACCTAAGGCATGCTCTTAGAATTAAAATTATTGCTTAATTTGAAATTTCTCTTAATTTCTGCTAGTCTATTGATGTCCAAAGACTTTATGATTATTCTAATGCCAGTTGCAGCACTAAAGTCCTTGACATGCTTAAATTTTCTATTATCTTGTTTCTATACTCCAGGCTCCTTTTATCATAAATCTGTACTACTACAGTCAGTACAGCAGAACTTCTGGTCTTTGCTACCCAAATGTTTCCATTAAACTTCCTGGAATAACTTTTAATGACCTTCAGTATGAGCAGGACCCATCTGAATCCATGCTTCAAATAGGAAAAAGCTTATATTAAATCTGCCACTTATCTCCAGTGCCACTCTTACATGTTTGCAACTCCTTTTACTCCAGTTTGGAAGGAATCATATATTAAAAAAATTTTTTTTTTTACTAAGGCTTACTGGCTGTCACACCACTATTCACTTTTCCTGCCTAAACATGGAAATGTATTTTGAACGTATGCAACAAGGCAAGCAAAAACTTTTTACAGAACAGTAGTTTCAAACATCTTCAGAACTTCTAGTGATTAGAAAATGGTAAAATACTTTAAAGGCTTCATAATTTTATTTCCTTTTTTATTCTAGATATCGTGGAATATTTTCATTATTTTCTGTATTTCCCTTTATATACAGAAACAAACAAATATATTTTAAAATATATACTTTTATAGAGTTTGAGAATATTAAGCATAAAAATGTTTTTTGAATGAGCATGACTTATGAGGAAGGAAAAATAATACAAAATTAATTTCTCCAATGAGCTACAAATATCCTTTAAAAGTAGTATTCTTGAATTGCTCAGAAGGTATATGATCACAAAGCCATGTAACTTTAAAATCATAGCAGACCTTAGAAATCATCTAATCTAATTGTTTCATATTAATATGTGAAGAAATTGAGGATTAGAGTTTAAATAACTCTTTCAAAATAAGGTAGTAGCAGTAGACAGACTGGAAACAACATGCACAGAAAACTACAGGTTTTTCAAAAAGAAAATTAAAACAAAAAAAATTCAGATAAGTCTCCACACTAGGAGAAATTCAGTTACTTAACTTCAGGGCTGCAAGTTTTTCATCTTTTATAAAAGTTTAATGAGTTTAATAATTCTATCTATGAAATAGTGTTGTTGATTGTAATAGAGCTCATATATCTTCATTTAGGAAGATAACCTTAGCTTTATTCATTAAACAAGAATTTATTGAGCACCTAATACATATGCTAGGCATTTGCCTTTAAACAATACGTAAAGGACTAGGAACATATAAAGCTCTGAAGAAAAAGTAGCATTCACATCATTCAATAAGTTACCTATTGAGTGTCTACTCTATGCAAAGCAATGGAAATATAATGTAAAAGAAACTAATATAGTCCCTGCTCTCAGCTTAAAATGTATTGGGAGAACCAAACAATAAATTAGTAAATTAATAAATGATACTATCTGAAGTGCTAAGACTGAAACAAACAAGGTGCTCTGATAACTATTAACAAGAGGGTCTACTTAGTCAATGAGGAGAGAGCATTTAAGTCAAGTCCTCAGCCTTCAAATATGAAAATGAAGCAGACATGCAAAAAGCTGATGAAAGATTAGAAACAAAACAATGCACATAAAACCTACTCTGAGGCTGAAAGCACAATGGTGTCATAAACAGGAAGAGGTTTAGAGATTGTGGTGAGATAGTGAGTTCAAGAAATTTGTTTTGCAATGATTGACAGGTCATAGGACTGTGAATCAATGGCCCTGTGTCATAGAGGTTGAGAAAGGCAGCCTTCAGCCATAGCCCACCTGACAGACTGAGCAAGCCATCCCATCACAGGCCGTCCCCCCCCAGGAATAAACAAAGTGGAGCAAATAAGGGCCATCAGCCCCTCTGGGCCCAAACACCACCAACATCTCCCACTTTCCAAGACCTCCTAGCCCACACCCCCTTGGCCATTTGGCCCCAGACTGTACTCAGTTTTCCCGCCTATTGATGTACTGTATAAAGCCATATCGACCACCTTCTACAGGTGGGCTGAAGTCTCTCTTCAGGCTCCCCACCACCACCACCACCGTGTCAGCCGGTGGGCTGAAGTCTATTCTTCAGACCCCCTCCGTTGCGAGAGCTTCATAATAAACTTCCTGCCTGAAATCTTCAGTCCCTGCTTTCCAGTGAACGCCGTTTTTCTCTAACATTCTCCAAGAAAGACCACATGTTAAGTCACAGAACAAGTCTCAATACATGTAAAAAGAATGAAATTAAAAAAAAAAAAAATTGTTATACATTGTTATATATAATTTTATATTACCCAATACCTTTCTTTTCTAATTTTCCATGAGTAATACTGTCATACAAGAACATTCTTTATCTTTTCTTCAAGAGCTTTTAAATCACTAAGCAAGTGAAGAGGTAAAATTATAAGATGTATGAATGCTTATACTACGTATTTAGATTAATAATACAGATTAAAAGCATCTCTGCTTCAGAAAAAAGTACCAGCAAATCATGAAGCAGAAGATAATTAGTCAGAAAGGACTCATCAAAAACCTACTATATGTAAGAGCCAATATAATGTGGTCGAGTACCACATGGGGTCCAGAGCTCAAATGCCTGGATTCAAATCTAGATTCTATCATTAGCTGGGAAAGCTTGGAAACTGTTCAACCCTGTTTTCTTATAAAGGAAGGATAATGGTATCTATCTCTTAAGTTGCTCATGTAAATAATGAAAAGCAATTGGCATATAGCAAACACACAAAATTTAGCTATTACTTATTCTGTGCAAGGCAGTGGGTGAAGAAAGATTGCCAAGCAAGAATGACCGATTTAGGAATTTATAATCTATTTAGGGAGGCAACAGTAATTAAATATAAAATGTAAGAAGAATTAAAGTCTGATATTAATCACCAGCACAGTAAAAGATGAGAGATAATAAAGATTAATGTAAACTTATGAAACTGAATGCTTCAAAAGGCTTTCTTTGGATTTTATTTTTGTTCAGAAAACATAAATCGCACAATTAATAGAGTTAGTAGTGGCAATTTTTCCTTTGGTACTTAAATTAATTCAAATATAACTAGTTTCATACTTTGTTTGAAGGGTTTCTACAAACTGAAGATGAAGAGTGCTAGCCAAAGAACCTCACAAACTGACTCACTAAAAGAGCAGTAAGGAAATTTAGCAGTATTGGGAATAGAATTTAGGAGGTCCCAAATTCTAGGCCAGTGATTCTATTAACATTTCATTACAAGGAGTTCTGGAGTTTCTGCTTTTACATTTTGGGGTATAGAATTCACAGTAAATATTTTACTCAATTTTAATATTAATGCTTTACTGAAAGACTACTGACAAGGTTCATACTAGAAAAATAAAGCTAAAAGGATTCAGCACATTCTGATGAAGTTCTGACACTTCTTGCTATCTAAATTCAAAACTGGGTGTATACAAAGATTATAAGTTGTGGTTTGAGGTGGAGAAACTTGGGGAGAATGGAGTTAAGATGAGAAGATCACATATATAAACCTTGCAGAAGAAATGCTCATATTTTTAAAATCCTTCATCAGAATACATTAGCAATATACAATCATTACTAAATATGGAAACAATACCTTCTTTGGATAAAGCTTCTGTAAAGGTCTTGAAAATTTTTAAATTATTTTTTCTTTCCACATTTTCATCACTTTCTCCAAAGCATGTTAATTTTTCTTCATTAAATTTGTCTTGTCAAAACAAAATGAATTCTGAGCATGTTAGTTACACTTGACAGCATTTTGGTAGGTTTCGTCTTCCTATCTAACATCTTTTCAAAATAAAATTTTCAACTATTGCAAACAGACTTCTTAAAGAAACTATCCTTTCATCTATAAGATTTAGTTCTCTAGCTTTGGGACTCTGGCAGTGCCACAAAGTTTTCTAAAAAAAAATTTTGATTTTAATTTAAGAGGAGATAGTTTTGGGGAAGCATAACTATTTTTAACAGGGAGTATAAGGATCCCTTACAGATATGCTTTAAGGAAGTCCATGAACTCATTGAAATATCATATAAAAATTGTAATGCTATCTGCATATGGGTTTTTTTCTGGAGAAAGCAGCTTTCATCTTACTCTCCAAAAGATCTAAAAGTCCCCCAAACCAAATTAAGAAATAGTAAACAAAAGGTCATCTAAATTTGTAAAAATAAAAATGGCTAAAGAACATGTTTAGGTATGGTTTTTATTCATTTTTTTTTTTCATCTCCTTTGCCTTAGTCTGTTCTTGAAAGCCCTTTCTGATACTATAACTTCTTTCTGGGACTAGGTAACCAGACTATCTTTAGCATAAAAATATTACCTTTCTGAAAACCCAGGAACATTTTCCTGTCCTGCTCTCAGTGTTTGCCATTTGCAAGTTGATTTAATAAATTAAAGATGGCTTTCTCCTATAGTTTGTATATTAGTAAAACACATGAAGCAAAAAAGCATGTTATTAGGCATCATTCTAGATGTAATAATGTATTCTAATATAATTAAGATTTTTTAATAAAAAAGATAAATTATTAATGATGCATATCCTTTTATTAGGCTACAACACATTAGTCTACAACAAATAAAGTCTAGGTGTTCCCTAGTTTGACCACCCCATTTTTATGAATTATGTGCAGAGGGTTGTATTATTCTTCACTATTAGACTCCACAGACTTTCCAAAAACCAGCTGGATATAACAAAGCAAAAGAGAGACTTAAAGCTGGGGTGTTTACCATCGTCTAACATAAACAGAGTAATGGGTGGTAGTAAATATAGAGTTCAATCTTTGCACAGTGACAGGTGTGCTTTGGGATCTTCTCAAAGGCTTAATCAAGCATTAAGCTTCAAGAATGGATTTCAACTTGTCCAGGTCCTCTTCCTCCAAGTTCGATTTCTTCATTTGCTTCTCCTATATTTTCTAGGTAGTCTTAGTGCCTTCAAGTATATGCTGATCTGAATGTGGGCTTTTACATGTAGTGTAGTTCTCACAAATCTGAGTATCCACGTAAGAAATTCAAATAGACTATGTGACCAAGAAACCACCACTGATAAGAAGAACCAAAGACAAACTCTAGAGGCAGAAAAGCTTTCTTTACTATGTGTGAGCTTCTTTGGCTCATTCATTTACCCATTCACTCAAACATTAGGGCTTAATGTGTGCCCAGCTGGAGGATTCTCATAAACAAAGCTCCAGTCCTTAAGAAGCTTAGTCTATGAGGAAACTTTCAAATTTTTAAGATTAAAACTATGTTTTAATCTTAAAACTACATGCAGAGATTGTAGCCATACTTAGGCATTAGACAATCCAAAAATTCAGTACTGATGAGGGCTGGAGGTAATCCCTGTTCATAAAAACCATATGAAATATTTTTGCAGTATTTGACATCAGCAGCACAAAGAAAACAGATGGAAATGGTTTTTAATTTTATCCTTTACTTAGGATATTTATCTATTGTACTTTATAACAGGTACTTCAAGCTTTAGGAAGAAAAAGATAATGTGGCTTTAGTTACTAATTTTCAAACTCAAGTAGAGCTATAGGATGGTGACAAATGGGCTTGTGACTTGAATGTGCACCTCACAAAGCATAAGAGGTAATTATTTTGCAAATTGCTGTTTGCTTTAAACTTACTTATATGACACTGATAATGTAACTAGCAGTAGTAAAATATACTTTATTTTGGTTAATTGCCTAAAACTTTATCTAAGAGTAAGAAGCTGTAAATTAAATCTAAACAATACACTATTCTTATAGCAGGCATTTCCCTCCTTTATTAAGTTATTTTAGGACATATCGATTTGCATTCCTTATAAGACGGATGGCATTAAAAAACAAAAAAAGATGAGTTTTCCCCTCCTGCTTTCAACATTCTTATCAGTCACTCTATATGATCATGAGCAGAGTTAATGATAAAGATAAAAACTTAGCATGTACAGTACATCATCACAATTTTCCAGTTGAATTTTTTTTTCCAAATGGCACTTTTGTAAATTAAAATTGCTAATTAAATCCAGGATCAGCAAATAGTTGCTGGGTGCTAAAGAATTTAAACTTTAATACCAGTATGTAATTAATCAAACAGCTCAACCTTGTAACTCAAACTTCGTTAACACAAGTTAGAGGTGAAAAACTCCTAATTAACTTAAAATTATGATGTGGATCTATATATATATGTATGCACACATTACAAATTTGTGGGCTCTTCGTCACCTCTTTCAAGATCATTTGAGAGGAAGAACAGTAAATGATTTAAAAGTTAGGAACTAGACACAAATTTTTAAAAAACTTCAACAGTATGCTTCTTTATGAAGTGCTACAATAAATGCTATATAAAGCTGATAACTGAAGTCTAGGTAAGAATAAGGTCTTTTTTAGGAATAGCACTTATCACTGCCCCAAATAGTTCATAAATGTTACATATAAGATATTTAGCTTGAACTATAGCAGGTAACTCTGAAAAAATGTTCCTCAAATATTTAAAGAGGCAAAGTAAATTTTTTTCCACCTGCTAAATTACTGAATTTTTTGCATTAAGAATGTCATTCAAGTTTTCTAAAATGAGAACTTTGAGTTCACATTAAACATCTCTACAATATTTAATTATTTTTTAAAAAATACAGTAAGATACATTTGTAAAATATCCAATTATCTAGATTTAGATAAAAGTAAATGAACACTATTAATTTTTCCCACCTGGAAAGTACAGATATTATAATATTCACTAAGTAAAATGAAAACAATCCCGTTTCTAAGGCACACCATTAGCTATTATATCTAAAGTGGGATTTATTGATGAACTGCATTAAGCTTTCAGAACATTTGCTGCAACTCAGGTAGAAATAAGGAACAATCGCATTAGATGGCAGTCTGTAGTCAAGAAAGGTATTTCAACTAAAATGTCAGTTCTCACATTTGAAATCACTTATGACATTACTGATGTAGAATTTGGAAGAGTTTCTGTATAGAAGATTTTTTCGGCTGACTTACAGTGCTCAATGCTTTAGAGGTAAACTCAGTTCTCTTTTGGTCAACAATGCCTCATTTGCACTACATAAAGCTTGGTCTCCAGTTCCACTATCCAATGCCTGCTTTCCATTAAGCCGTATTTCACTGGTACCACATAAACTGATTACATTATAAAAGGCCTCTAGATCATTTGGCTCAAATGTAACAGATGGTTTCTGTAATGTTCCAGGAGCAAGAGAACCCTCTCCAACAATTCTCAGATTGATAAATTTGATTTTCCAGGTATTCTCCACAAAAGGGCAGCGGATAAGTCCAAAAATTTGTTCAAAAATGCCCAAACAAGTGCTCCCTCGGTGGACGGTCCCAGCAACTCCAACCATAACTAACCCATGGGGAGAAGCAGCACACTTCAATCCATGAGAATCTAGGTTGGGGCTGAGGAAAAGAAATTCTTCTTTCACTAGTGACAGTAAACGAAGGCTCACAATTTCTGCTCCATGGTAGTCTATCACATTTTGTTCTGATGTGTTGTAATAAAATCTAAGCTTGACATCATGCCAGAAATGCTGTGGTCCCCATTCATCTTGAGGTGGTCCAAGAAGAGGATTCTGAGAATTAAGAAGCTCAAAGAACCAATGACAGAATTCTTCTCCTAATCGATGAAAATCAATTTTTTCAGCTTTAATATCTTCTTTCTCTTGCTGATTAAAATAAATAAAAACAAAACCAGAGTTAACTCTATTTGTACAACTAGCTTGTGTCATCAGTAAGTTTGAATTATTTAGGGAATTGAAACTAGATGTGACCTCTATAAACTCATCATGCAGAGTAAAATCTCTTCTTTCAGAAAAAGAAAAATAGTTTTAGACTTTCCCAGTGTAACAGATGAAAATTCAACTAAGACAGTAAGATCTAACAAAGCCTCTTAAAATAGCAACATTAACAGTCAAGAAGAATGATTTATAGAAACATTTTCTCTTGACTGTGGCAGTGGTTTCACATGTGTCTATGTCTGTCAAAACTTATCAAAGTGTACACATTAAATGGGTGCTTTTTATTGCATATGATTATACATCAATAAAGTTAATAATAAATAAGCATTTACATCGCCTTTTAAATAGATATACTTCCAATGTCTCTGAAATAGGTTATTCCTCATGGTGGGGGTTAGTTTAAATTATTTCCCTTTTTTCAAAGGAAAAGTTATTTTAGAAATAAACCTGATAGGCTGGATCTTATTCGTCTATATATTCCAGAACACAGTACCTCACCGAGATGGGAAGACAACTTACATTAACTGAGCACCTGGCTACTGAATATACTGGGTACTGTGCTTGGTACTTCAAGTGCTATTTTCTGCTATCTTCACAAGCCTTATGACATAGATTTTGTCACTAAGCCCATTTTATAGATGAGAAAGACAAGCCCCAAAAAGGTCAAGTTACTTGCCTAGTCCTACACCTAATATTTGGCAGATCCTAATATGAAGCCACTTTTATATGATTTCAAAGTATAATGCTATGCTCTTCTGAGTACAAGAAAACCCACAGAAAATCCTTTCCTACTTTGAAAGCAAAGTTCTCTCACTGTAAAACCTCATTAACTTAAAATGTGTGGTATGTAGTTTAAAATTCTGCAAATTACTGAGAGGTGCACTCAAACAACATTCAAATATTCATTGAACATCTAAAATGTGCAGTAGAAAAACAAAGAAAAAGAAAACAACTAATATCAGCCACAGCAAATTATTGCAACAGCATTTTCTAGTTAAAAATCATATCTAAAAACTGACAGTTTCAGGAGCGGATGTGGCTCAAATGGTTGGGCATCTGTCTCCCACATGGAGGGACCTGGGTTCGATCTCTGGGACCTCCCGGTAAAAAAAAAAAAAAAAAAAAAAAAATCCTGACGGTTTCTTGAGAGGAGGAAGAGGGAAGAATAGGTGTAACATGGGGGCATTTTGGGGGCATTGGAATAGTTCTGCATGACACTGCAAAACAGATACAGGCCATTATACATTTTGTCAAAACCCATAAACTTGTGCAGTGCAAAATATAAACTATAATGTAAACTATAGACCAGGGTTAGTAGCAATACTTTAATATGTGTTCATCAATTGTAACAAATGTATCACACTAATGAAAGATGTTGTTAATGGGGAAAAGTGGGGGGGTGGGGGGTTAGTTATTCCCCCTATATTTTTGATGTAACATTTATGTAATCTAAAGCTTCTTTAAAAAAAAACTGAGTTTTTCATGAAATTTTTATAGTTTAATACCAAAGAAATTATTAAAAATGAGAAAAGTGTTTAAAAGAGCATTCTTTTGAAGTGGAAAAAAAAATTACAGAGAATTAGCATCTAAATTAATTAAAATTAAATTGATCCTGCAGATTATCTACACTCCTTAAAAATCCAGTAGTCCTCACCTCATTTGATGGGAATAAGGGAAAACAAATTTTATTCCCTCACAAATCAATAGAATATTTTATATACATTACTAAACATCAGAAAGATTTTGTTTTTTTAATGCTTTAGAAGAATGCAAAGGAATTGAAGTAAAGCTATAATTATAAAATATCAATTAAACTCTATTAACCATGTTCCCTCAGATCCAGTATTATCTAAAGAATTCAGACAGAACAATGGTTCAGGATATAACTGTAAGATCTATTTACTTGTTGAAAGAGTTGAATGTCTTCTGTCTTTGTAACTGGCTCTGGTGATTCCTTCAATTTCAGTTTCAACTGGTTTTTCCAATAATCTTTTGCATGGTGGATAAGATTGTGTTTTTCAGTAGCTGGAGGTATAATAACCCCTTGTGCTGCCAGGTACTTAAATATGACTTCTCGGTGGACTTTTCTACGCCTCAAAAGTTCTTCTACACTTTGACTGTAGACTAATATTGCATGAATGGCATCTAGAAGGAAATTGCAAAGATAACAGAAAATCATGAGTCACTCGTAAATACTTTACAGGTGAGCAGAAACCCTATCAAATATTTATAAACTTCTGTTACGGCATTATTGTTTCTCCATTAGATATTTATTATTTTTAAACATTAGGAAGTGGGTCGTAGGTTTTTTTCAATTCCTTCATACTTTAAACTTCCCTACCTAAAACCCTCATCCTTTTACTTCTCCAAAGAAAATGCAATTTTAGCATTCTCTTTTTAAAGAATAGTGTTTTAAGAAAAAATGTGAGCCAGAAAAATTATTCTTCCCTAAACAGGGCAACAGGAACTAAATTCATATACAACACCTAAAACTGGGTAAGATCACAATATTTTAGGAATGCGAGGAATTTCAGTCCAATCTCCTTATTCTATAGATACTGAAAGTTGAGGATACATGAGGTGTCAACCATGATACTTTTATGATGTGGCATAACCAGGACAAGTATTCTTTTTTTTTAATTTTAAAAATTTTATATTAAACACGATCAAAAAATATTTTTAACATGTATGAGGTATACAAAATAGCAATATACTCACCACCTAGCTTAAGACATAGGAAATTACTAGTATCACTGAGGTTTCCATTTCACCCCTCCCTCAAGTTATTCCCCATCCCTTCTCAATTCACCTCACAGGTAGCTACTATCCTAATGTTGTTTATCATTCCCCTGCTTTTTTTTTTTTTCCCCACAGTTGTACAACACAAGTACATATCCCTAAACAATATATTTAGTTGGTATTTTTTGAACGTTAATTGAATTCATCAATATCAAGTTTTCTTTTATCAGCTTTTCACTTAATGCTGTATACATGTGTATACATGTAGCTCTGGTTACTTCATTTACATTGCTGCACTGTAGTTCATTATATATGACCATACCACAAGGTATTTTATTCTTATTTAATAAAAATTTTTCCGGTGTCCTATTACTTTAAATACTCTCAATCAAGACTCCCAGTGAACAGAGGGGCAAGCAGTATGAGCATCACCTGGGAGCTTGTTAGAAATGCAGAATATCTGGGTCCACCCCAAATCTACTGAATCAGAATCTGCAATTTAATAAGATCTCTAAGGGATTCATAAGCACATTCAAGTTTGAAAAGCAAAGGTCTAGAATTTATGCCTAGGACTAAGCAAATCTTCAACATTAGGAGATAATGTCAAAATTGTTTTCCAAAATGGTAGTTTTAATTTACATTCCACCAGCAGTTGTCAAAGAGTTACTTCACCTCATCACCAATACTTGAACTTTATACTTCCAATTTTTTGCCAACCTGGTACATGGTAAAGATACCTTGTGTTTTTGGTTTCCTTTTCCCTGCTTTCTAAAGAGACTGAGTAGTTTGTCAGTTATATTTCTCTTCTCTGAGAAATAGCTCTTCAAATCATTTAAATATTTTTGTACTGGGAAGTTTGTTTTTTCATTATTTTCTTTTAGATCCACTATAAAAAAATCTAACATTTTTATCTGTTACAATTTTTAATTTACACTCACCATGATTGTGATTAACATGTAAAAATATATAAATGCTGAAGAAGTACATGTCTAAAACTATTTTCAGTTTAAATTCATAGCAATTTCTTTTAAATGTTCAATACACAATTTTAAAAGCAGAAAATAGTTTTAAAAGGCAGAATCTTTTGAGATACTGAAGTTATATACTAATCCTGAAATTATCACATTTTAAAGTAAAATTCAGAAAATTTAAAACTAGCCATGTAATACACAAACTGAAATAAATGCTTATGCTACTCATTTACATTTTTATATGACTTAATAACTTGGAATCTACCGTAATGCCTAACTGGCTCTGAAAGTAACGAGTTTCTAGGACATAAAATAATCTCGAAAAATTTGAACTCCAAAGAAGACAGGGAATCAAACTGCCAATTCTTTTATTACAGTGGCTGTTTTACCAAGGAGACTGACAAAAATGTTTATGATATCCTCCCTCAATCCTTGAAGGAAAGAATTGTAAGCAGCATCTGACATTCTCAGCTAATCCAAACTTGAAAAGGGAGAACCCCTGGTTCCCTGGAATTTTTCAAAAATAACTATTCACTTAATCAGAATCTTTAAAACAAGTGTTTGTCCATAACACATTCGATGGATAAAACTTGGAAGCATTGTGGTCAGTGCCACCACCTCCCCCAAAGGCCCGGCACCGCGGCCGGCCCGAGTTGGCGTTGGGGGGATTCCCAAGGATTTCACCCGAGTACAGCCGGGGTGAGCGTGAGGCCCGAGAAGGGTCGATCTTACCTTGGCGGTCCTCAGGTTGCACCAGGCGATTGGTGATAGTGTCGCATAGGGCCATGATCTCGTCGTTGTCCAGTAGGCCGAGCATTTTGCGACAGCCCTCCATCTCTGGCTGGCTGAGCCCCGGCATCTCGACCCCAAAAAAGGGGGAAGAGGACGACACTAATAAGGTCGCCACTCCAGCCCACCGGGCCAGCGCCTTGGCAACACTCACCGGAAGTGCCCTCCTGGCTGTTCGTTGCCAAAGGGCCTCCGGTATTCGAGACCCCTGGGCGGAAGTGATCACCAATGAGGTCAGTAAGGGAACTAGGTGTTCCAACTTGTGGTTCCGGGCTAGCTCGCTAGGCCGACTGAGTGGGTCCCCAAGTATCTCTTTGAGTTAGTGCCAAGTCCACACTGAGAACATAGACCTTCCGGAAGGAAACTGGTTGCAAAAAAATAATCACTCAATTCTTCAGGAGCTCCTCCTACAAAAGAGCGCCTTGGAAGGCTGCGCAGGTGCGTAGAAAGCGCTCGGCCGTTCCGGCGCACGGCGAGCTCCCGTGATGCCCTGGGGCCGGCCAATGGCGGCAGCCCTCATCCGCTGGTGAGCCCGGCCCCCGGGAGCGCTTGAATGTCCTCTGCGGCCACTTCTGAAGGAGGTGGGGTACTACATCTAAATTACGTAGTGTTCAGTTTTTAAAATAATTGATATGTTTAACATATCAATTAATATCAAAAATGACGGGAAAAAATCATCACCTATCCTTTCGCACGCCTGCCCACCTGGAATTCCTGTTAGACACGCCGGCATGGACGGTTGCCTCCGTTTTCGCATGTTTGTTAGGAGAGGCGGTGTCGCTCGCAGCTTAAGGTGAGGGGCTCTGAAAGTCAGATTGCCAGGGTTTTATGCCATCATTTATTAACTGTTACCGTGAACAAAATGCTTAACCTTTTTGTCCCTCAGTTTCCTATCTCGAAATGGATCTAGTAAGGATACCTATCCCAAGGTTATTGTAGGACAGGAATGGGAATTGGAGATGGTGAAGAACAGTGACTGGTGCCTAGAAAGAGCTCAATAAATATTAGCTGTTATTGCTGTTAGTGTGGCCGGCAACCCACATTCACGAGAAGGAAACAGTTATGCTCTGTTGAACTGAGCCGGGATGAGGAATCAGACTTAGAAACATTGTCACTTGCCTCCATCTCCTTCCATTTTTAGCCATATTTTAGATTTGTTAACATTTAATTAGGGTATTGATATTTAGTAGCTGAAATGTACACATCTGCAGGTCCAGGTGAGCAAATTTAACATATATTTAACAGCTAAATATCAATCATAAAATATACTGTAAATATAGACTTTTGGAAATGGATCGAAATATGGATAAATTAATTTGCCAGTGGATGTCATTTGAGGTACCATTTACACAACGGATACCAGTTTGTCATTTTTCAGTAAGTATTCATGAATGCTAGCAATGCTAGGTATTGAAGATTCAGAAAAGTGACACCGACCTTCCTTTTAAGGAGCTTTTGGGAGTGTTACACATAAATCCATGACAAGATTATGGTAAAAAATAAATCCATGACAAGATAATGGTAAGTGCTTATATATGCTAGTGTAGTACCACATGGAAGGCATGCCCAACTTTGTCTTTCCTTCGTTAATTCTTTTATTTAAAATATATATATTTTATTAAACAGCTACTACTTGCCAGGCACTGTTCTTTTTGCTGGGGATCGTCACAAAACCCTACCCTTTGGGGTGTGCATTCTAGTGGCAGGAAACAGACAATAAATAAAATACATACCATGCTGGGAGATGCTATGGAGAAAAATCAGGAGGGGAATGGGGAGGATATTGCTCTTTTATACAGATTGTCAGGAAAGGTTTCTTTGATAAATGACATTGAAGAAATGATATGAAAAAAGTGAGAGAATGAACCACAGGAGAAAATTGTTAAGGAAGAAGCAACAGTTGAGGTCCTGAGGAAAGAGGGATGTGCTTGGTATGGAAGACCAGTGTGGCTGGAACAGCTTGAGCAAGGAGGAGGCAATGAGCAATGAAGTTAGAGTTGCAGTCAAGACTAATCTAGAGCAGGGTTTCTCAACCGCAGCACTAGTGACATTTTGGGCTGGATAAGTCTTTTTAGTAGGGGTTGTCCAGTGCTTTGTAGGATGTTCAACCACCTACCTGGCCTCTACCCACTGGATGCCAGTAGCCCTTCCTCCCCCTGGTGGTAGGAACCAAAAATGTCTCCAGATGCAGCCAAATATCCCCTGGGAGTGGAGGGTGTGGAGGGGGGAAATCATCCCCCATTGAGAACCAGATTTAAAGCAGACTTAGAAAGTGCTTTCTAAGATGATAATGTTCTATATCTGTGCTGTTAAATATGGCAGCTATTAGTCACATGTTGCTATTGAGCACTTGTAGCTAGTGCTGAGGAACTGAATTTTTAATTTTACTTAAATTTTAATCAAATTTAAATAGCCATATGTGGCTAGTAGCTTTCCTTTTGTACACAGCAGATCTAGAAACTTCTAGACCATTACCAAGACTTATCTTTTATCTTTTACCTCTTTGACTTATGTACTATTCTCTCAGTCCTTCACTCCAGTCTAGTCACATTAGTTCCCTTGTTGTTTGTTCCCTTGCAAGTTCCTTGAACTTGCCAGAGCCTTTGCTCTTGATGTTTCCCTAGCGTATTTTTCTCTCAGATATCTGAATGGTTCTTCCTCTAACTTCATTCAGGTCCCTGCTCAAATGTCAACTCACCATCTTATTTAAAATCACCATATCGGTACACCCATGTGTACCTATATATTTCCTACCCTTTTACTTAATTTTTCTCCATCCCACTTATACTATATATATAGTTTGCCATCCCTCAGTAGAATGTTAGCTTTTTTTTTTTTTCCATTGCCTATTATAGAGCCTGGCACCCAGTAGGTACATGATAATGGAAGAAAAACTATTCATGAAATTTAGAACCTCGGCTTTATTGAGCAATTCATGAATTTGACAGCATCCCATTCAGAAAGTAGAAGGAAGCTCCTCCAAGGGGAGTGGAAAGGAGAAGCTCATATAGGGCAAGTGTCGAAGCAAGTGAGGAAATGTTCTGATTGACACTAAATTTCCATGTTACTTGGAGGGGTCTTATAAAGAACAAGTGGTTGCTTAGGACTGAGGAAGTTAACTGGCAATAAGTGGCTGTAATTTAAGTTTGGTTTTCTGGGCAAGTCAGATAATTGTGTACAGGAATTAGCAATAGCTTAGGTTTTTGGTTTTGCTGACATGGGGCTTGGCATGGGTGCTTCCATGTTGGGCCTACTAGATTTACCAATTAAATGAATGAGTTGTGAAGCCATGGGAGGGTTTTAACCTGAGGAATGGCATGATCTGACTTGTTTCAAACAGGATCACTTTAGCTATTGGTGTGAAGAACAAACTGAAGGGGGAAAGGGCAAGGGTGGAGGTAGTGAGTCCAATTAGAAGATTACTGCAGTAGTCTGGGTGAAAGAAGATGGTGGCTTGTGTCAGTTTTAGCAATTGAGGACATGATAAAGGGTCAGGGATGACTGCAAGGTTTTGGTTTGTGCAAATCAAAGTATGGAGGTGCAATTTATTGAGAGGATAACAACTGGGAGAAATAGGTTACAGGAGGGGAATCAGAAAGATCAGGCTTTTTGGAGAAAGTGGTGATGCTCAAGAAAGTTTAAATCAAAGAGTGAGGGGAGAAGTTGGGAAGAGAATTAAGAATTACAGGTAAAGGGAGCAATAGTGAAAAATGCATGGTATGAAACAGTATTGAGGGGGGATGGATGTGGCTCAAATGGTTGGGCATCTGTCTCCCACATGGAGGAACCTGGGTTCAATCCCTGGGCCCTCCCGGTAAAAAACAAGAAACAAACAAAAAAAAAAAACAGCATTAGGGTTTTAAATATGGCTGGAGCCAAAGACAGGATAGGAGCAATAACTTGAAGAGAAATTTGGCAACCTAACAGGAAGGGCCCAGCCCCAGACCCATCATAGATTTAATTCTTATAACCTTGTAAGAACTGCTATCCCTATCCAGATAGGAAGCCTGAGCTCAGTGATTGTACTTAATTGCTTAAGCTGCCAAACTGGAATTTCAATACACTTGATCCTCACCACCACCCCTACCACACCTGCTGTTTCCATTAAATAAGTGTTCTGATAGTTTTACTTGAGTACTTTTTTAATAAAAAAGGGAAAAGTTCTCTAGAGAGCACCTGGGGTATTAGATCTTACTTTTAAAGTATTCATTTGCCTAACAGTAGTTACTTTTAATACCTATTAATAGGGGAACATTATGAAAGTGCTACTTGAACAATGCAAATGTGGTCCCTGCCTTAAACGGGTACACTTTTTTAAATGTCCTGGAAACAGAGTTTGAAAGTCTCTGAATTTAAGGGGGAATAGTTTACCTAACCCAGGGAAACCTTGTTGCTTTAGATTAGATCAGTGGTTTTCTAACATTAGCATGCATCAAAATCACCTGGATTTATTAGAGGGGTTGGTCCCACCCTGCAGATTCTGATTCAGAAAGTCTGGATTAGGGCCCCAAACTTAGCATTTCTATTAAGTTCCCAGGTGATGCTAATTCTGCAGTTCCACAGACCACAGAATCACTGCTAGTAGGGATTACTGTTAGTAGTTAATGAAACATCAACCAGATGAAGTTCTGTACGGAACTTCATCCTTTGTCTCTGAAGTCCTGCTCCTCAGGCAAGTCTGATCCTGTCTATTGGGATATATTACATGCACTCATGTTTGACATTTCTGGAGAAAACTGCATGAAAACATGGCAGAATGGGAACATTATGGTTTTAGGAGACATGATTTTTCTAAAAAATCCCATCTCTCATTTATTAGCTGAGTGACTTGTTATTTAACCTTTCTGAGCCTTGGTGTCTAAAAAGTGCTATTCATGAGTTTTTTTAAAGATTAGAGCTAGCACGTAGAAAGTAGGTACAGTAATTTAGTAAAACAGAAACCATTTCTTCCCCAGTGTGCCACACCCATAAATATGGTGTGGACCTCTCCCATTTTTATTTTTATTCCATGTTATATTGGACTGCCTCCATTTCAAATCTTGAAACGTCTGTCCCTGTTATTGGTTAGTTCTTGAAGTCATTGTCAATCTTATGCTGTAAAAAGCAACTTAATTTGGTTATCTTGGAAGCAAATTAGCATTACTTGATTGCTCCCCAAAATTCCTGTTTCAGAAAAACACAATTTTAAGTTCAGATAACCCCAATAACTTTGTATAAAATACCTTAATACGTTCATTGGTCTGAAAACGTATTCAATAGCCTAGAATTCTAGATCTCAGCTTTAGAATGCTTCAGTAATTTTCTCATAGTATATCTCCAAGCACTCAAAGAATTTCTATTCTTTCATTTGCAGTAGTATTTGCATCAAAAAGAGGTTTCTTCTCTACTCCAGCTTCCATTTTTTCTTTCCAGTCGCAAATTATAGCATATAGGGTAGGGGGTTTTCCTTTATTAGTGAAACAAAAAAGTAGGAGCACTCATGCCCAAGGACATCACTTTTGATTACATTCTTAAATGACTTAAGACATTTCCCCTGAAATGCTTTTGTAGGAAGTAGTTTTCATAATCATTTGCATTCTGATGTTTCAAAGTGATTTCAGTCTTTCTTTTCTTCTTTTTAAAAAAAATTCAGTGAGATGCTCTTCAGCTTTGACGAATTACCAACCTAGAGAAATTCATCCACTGACTTGCTCTTGGAGTTTAGACATGTATTCTGTTCCACCTACAGTTTGCAGAGGGTACTATATCACAATGAAACCACTTACCTGAAATAACACAAAAGTATCTCACTTTGTGTAAACTTTTCTTATTTTTCTGTATTATAATGTTTGAAAACCTAATCAACACTTAAAATATGGTAACAATAAACTAAAATACCCAATCCCCTTATAAGACATGATAGAAATTTCTTATTTAATGTATACCTTAAATAAGTCAAATTCCTTTTGAAAGCAATCTGCTACATAAAACTGAACACTCCATTACCAACAAGGACAATGTTTTATTGAACAAATCTATGTACAGTACAAAAATTTCTTGAAATGAAACACTATTGTTGATTTATTGCATTTCAATGGCTCAGTTTTAATTTGTACTCTTATAAAATGCAAAGTAAAATAATTTAATATTCAACAAGGAAGCACAAATTTCCTTTCTTGCTGAATCTGTAATATCTTTCACATATTAACAATTCCAAAATGCATATGCAGCATTTAGTCATTCTGAAAAGGTGGTTTACAGTACCAAATAAATTAAAAAAAAAAAAAAAAAAATTATCATCCCTTTAGGTTTTTCATCCATACAACAGTATTAAACTAAACAGGAAAGGAGTACGGCTGAACCTTCAGTGTGACTTGAAAAAAAATCACAAGTTTAATGTTATAAATTATCTACTCAAATTATGTAAATTTTTTTTAAAAAAATGAATATGGCTAAAACCCAAAGTACCAGTGTCCTTGCCCACAGAGATGCCCCTTTACTACTATCCCATACTATCTGAGCAGCAAAAATTCAGATTTGTTATTTCTTGACCTTACTGAAACACAGCAGAAAGTTAATGTTTAATTTTTGAAGGGAATTTTAATTTAAAAACAAAGGTGTGAAATATGTTCTGTGTAAGATCCTCAAAATAGAAGAGTAAAAAAGAAGCAAAGAAAAAGAGAATCAGAAATGAAAAGAAACCTTTTCTTGTGAATCCCATATTAGAACTGCTGGAAGTTTATGGAACAGGTTTATGTTTTATAAGACATACATAATGTATACATTCTTTCAATAGAGATTGAGAAGTATATAAATAAAGATGTTGAAAACAGTGTGGTAAAATAGAATTTTATAAAACATTCTTTGTTTAGTTATGTATAAACCAATTTGATCCGTCTTTCAGAAACAGTTCTCTTAGCAACACAAAAGTAGAAGTAAAACCTCAAGTTAACCTTAAAAGACAAAAACAAACAAAAGCGGAACATGTTTTAAAGCATCTTAGAATGAAATGCAGAATTAATGTAATAATTTGTGGGTACAAACTTATTTCAAAGGTTACAGCTTTAAAAAAAAAAAAAAAAAGGAAAAATAATATATAAAAAAAACACTTCATTGTCCAAATGAACCAGTTTCCAAACACACTTTTTATTACATGATATAACTTTTAGGTTGAACTGAAGTAAAACTCAATTATTACATTTTTAGTATCAGGAAGTATGGAAAACGTTTTGTTGTTTAGACTAAAAAAAATTAAAATATCTGTGTTTTGTTTACTTGTTACTTAAATACAAATTCCACAGCCTAATGTAGGCTACATAACGAAACAAACACAAAATTTGATTGGAATGGACTTCTGACCATCATTGCATAGTAGTGGTTTCCCATGATAAATAAAACTAATAAAATTGAGAAATTTTTTATGGAATTACTAATTTAATAAAGTCTGAATAATACACCTCGGAAGAAATGTCTCACTTTATTAACTTGATTCAAGCAGCAGCTTTAATATCCTAAAATTTATAATAGTATGGTCTGATGAGATTATCTGCTTTGAACAAAAATTAATCACTTGGAATAACAAATGGTTGATATTAATACATTAGAAACTCTGTTTTTAAAGATTTGCCTTTTTATTTTTGTCCTTCTCATCAGTATTTAACAACATATTGGGTAAAAGGCGATGTTTAAGCTCCTCTTTTCAAGAATGGACAAGTGGGAATCATCTAATTTGAGGGAATTAAAAAAAAAAAATTTATTGTTTTAGGAATTTATTGGCAAGTTAAAATCTTCCTTAGGAAAATTACTAGTCATCAAAGGAAATAATGCATCAATATATCACTTATTGTGTTCTTGCTGTGCAAATTTTTGTGTAAATACTTCTGTTTACATATAAAAGTTACTCTTCATACCAAATTCATCATTATTGAACAAAAAACATGGGTAGTATGGCTTATTTTGGAGTTAACTCTCCTAATTGAATAAAACCAATGAATTCTTGACCTGATTCCTAGCTGACAGAAAATTTTTAAAGCCAGTTATCTTTCTAGGACTGAGCTTAGATAACTCACATTAATGTCTAAAGGACCTTATTATGAATTATCACACAATGCCCTAACACTACTCTATATACAAATAGAAATATCCCAGTGTGCTTATACCATTATTCACATTGAAGAATTTGCAATTCAGTGTGTTCCTTCAACTATATAGCCTTTAATGGTCTTAGATTCCTCCCTACACTTCCCAAAATTACTGATGGTACTTTAATTGACAGTGATGCCTTTTAAATATAACTAATTTGTATTACAAAAGTAGAAAGTGAAAAATTCTATCAAGAGTTTATTAGCAAAGCATTGTTTTGTTTTGAATTTTAGTATTCAATATAGGCATGCCATTCATTAAACTTTGTTTGAACTGTCTAATCATCTGCAAGAAAATTAGTCTTTAATGGGCTAACATGGTGATAAATCAAGTTTTATTTTCATTATTCAGTTTCTAAATTATACCACAAACAAAACAGCAATGGTTCCTTAAACTACGTCTGACCATAAGGGAAGGCATAATCTGATTATGCATGAAAAGAAAACAAATCCCATTTGTAGAATACTTTAAGTTGTTTATTATAAACTAACTTTTTTTTTTAATGGGTTAACTTTTCCCTTTCTGTAAGGCCATAGCTGGTTTTTCTTTCTGACTAGTCACCTGAACATATTTCTCACGTAAGTGAAAGTGAACATGCTGCTACTAATCATAACTTTTTAAAATGTGGTTTTCTGGATAACTGGTACTTTGGGAGTTATGTAACAACCATTTTGGAATCTAAAAAAGCACATCTCCTCTGTGAGTTCATTCTAGAAAATGTGCTTTGTCTTTATCTTTAGTAATCTGAGACCACGCTAAAATTAAGGCCATCAGGGAAATAAAAAACTGATGAAGCATTTTCTTGTAGTGCTTTTTTCACACTACTGCTTGATAGACAGATCTTTCTGAAACATTTTTATCAGGCACCTGTAAAATAGAACATGTCTGTTAATTCAAATGTTATATTCAACTGGAATTCCAAGTCAGATTTCTATTTAATTTATATCTTTCCTCATTCAAAAGATACATTGGTGCGAAGGCAAGCTCCTGTATTGTGAATATTTTCCTTTTAAAATTATTTTCTTGTTCTGTTTTACTTATGTTTTTAACAGAGGCACAACTTCACTTGATTTATATTCTGGCATGCAGACAAAAAACCATTTCCATCATAATTACTTTATTTCTAGACCTTTTACCACATCAAACTTGGACTTAAGAAAAGCCTTTGATACAGTGAAAAGAATACGATCAAAGAATATGAAAGACCTGTGTTCAAGTTCTGGCTTCTACAAGTTCATAGTTCTGTGTCTATGCAAATTTCTTAACTTTGGTGAATTTCAGTTGCCTATTAAACCAGAAATAGTAATAGTTATCATAAGGATTAAAGGAAAAATTAAGGATTTTCTATTCAAATGTTAACTTTTTAAACCCTCAAAATCTATTAAAGTTATATCTATGACATTTTCTATTCCTACAGATATACCTACTGAGCAGAAAGAAGACTTACTTTCATCATCTGAATCAAATCCAAAGAGTGTCTGACATTTCTTTTGTGCAAGGTGAGCTTCAAGTGCTTCTGCATTACAGTAGGTGGTCAGGCATTTGCCACATCTTAATCTTTTCACTGATTTTTTACAAACATTATCTTGTTCAGAGCAGGCATCTACTCTATCAGTCAGATATTTTCTGCGTTTTGGCATACTAAGGTACCGTTCATCAAGGTAGCTGGGAGGCAATGGCCTGACATATGGCTTTGTTAAAATTAAGCCATATGAAGTATGTTCACTTCTCAGATTTGGTTTGGAAGGTGCCTGAGATACTGGCAGGGTATTGTGTTCTTGTGGTACAACAATGGGTAAAATGGAACCATTTTCTGTCCTGGTTCTATTTGTATCAATTTTCAAAGCAGGATCTGATGAAACTAAAGGTGTTTGCTCTATTTCACTGTGTCCATTGACTAACTGAGCACTAATACTACAATTATTTTCAGAATTTGGCTCTATGTCAGGCATCTTTTGGTCTATCAAGCTTATATCTGAAACAGCATCATCAGAATGTTCATTTCCATTCTGAACTAAACTGTCTGTTTTCTTTTCCACATTTTCTATACATGTCTTTGGTTCTGTAAACTCTTTCCTTGATGTGCTAATAGTAACTGGCAGACTAATAGTCTGCTTCTCACTACTAGATGAGTCTTTTTCCTGATGATTAGGGTTTGAGTCTGTAAGAACATCCCAAAGAATCGCTTCACTTGGTTGTGCAGACGATTCGGGTGTTTTACTTAAATAGTGCTGAGCTTCATGTTCATAGAGTAAAGGGAGATCTTCAAAAAGCTCATGGCATTCTGGAAAACTGCACTGAGCCTGAAATACTCTGTGACTTTTTGTATGCTGAGCAAGTTGGAATGGCAGCTTAAATGACTCATTGCAGTTAAAATGCAAACAAAAGTACACATTTGGATAGCTGTGTCTATTGAGGTGATCTATAAAATGTTGAGAATCTTCAAATTGCCTTTGACAAAATTTGCATTTTCCTTTGCTCCACTTCATTACCGTTTGTCGCACATTTAAATCAGTTGGATGTACAGTCCTTGCATGTTTATTTAGAAATCCAATTCTTTTAAATATCCTAACACAACCAAGAGCAGGGCACTTAAAGTTTCCTTCTTGATCTGTTGCATATATGTCTTTTGGATGGCACACTGTTCCATTGATTTTGTGAAGAATTGAGGTTTCTTGATTTAGGTCATAATCATCTTCCTCATAATCACCTTCTTCCTCCTCCTCATCATCACATTCAGGTAAAGGTTCTGGGACATTATTTAAAGGAGTATTAGTACTACCATTTTCAATAATGTTTTCAACATATTCTGGTGCACTTGTAGGAATTTCAGTGAATTGAGCCATATGCACAGGGATGACTTCTTTGTTGACATCACTGGGAACAGTAAGAATCTCTACTTCCAACTCTTTATTATCAGAATTCCCATTTTCAAATGAAATGGAAGAATCAGAACATTTTATTTGTTCTACAGCAGAAATTTCCTGATCCTCCTGTTGAGCTGCAGCAATTTGTTGTCTCTGTATTTTCTTAACATGATTCTTTAAATGTTTCTGCATAAGTCCTCTGTTTCTAAATTTCCTACCACATATTACACATGAAAAACTGCCTTTTTTCTGATGAGCCTGAGCATGCCTTACAATGTGGCCACCTAGAAATTCTTTGTTACATAACACACATCGATGCCTTGGGACATTGTGATCCACTTTGGAAGGATTTAGAGCTGTAAGGTTTTTCTTTGTATTAATATGACCTTTAGAGTGCACTCTAGATATATCATCAAGATCAAACTCTCCAGTGCTCTGATCAGTAAGATAGTGAAGCCCTTCATCTAAACCTTGTTGATCCACTGTCTTTTTTAGATTACCTATAGAATTTTCCAGTGTACTTTCATTTAAAAATCCAATTGCTGATTTATCTCTCAGTAACGCTATACAGTTTTTTTTAATCATTACAAAGTTCCAAAATTCAGGATCAAAAAACAATCCTTTTTTCAAAATTGGGAGTAATTCAAAACGAACACGATTTTGAACACTACTTGAGCCTTCATTATATTCTTCATCTGGACGTTTGTAGAGCCGTTCAACTGTATGATAAGCTTCCAGGGAACGCTCAAGGAAAAATATTGAAAGTGCACAAATCCTGAGAATCTCCAAATCATTTGGCAAAAAATGTGCGATGGTTTTATAAATTAGACATTTAGTTTTGGGATCGTCATGAAGGTCTAGCTGTAGAGCACAACCACATATTTCAACACAAATTTGCAAGCCTTCTTCAACCTGTAGACAGAAAAATATTATGACTATATATTTTTAAACAAAATTATTATACTAACTAGCTTATCTTTTTAAGATACAACTCTGAAATAAAAGCCAGATAAACACAGTATTTCAAATGTGCGATTTTCCTCAGTAGGCACACTTATTAACTCCTCTTGAACATATAAGTAAATCATTTTTTTTTAAACTTGAGCATAATCAGAATAGATACCATTTTAGCTTCCAATTTAATTAATTTTTCAAGTTTTAGAAGTCCTAATACCCATATACAAAATGTTTCATGGAATTATGGTGTTTAAAGTTTCCTATACTTTAAACACCATAATTCCCATTTATTATTTAGGTATCAATCTCATTCTATGGCAGAAGGGTTAAATTAAACACATCAATTTTCTATGTTAAAAAATAACTAGATGGGAGCAGATGTGGCTCAAGTGGTTGAGTGCCTACCTCCCACACGGGAGGTCTTGGGTACGGGTCCCAGTGCCTCCTGAAAAAACAAAAAACAACAACAACAAGCAAAACAAATGAAAAATTCAACTCAGGGAAACTGATGTGGCTCAGTGGTTGAGCGCTGGCTTCCAACATACAGAGTCCCAAGTTCAAGCCCCGACCCCAGTACCTCAAAAAAAAAAAAAAAAAAAGACCCACTAGATTTTAAAAACACTGCCCAGAGGAAAGGGAAAAACAGATGTAAAATTGGGGGCATTTTTGGGACTTGGCAATTGTCCTGAATGACAATGCAACGACAGATACAGGCCATTATATATCTTGCATAACCTATAAAATTGTGTGGAGAGAGTGTAAACTACAATGTAAACTATAATCCATGCTTAGTGGCAATGCTCCAAAATATGTTCATCAGTTTTAATGAATGTACCACACTAATGAAGGATGTTGTTAATGTGGGAAAATGTGGGAGGAGTAGGGAGCAGGGCATATGGGAATCTCCTTATTTTTATGTAACATTTATGTAATCTAAATATCTTTTTTTAAAAAAATAAAAAATATATTTAAAAAACAAAACAAAATACTGCCCATGGAAACTCCTTCATAAAGCTGTACTAAATAATATTACTTATTTTATTACTTATTCAAGTAAGGGCTGAGAGAGCAACAAGTATGGTCCACAACAAGAGAGTAACTGCAATCTTTTCAAATCTAACAGGGTAGCTAACTTACTGGAAGTTAGCTGAAAATTACTCAGGCTTTGAAACTTTTACTGATGACTACATCAGCTTTTATTTGTGGAAATATGTTGTTTATCATTCTTAGTTCAAGCTATAAATAATGTCTCTAGTGGTTTGGAATCATCTATATGCTTGTTGGAATGGGAGGAGATAAAAAAATCTGTCATATATATATATCAATTATACTGCCTGCATATGATATATTATAGATTACAAGGAGGCATTATCTTTCCAGCCATATGTCCTAGTAGTCCCTTATTATCCTGTGTAGCCATGTTTAACTACTTACAGTTCCATAGGCAGGCCTTAACTTTACATATCATGCTCCCACTTTCTCCAGCTGTTGAATTCCTATTGATCTTCTATACATTCTTTGAGACTCAATTCTACTCTGAAGGTTCTTCTCCCCATTCATTCTGGTTCCTGCCCTGGGGTAGAGTTAAAACACTCCCTATTCTTTCCACTGAGAATAAGTATACATATCTCTACAAAGCATTTGCATATTGCTTTATAGCTATCTGTGTATGTAGCAACCCCCTACCCCAAAAACTATGATTCCTAAATGACAGAAACAGTGTCTTATTTTTTGTACACCCCTATGGTTAGCATAGAACTTGGAACACAGCGAGTTTTTAATAAATATTTGCTGAATGAAATCAGATCCATTCCACTGACAATTTTTCCCCTATAAATCCATTATCTCCAGCTCCAGCTTGGAATTCTTTTCTTATTCCTAATTGTCTGTTTTAGGAATCTAGATAGATGCCTATCTAGATTTTCTAGATGTAGCAAATTCAAATCCACAGGTTCAAAACAAAATTCATTCTCTGTTTTGCTCTAAAGTTCTATCTTTATCTTGACTTATGAATTCGGATGTACCATACTGCCCAAGTTTAAAATTCTCAGAATCACCATAAAAGGCAACAGGCTACTTCCTTACCTGAAATCTGTTCAAGATTCCAGTATATTTCCAGCATCCCTTTAAGATCTCCTAGCCTCTACCCATCCCATACCCCAGTCTCCAATTAGTCTCATCTTCTACCCACTTCCCCACCTCTCTCTGCTACTCTAATTAATGCCACTGGGCAGTTGTGAGACACACATAATAAAATGAGGCAAAAGTACTTTCTAAGCTACAAAGCTCTCTACAAATGTTATCCTCATCTATCATTCAAAACCCAGTTTAAAGTGTCTTCTACTGTGAAGCCTCCTCAGATACCGCATCTATAATGTCTCCTTCTGAACTCACACAGCAATGTAACTAGGTCTCTTTTCACAGCACTAAATGATCTATTCCATTAGATAAAAACATTTTTAATATGGTATAAAAATGTTTTTACTTTTTTAATACTAATCTTTGAATGTGCCCTCTTATAATGTATTCTTACTTTGACCAGACATGTGAAAATAAGAAAGCCCTATGATAATCAGTTGGACCTCACTTTTATTGTAAACTTTGTATGGCAATGTCTCTCAACCTTTGGTGCAACGTAGAATCATGTAAAAAAAAATATATATATATATAGTAATATACCTGTACTTTTAAAAAATTTTATCTGTGATTTTGATGCACATCAAATGATGAAAATTAGTGTTTTATAGATAGGAAGGAGAGGTTAACTTTGACAGTGTATTTAAATGAACTTCCATGAATTAATAATGATGCTATGAATGCAGTTAATAATAAAATTAACGGGATATAAAAAAGAAAAAAACAAACCATCAAATATGGTGCTGCCCAATTTATATCATGGGGAGATGATCACCTCATGGTCATAACAGCTAGTAAGTGATGTGGTATTGAATGATAAATGTATGAATACCTAAGAAAAAAGTAGACTATACTATTTAATGGATCCCTCCTTATACATTTAAAAGTAACTCACATGGGGGATGGATGTGGCTCAAATGGTTGGGCATCTGTCTCCCATGTGGAGGGACCCAGGTTTGATCCCCAGGACCTCCCGGTAAAAAAAAAAGTAACTCACATAAAGATTAGTTAAGTGGAGCTGCCCAAAGTGTAAGGTGGCTTTATCTCACCTGGCTTTGTATTCAAGATTCTGTTAATATTTTGGGGAAAAAAGTTAAAGGTTCTGTAGTATCTACTTTTACATCTATGTAAGATTCATATGTAGAAATAATAAGCTCACTTGAAGCAAGTGGCCCAAGAAAAACTTGATTCAGAACTTTTTAAAAATAGCTAGCTGGATTTTTACAATTACTTCAAATAAAGACTTTAAAAATTTGTGCTTAAGTTTCAAAAACTAAGACTTTCTAATTTTTTAACATCATGCCTCAGAATTCATTGTTGCTTTTTGCATAAACACCAGACTTAATACTGTAAAGTTAAGTTTCTCTAAGATTGTGAGCAGGTATTACCTGTAGATATACAAAGTTCACTGGCAAATTAGTAAAGATTTTACAAATACGAATTTGGATAATGTTAAAAGTGACAAACTAAGAGATAGTAGCTTCTTATGGAAACAACTGTCCCCATATTAAATTTTAAGTAACAATAAATTGTTTTTTTTCTCTTTTTTCACTTACTTTTACTTATGTATATCCTTTGGACCATGGTTGAGAGTTTGGATTGGTGGGGGTAAGGGAGGATATAATATATGGAGAATATGGCTTTAAAATCCTCCTTCCCTTCAATTTAACAATCAAATAAATTTTAATGTAAGAGATTTAAGTTTCAGTGAACTGTCATTTAAACTTAATTTAAAATGCAAAGGATAAATATATCCTATTTACCTCATCTTTAATGATTTTCATGAAAGGAAATATGACTCTCACATTAGTAGCTGTTCTTAAAAGCTGGTAGCACTGATCTACAAAGACTTGTTTTGAAGGGTTAGACTTAAGCTGTAGTTTACTCCACATGAAAATCAACTCCCTGTAAATGAGAAAAAAGACAAATATCAAAAATACAGTTTATTCAAATACAAACATTAGTTCCCTTTCCCGGGTCCTATAGTGCCCTAACTGGGACTTACATAAAATGGATGTAAGTGGGAATTATGTAAATCCCCAAGCTACTTCTGCTACACACAAGACAAATAGAAGCTAGGGGAAAAAAAAGAGATTAGAAATTGCAATTTTGCAATGGTAACAAATGAATTCCAATCGCATGCTAGATACTAGAGATCTCTTGTATTTGGGCAAAATGGAAATTCTAAACACACTGTACCAATATTGGTATTAATTAAAAGCAAAACAACTACAACAAAACTCTGGCCTTTAATTAAATTCCCACTTGCAAATTTACATATTTTTCATTTTCAATCTTATTAAGATACCAGAAGTACTTACTATAGATGAGTGTTTTCCTACAAAAATCCCTAGAATCTGATATTTTATGTTTAAGATAATCTGCTCTTCCACTTAGAGGTAGTACTTGTAAATAGACAAACTATGGACCATTTAAAGTATTTCATAGGTAGATTCTTTTCTAAAGTATGGTCAAGGTTAAATTAGATGAACAAATCTAGGAGCAGTGGGTTTTGAGGCAAAGGCAAATCATAAGATATCACTGATCTATCTGGACATCACATTCAGCAAATTAGAATTCTTTAAAATGTCAAAAAAGTTAAGTAAGGCAATTATAGTCTAAATTTATTAAATTAATTGATTTTAAAAATTTGTAAGGTTGATTTACAAAGTATGCACTTTGAAGCCAGCACTTAAAGGTATTAAAGTTAAGAACAGCTTGATTACCAACATGAAGGGACACACAGTCTACTTAGGAAGACAATACAGAAAACACAAGACAGAAAAATGCCTGCAAACAACATCTGAGGTAAAACCCAATTCCACCTCCATTTTGTACTAGCTGTGTGAGTGTTCCTTAAATTTCAGTCCACCACCCATTTTCTTTTGCCTAGATACACATCAGGTTTTACACCTTCCCCCCAAATCTCTAGCCCCAACTTCTTTTCAAAATTCAATGGCTGAGTATTTTAATTGCATTCTGTCACGTTAACCCATTTAAAACTAATCATATTCCTACAAAATTGATTCTGTTTTTTTCAATCAATAATTCTAACACTCCTCTAACTTGTTTGGTTCTAACCTGTTTATCTCCCACAGTCTTTCTATTTCTATTATATTTTTTGCTCACAGTTACACTAATTTTTCCTAATGCTACCACTTTAGTTTAGGTCCTTTAAGTTTATAAATTTCCTTCTAGAGTGGTTATTAAACTTACCTGCTTCCAGCCTCCCTGATCCTTTCATTTAGTGCTTATTTAAATATGTCATATAGTATTAATAGCAACAAAAAATGGGTTTTAGAGTCAGTTCTGGATGGTCTTTTAGATTGGTCTCCTCACTTCAGTTAATGTGTTTCATTTATTCTCACTTTGGTTTATGGTGATCAGTCTACTTGGAAAGTAATTCTTCATTTCTACAATGAGTTTATCTTCATGAAAGCCTTATATGAATACCCAAAACTAAATCTACTTCATAAAAAATATCATTGATTTCATGCCTTTCATATACTGCCTTGTTTATAATAGCAGAGGTCCTATTTTCCCAACTATTCATATACTGTAAATCTCTTCAATGAAACCATTGTATACAAGAGGTACTGGCAAGAACATGGGGTTGTAAATCAGTCGGACCTAAGTCTCAATATAATTGGAGATACTACCCAACTTACAGTGAGAAACTCTTCTCTGGGAATAGCCAGAGACGCAGGGTCATATCTCCTGTGCGACCCTTCTTGTCCTCCTCTCTAACAGGATATTGATTCAGGGTTGGGAAACTGATTCAGTCAGGATAGTTACACTCCCTGAAGTATTCTCAACTCTAACCTATGAAGATTGGGGACTACTGGTGTTCCTGCTGGTCTGTCATAGGAGAGATTGGAGCTAACTGGCAGAGAAAAGAAAAAGATTTTAAAAACACCCTAGCAGCCTCAGTGTCCCTGATAGCGGTCGTCTTTGAAGCCCACCTACATACTTGTCCTTCCATGATTCATCTGATAATCCAAAGCTGTTTACATATTTATGGTATTTGCAATAGTAACATACCACTCTCCTAGAACCAAAATCTGTATTTTAGTTTCCTAGGGTACTCAAACACCATGAAATGGTTTGGGTTAAACAATGGGAATATATTTGTTCATAGTTTTGAGGCTGGTAAAATGTCCAAATCAAGGCAATGCTTTCTTCCCGAAGACCAGCTGCTGGTGATCATTGACTCATCTGTCACATGGTAAGGCACACGGCAGCATCTGCTGGTCTCTCCCTTCACTTCTGGGTTCAGCTTCTTGCCTCTTCTGGCTTTCCTTCATGTCTGAATTTCATTCTCTTATAAAGGATCCCAGTAATAGGATTAAGACCCATCCTGAATGAGGTGTGTCATACCTTAACTGAAGCAACCTCATCAGTAAGTCTTACAATGGGCTTACACCCATAGGAATGGATTAGCTTTAAGAACATGTTTTTCTGAAGTACATACATTTTCAAACCACCACAAGCAGGTTTAATGAAGTTCACGTTCTCTTTTAGTCAAACAGGATCCTTTAGAAAACAATACAACTCCTACCTAGAGTACAGAGAAGATTCCTAAGTAGTTAATTAAGAAAGGGCCCTATTAACCACTAGTAAAATCACCAAGTTCTCTAGTTGCTGAGAATAGACAAAACCTGACCCATTTATAGTAAGTAATGTTTAACAGCAGAAGTTGTGTGTCAGGCTGCCTGGGTTTGAATCCTGGCTCTGCTATTTACTAGTTGAAGGCCTTGGGCATAATAATATTATCTACCCCATAGATTGCTGGATTAAATGAAATAATGTATGTATAAAACACAGAACATAGGAAGTACTCAGAAATATTAGCAACTGCTATTATTATTTTTATTTTTATTATTAGTGATAGTGAAAGAGAAACAGTTAGGTGCTTACCCCATTGGTTTGAAATAAAGAGCCAAACTGTACTGTGGATCAGGTTCTGTCCACAAGGAGGGGATGATGAAGGGCAACTGGCTTATAAGAAAAGACCAAGATAAAACAGAGACCAAAGATCTTTGAAAAGCAGAAAAGAATACTGTTCTTCAAGTTACAATGAAAATCAACTTTGGAAGGAAAAGGACTCTAGCCTTCAGGATATAGAGGAAACAGAGAAGAAATAAGAGAGCAGGCCATCAGAACCAGCATACTCAAAAGGAAAGGCAAAGAGAAGCCGACTGAGAGCTCCTTCCTGGACAGGCAGCTGGAGTCACATACCTAGCTTCTATTCTTAGAAGATGGCTGTGGCCAGGATCAGGAAGATAGGCATTGTTCTATTTTTAAAGTCCCTCTCTAAAAAGTAGAAATTGGTTATCCAAGGAGAATAAAAATAAAATACATTTTCTTATGTAGTTTTACTTTCTACTGATTCCAGTAGAAGAAATTACCAGTGTATTAAAAGATGCCCTGGAGAGTGGATGTAGTTCAAGTGGTTAAGTGCCTGCTTTCCATGCATGAGGCCTGGGTTCAATCCCAGTACCTCCTAAAAAAAAAAAAGAAAAAGAAAAAGAAAAGCCTCATTTAAGTGCCTGTAATACAGCCAAAGGGCAGAGAATATTTCTGCATGTATAAGAAAAGATCTACTATAACAGTCATGACTATATTCCCTTTCAGAAACACTACATATAAAAAATGTTAATCCTTTAAAAACTATGGAAGAGAGTGTAAGCCATGTTACCACTTCCTGAATCCCCTCCTCCATTTAGAATTCCAATTTCAATGGTATGTTGTGGAATAAAATTTAAGATTATCTACTTAAAGTATACTGCCTTAGAAGACAAGTTTACTTATTTCTAGACCCAGCTCTACTAATTAGCTATCTGACTTTGAGTCTAAAGATTTTAATATATAAAACAAGAATAATGAATGAGTTTATATTTAAATCCTCCTTCCAAGTATGAGGCTATTATTTTCAGTACAGTTTTAAAATCTAAAAGCATTGATTAAGAATATTATTATAGCTCATTATTATTTCATATTATGGTTGGCAAATGAAACCTAGTTTTGCCTTAAGAAATAATGGAATGTCAAAGCGGTAAGGTGTTTTTTTTGTGTGTGTTCCAAGTGGATCAGAAGTTGTTAGAATCTTTTATAATTATTACTCATAATTTCACCTAACAGCACTTGAAGGTAGATATTTAAAACACTATCATACCACATTATAAATTACATGGTTGCTAGCAAACCTGCTGCTTCATATAGCCTACCAACAACTTTCAAATATTTTTAAAAATGTTTAAAATAATTAACATTTCAAATTAAAAAATAATAATTTCAAACTGTTTCTTTGTAACTGACATCCCTTAAATATCTACACTGTCGATTATTCGTACATTATCATTTTCCTTTTAGTGTGTGTCTAGTTTTTAGAAACTGCTATTGTTCCATGCACAATTTCAAAAAAATACATTGACTTAAAATTTTCATAAAACTTTAAAAAATATATAAAGTCCAAACTACTCTGCTAACCAATTCTCCTTCTGATTCCTTAACGTACCACATCAATTTCTATATTAGGAACACTTACCAGATACAGTACATATCCCCATTCTGGAGCTGTGGAATAAGAAAGGATTCACAGAGTTGCAAAGCTAACATAGTCTTGCCTTCTTTTTCAGTGTTACAGATGATATCAATTCCACTCTTACAATCAGTTTTCAATAAATGCTATAAGAGAAAAAGAAAAATAAGTTCTTATTAAAAATATTTAAAAAGCTAGTTGCAATAAATTCCTTTAGAGCAGACATTCAGAAGAAATTAGATTTCTGTTTGTCTACAAAGAATGATGAATTGTATAGAAATATTTTCATTGTTTTGTAGTTTCACAGTATAGCACCTATAGTTTATAATGACTCCTTTTAATCTCATTTAATGTCCCCAACCTGTAGGTAAGTAGGACAGATGTCCATATTACGAAAAGATTAATTCTTTCATCTTAAAAATAATATGAGAAAATAATAAGCAATTCCTTAGTACTTTATTTAAAAGGCAAAATCATAATTTTTCTCAGTTTTTATTTGACTTATCAGTCACACCAAAGGCTCAACATAAATAATGTTTATTAAGGGTTATAGTTTGTTAGTTTCATCATTTGTTAATATTACTTTATGTCTAATTCAACAGGATTTAAAAGAATAGTTCCAAAAGGGAACACATTCTTAAAATCTACTGTAATATTGTAAGAGGAATTTAATGCAAGAATGGACTACACTTTTTTTCATAAGGGTTAAAATGATTTAGGCAAAAGTAGTCTCAAACAATACCTCCCGGAATAGCTGATCTTCTACAGGTGACATAAACAGACATGTGAAGAGTGCTTGATGGAAGTACAAGTCTTTACTGATTTCTGGGTGATTTATACAAGACTTAATAAGAGCCATTGCTTCTGGTATGCGTTCACATGCGATTAGGTATCTGGCACGCAGTTCAAAGAACAGTGGATTTTCTGAACTTAAATATCTGTTCACTGTATTAAAAAGAAAACAGACTTATTACTCTCAAGAAAAGAGCCTCTCCAACTTTGTTGTTTGAAACTTTACCTTTAAAATATGCTGATTAGATTAGCTAGTTATAATAAAGAAATAAAATTTTCCTTAGTAGGAGTTTAGTTTTGAAAAGAATATTCAGTTGTATGGTTGGAAAAGGAAAGTAAGAATTACACCAAAAAAGTGCTCAAGAAATATTTGTTGATTTCTTCTTATTTCAAAACGTCAAAGTTAAAAATAAAATGTTAAAAAGGATGACGTTTTTATATACTCTATCTTCTTACTATCCAGTATTTTCATTACTATAAGATTAAAAGGCAGGGAAGCGGCTGTGGCTCAATCAGTAGGGCTCCCGTTTACCATATGGGAGGCCCCGGGTTCGGTTCCCGGGGCCTCCTGGTGAAGGCAAGCCCGCCCGCACGGCGTGGTTAGCTGACCCAGTGAGCACAAGCAGCAAGGGGGGGATAAATGAATAAATAAATAAAATCTTTAAAAAAAAAAAAAAAAAAAAAAAGATTAAAAGGCTGGATCCTAATTTGTCATATTAAAACCACTTAAATTCAAATTAATTCTAGAGAAAATTAATCTGAATTAATGAAAAAGTTGAATACAAAATAAGTATATTTTATTATTTTTCAGAAGAAAATTAAGCCTACAAGGTGCCAAATATTAATATATGCTCATATATCACTAAAAATACTTATTTTTACCCTGTTTAAAAGTAAACATCTTTATCCACATAATTTTTCTAAGACCCAACAACCTTATGACAGGTATTATATTACTTATATCATGGATCACAAAACTGAGTCTCAGAGAGGTCAAATGACTTGCCCAAGGACACAGAATTAAGTGGTGGAGCAGGACTGGAATGTGTATTTTCTGATTTTGAATCCAACAGTGTTATTAATTACTTGTATATGCTTAATAAGTAACTTCTAAAATGTTTATGTGTGATGTTTTATTTGGGATTAAACCTTTGCCTTGCAATTCTGTTTTTAATATATGTATATTTAATATTTGTATAGTTAGTACAAAGATTAAACTTCACCCTGGTTTTACCCTAATGATCACCAACTAAATACTCATATTAATAAGTAAGGTATGCAAATACAAGTATGAAAGGACTGTATTTTATTTTAATGTGACTCCCAGCCTAATATGCCATCAGCCCTCAGGCCAACCTGTCCTAACAGGTTTGTTCTGCCTCTTACTCAAAGAAGCCTTAAAGGTCCCCTCTGAAAGCCCAAGCTTTTCTTCTTCCCTGTCCTCACTCCTTTTAAAGCTTTATCTTTGTCTAACTCCTAAGTCCTTTGTATGGCCATTTTCCCAGTCTCCTGATCATTTCCTTCAGTCTGTCATCTTTACTTACCCTATATTTAGCTCTTGACATTTTTCCTCAGTAATTCAATTCTTTCTGTTCCTTCAAGTGTTTCCCTTTTCAGTTTTTTATCCCTTTTGGAGACACACATTGAATGCCAGCCTCCTTTATATCCTTTGGGTACTCCATGCAACTAACTGCCATGTGTACCTTAGCCTTTTCCTAGTCTTGTCCCAACCCTTGGCACTGCATCTTCTGGTTCTCTTTCTTCCTTCACCTTCTCTACTATCTCTTTTATAGTCCTCCTCACTTGTATCTGGGGCCTACTTGCTCTTAAGCCCAAAATCATAGACCCTTCTCCATCACCTCTACTCCCAACTCACCCTTGGACAAAAACAAAAATTCCTCACCCGCTCACCACACTCTTTGCTGGGAAGTGTCTCTCTCATCAGACCAAGATATGAGTGGCTGCAAGACTGAGAGGTCTTATCTTTTCCTTTTGGCTGTCTTAAAACTGCACCCCATAAGCTCTCTCTATATATTCAAATGTTCTCTACACTTCTGTGCTCACTCACTACTGCTGAGCTTAACTTTTTAGTTTTGGTGACCCAAGTTGTTCTGGGACTCAGGATTAATAGGAAACATTTTTTAAAAGAACTAACTAAAAACATTAAGCAGAGCCTCCTGTACCAAAAAGGAAATTTTGACCCAGAAGAGGTTACTGTAGATCTAGGTTTATGCATGAAGTTTGGGAAATACTGCTCTAGATTAAGTGAAATTGAAATGTATTTATTCATTCAATTAGTTACTCATTCACTCATGTACTTATGGTTATACATTCATTCAAAAAATACATATATTGAGTGCCTACTCTGTACCAGGTACTGGGCTAGGTGTAGGGTATGCAGCAGTGGTGACCAAATTGGAAGCATTCTAGCCCTCACAGATGGTAAAGGAGATTCCAAGTGCTTTTATGAAAAACAGTTTGTTTTTAACAAACAAACAATATCAAAAAGAAAAAAAAAAACCACGTTCCTATTTAAACAGATTTGAAAAATAGAACTGAAGTGATAAAAACAAACTCCATATAAATAAATAACATCTGGATATAAATGTGTTGACACACTTAATTTCCATTAATTAGAAATAAATGTCCCTAATCTGGCAGCAAAAAAATCACTCTTGGGCCCGGTTATATAACAAATTAAGCATACTTCATGTGAATGTACATTATTCCATTATTCAATATTATAAAATATAAATAAATGAATCACTATTACTGCTCTAGTTAGAAAATGAAATTGTATTTGCTTCTCACAAATACTGGTTTTGATTTTGAATCTCCTGAAGTACCTATCTCCTGAGATGCTGGCTGGGCTTTAAGAACAGCTTGCAACACTGGATCTTCCCATGGACCACCATCTCTAATGATTCGAGTCACCAGTTCCAGATTTACATTTCCATATCTGCGGAGGTGATTCTGGCATTCCTAGGAGAGAAAAATCATTTTGGCTTTGTGAATTTAAAGGGGTTAAAAACTAAACTTGATCATCATTGTCAATAAAATGACTGATGGTCAATGAGGTAGCTATTAAATAATAAAAGAATCGGGTTACAACTGTAACCTAAGTAGGGTGTCAGAACCCCAATAGTACACAAATAGGCTTTAATGCCAAAGGTTACACAGTATGAACATAACTGGACTTAGAAAATCCCAACATAATAGGGATAAAGTGTAACATAAGGGGGAAAAAACCTTAAGAGGGGGTACATCATTTCTAGGAAAAGAACCAGGTTGCAAAAAACGGAAACTTAAATGTTCAGTTCGATTTACATAAGGGCTCATAAAGTTCCCATGAACATGGCAGGCAAGAGTCTGACAATAAGAAGGGAGTAGGGAATTCCGGCTCAATATACAGACTCTGGTCTTGGCAGGTAGACATAGGTCCCCTACCCTGATCCCAAATGTATAATCTTAGTTGTAGTAAAAAGCTTGAGATGGTAATTCTGTCCTCCTTCATTAGGTGAGTTGATTTGTAGTTTGGGGATGAAGAAATCAACGGTTGAAAAGACAAATCTAACCTATGATATAAACACTGTGCATTAGATTTAAGAAAAAGATATGCTGATAACTTGGGTAGTAACTGATAATTTGTCTATGCATTTTCTGTTTTTTTTTTTTAAGATGTTTGAAATGTTTTAGAGAATCTGCTATCTTAGACTTGTGATTATAATATGAAATATGTAACAGAAATTTGTAAACAGTGTCTAATATTTAGGAGAACTCTAGTTTCCTGATTTTATAAATCTGATTGATTAGATTTAGAGTTACAATAAATAATTGTCTGATTTTGCTTTTTTGTTAGATTTTCATTTTTTAAATGTTTCAGGGAATTTGACAATTTTAAAAGATAACTGTACATTAACGGCCTAGTACAGGCATGAAGAGATTTATTAATAAACACGAAATGCATAAGTTGAACTTAAAACCTTAAGAAAAAACTAGATATTTAAAACTGATAATCTTAAAAATGTCAATATTAATTAAATATCAAAATACAAATAATACAAATAATTGCCAGTTTCTTTTTGTGCTCAAAATATCCCTCAAATATTAAAAACTTATAGCAGTTATAAAGTAAGGCTTCAGGATAAAAAGTATTATTTTCCCAAAATTTTACTTAGATGAATCTATGTGCTACATATGCAAAGTGGGACAATAAACACTTCACCTTTCATTAAATTGTCTTAGTCTTCCATTATTTGAACATCCTAGCCTAGACTAGTGATTTCTAAATGCCACTTTGCATTCCTTGTTAGCATACACATAACCTAAAAGAGATTTTGTTTTATAAAAGAACAAGGCATAGGGAAAAAAATCATGTTTCAGGATAATGAATAATTAAGTAAAAAACAACCAAGATCTTATGGAAAGAACTTTCTTCTAAAAATTATTTAGAGGATTCACAAATTAAAACAAGCAAGCAAGCAAGAAAGCAAGCAAACAAAAATCCTATAAACAATGGGCAAATTACCTAACCTTTCTGCGTTACTTCAATTAACTCCTCTGCAAAATGAAAACTAAGAACATCTCTAATTCATAGGATTGTTGTGAGGATTAAATAATACACCGTACTGGAAAATGCTTGAGACAGTGCCAGGCACATAGTAAGCACTCAATAAATATTCACTATTATTTCTTCTAGTAGTTTTTAACATTTCAAATAAATATTTTATTTTAAGATACGCAAGGCCTTAACATAAAATTAGTTTCTAAATAGTCACATGTGAGCATTTTATGGCATTCATAAAAAAATAAGGTAACTATAAGGTATAAAGTTATTGATCAGCCATGATTTTTTTAAATATACATGGAACATAGTACAGATCTGTGGCAATACCCTTTATGTTGGAAACAATCATAATTTCAAACCTTAAGATAAGCAAACTCTCCCAAATTATTCTAAATATACATATTGCTTCCCCTAAAATTCAACTACTATAAGATGGTTTTTGGTCTAATCAAAACACAAGAAACATTATCTTATCACTAGTGGGCTTAGGTCTGTTGCTGAGCCCTCAGAAAATCCATCTTTCTAGCTATCTAGGGGTAGGTAGGTGAGGCACCAGTCATACAGTTATTAGGCCTGGACTTAGGCCTCCTAAGTCAAGATACAGTGAAGTAGGTCTATCTCCTTATTTCCTAAACTTGGATGAAAATAAGGAAAACATGGACCTTTTGTTAAAAACTAGATTCCCATGACCCAAATCAGACCCACTGAATGAGAATTTTTAGGCGAAAGCCTTGGTAATTGCTCCTACTGGCAACTTTGGGAAACCTGATTGCACCCCTCACATTTAGTATGCAGTCTTAATAAATGTTTATATTATATGTTATAGACATGACTCCTGTCAGTTCTCATATTAAAAATTAACTTCATTTTTCTAAGATAAAAACTAATTATAAATGGAAGTACTAGTATTTTTCATGTGTGTACTTCTTGGATCAAGTACAGTATTTTGGAGACTACTGCTATGGGAAATAGCTCTGGATGGGAAATAGAGGTAACAAAGATTTCATTCTGGTCTATTTTTAGACAGGATAAAAGAGAATTCACTTTAGAATTCACATCTTATCTCTCCTAGAGTATATACATACTGTTTTCTTTTAGGATGTTTACTTAAATGATGTTTAAGATTGGACCTGTATATTAACTTAACCCATTATTAAGTCATCTGTCTTCTATCAGATAACCACTGCAATGTGCTAACTGTATTCCCTCAGATATTCTCCATCCAACCTTGTGTCTCTGCCAAAGATAGGGAGAAAACAGATCCCCTTTCCCCTCACTCTTCTTTCAGGACCCATTGTGGAGCGGTCTTAATGTTTTGCTCCAAAAGGAAAATGTCTATTCCCGGAGCTGGTTGCCTTTAGAGTTGGCCACCATATGTGGCTATGAAGCTATTTTGGCCTTTCAACACACTTGATCTGAAACCTTTAGCAGTTTATCATAGTATCAAAGTTTCAGTGCCTCAAATAGATATTAAAGACCTCTATAATCAGCCCCTATAGTTTTTCCAACCTCATTCACCTATTGCACATCATGAATCCTTTTTCTAGCCTGATCTCCATCTTGTCCTTCAAACTCACCTTGTATTTTTCTGCCTATGCCTTTTGTCACATCACTCCCTTTCTCCTACCTGAGTCTATCTTTCCTGTCCCACTTTCCCTGAGAAGGCTCCACTAGCTACCTCAATTAATAGAAATGCAATACGTTCTCCATTCAGTTTTGAAAATCTCTATTAGTGCATTCTTCTGGTTCTTATCATATAAGATGGTCTTACTTAATAGGTGCTGAGTAAAACTAGATTGTTTTCCTTCAAAGAGAGTCAGGAAAGGAAAGCTGTACCAGAGAAGATATATTTTCACTCAATAATAAATAACTTCTTTAATTAAAATAGGGTTTTGTGGAAATCTGCGTTAAGTGTGCAGACTGCAGAATGAAGTTATACAGTACCAAATATCAAATTCTTTCATAAGCAAACTATTGCAGCAAGTGGAAGCAAAAATGTAAAAGGTCTTCAAAGTGGTTGATTTTATTTAAAAAAAAAAAAAAAAAAAAGTCTTTAAGATATAGTAAAATATTATATTTTGATTGAGATAAGAATGACCTGGGTATATTTTTACTACCGCATTTTTACTAGATATTGTATGGCAGAGCACTCGAAAGAGCTGTAAAATTTAAGGATATTATGTATTTTTCTTTTACAAAAAGACAATTATCCCAAACTTGCTGACCTTTTCTGTGGTAAGTTCTTGAGAAGCATTTACCTGATGTTTTTGGGGAAAAAAAGGAAAAAAAAATTCTGGATATGCCCATTTAATGTAAAGGGAACAGTGTAAAAATGAGAAAGTTACTACTTTTCAAAAGAAAGTCATTTTGGAGAAAATCATTTAAAACGAGTGTTTGGAAAAACAACATTATATAATTACTCTTCCCCCCCAAAAAACACACACAATGTGTCGCCTATAATGCTCATATCTATATCCCTTAAAAACTTCCTGTTTAAAAATTTTTTCAACTGAAGCATTTTAATAAGTTTTTATTCCATTTAAAAAATGATTAGTATTCAAGGAAACACTGCTTGGCCTCAGGAACAACAGAAATTTGGTACTCAAATCAACCCTGTGCATAATTGGAAGGCATTTAAAATTAAGCATTATATTTATAATCTTAAATTCTTCCATTTAGATCTACCAAAGGTATCTTTTTTCTATGACATATCAAAAATCAAGCATCAGAGTAAACTGAACTTACATGCAGACTTTGTATCACTATATGACAAGTGTTAAAATTTTTCAAAAATAAAGAAGCATATTCTATCATACTGCTATTCTAAGAAAATTTTCTGCTATTTTATACTTTTAAAATGTATTTTCATAACGTATATAATATTAGTACATGGACATAAATGATAAATATATACATATTAGAGTTATGTGCTCAAACTTAAAAAAAAAAATTGTAGGGGTAGTAAGATCAAAAGTCTAAAGTACTATTTTTTACTTATGTTTGTATTTGGGGTCAAATATAAAACTCATCTTCTTCCTCTAATGATCCTAATGTCATGTCAATTTTCTTTTAACATCTCCTTCTGGCCTGCTTTATTGCCACTTCTACAGCTACCCCTCTAGTCTAGGCTTCATCTCCTGCTGTCCCCTTAGATAACCAAATTTAATTTCTTCATACCCGCCCCCTCTCATCCCCCCAATATATCAGTCTTCAGAAGCTTTCAAGTAACTATGTAGCTCTTAAGACAGTAGTACAAATAAAACATTTATTTAAACCTGTTCTTTTGCCATATACTTTAAGGCAAACACATGTTTACATCATTACATATATCAGATTAGGAAATATATGGCATAATATAATAGATATAAAGAATAATGGATTGAGAGTAAAACTTGGGTCCCTTCATTCTGCTTCTGTAAACTTCAACTCTGCCAGAGCTTAGTTCTGCTCTTTAAAATAAAAGAAGTGGATTTAAAAAGTTCTAAAGTGACTCCCAGTCTCAAAATTATGAAATGCCTTGCAAGTTATATACATTTGATTTATTTAAATAACTAGAGTTTTATACTTTGTGAGCTATTTAAGATACCCCTTTTGGGGGCCTTTTTTTTGGGGAAAAAAAAAAGAATAAATAAATATGAATAATTGTTCCCTGTTAATAAAACTGACTGCATTTTTATACATTTTTTTAAAGTAACAAATCTAAATGTTACTTAAATTAGCAATCAGTTTTATTTAAAGGGGAAGTCAATCATAACTACACCAAAACCATCAACTGGGAGCATAATCAGATTTAAAAATCAGTTGGTGACTGCCATGCTAATATAAGCATAACTCTACCATTAACACTTTTAAATAAGTAATGAGGTAAGGAACTAATACTGCCACCAGAGAAGCACTATTGTCATTATTCTAGTCTGTAAGAACACAGGCCCTGAAGGAGCCAAGGTTTATGCAAGATATGAGCATAGGTTCCCCAGGTTAAAAAAAAAAAAAAAAAAGATATAAAATCTGATTCAGCAGAAAGGACACAGGAGTCACTAAAGAGAACAGGTCACAGCCTTGGCTAATTCTACAAACTGGGAAAGTTAATCTCCAATATTGTTGAATGGGTGAATGAATTAATCTGGTCCTCAATTCTATCATTTATTTAAAAATTGAACATTGGACTTAATGTTCTCTACAGTCCCTTACAATATAAATTCCTATGATGTTAATATTTTATCTGGAAAAACATAAACTGCTTCAAACACTAATATGTTGAGAATTCTAGTCGTTATGTATTAGGGACACTCCACAGAATCAGCTTTCAGTGAACAATGTAGCCTCAATTATTCTGATGTGCTAGTTTCAAAGTGTTAATCTAACACTGATTTTGAAGACAATTACATGCCTGCTCTTGACAACACTAGATTGCAAGATGCTCAGAATAAAAAGGTCCTTCTTTGTTTACAGTTGGACACTTTATGTGTTTGATTATCAATGCATAATGCTTACCCTCTCCTGAGATGATGGCTATTTCTATGTGTCAGGTACTGACCTTTCCTGAAATATGCAACTTATTGAAGCTGACAGCCCTGTATTTTGGAGGCTTGCTCTTGGCCACTTGGAGCTTGAATGTCTCAAGTTTATTTATTGTAAATTTTATGCTTGAAATAACTCTGGCTCTTACATCTCTTCAGAGTGATTATACAAGTTCAACAGTTGAATCTAAGTAAGGTATTCATCTTTCTCCAACAGAAGATTAAAAAAAACAAAGTGAAAATATTTCTGAGGTAGTGATATACAAGAATTATTAATCAGGCATAACAATTCAAATAAATACAAATGCAAAAATATCAACTTTACTCATTTCAAAAAAGATTAATTTATGAGGGGAGTGGGTGTAGCTCACAAGTTGAGCACCCACTTCCCATGTACGAAGTCCCAGTTTTGATCCCTAGTACCTCCTAAAAAAAAAAAAAAAAGATTAAACTATGAAATACAACCCTTACAAAATAGGATTTAAGAATCTGAAACTTCAATTTTAGCATTAATCCCTTCCACTCTCAGTGCTAAATACGTGGTACAATGTCAAGTATGTTTCTTTCAAAAACAGTGAAATCTTTTCCCTTTTGCTTTGCTCACAAGTAAGCATACTTCAATTTCCCTTTTTCCTACACATTGTCAAAGCAGAATACTTTATACACAGTGATAGCCAAAGGACTGTGAGGTAAACAGTTTTAGACAACATGCTGTTGTTTTGATACATCTCTGAAAGGGATTTTTAAAAACAAAGAAATGGCTAGATATCAAGTAGAAAGACTTACTCATCTTTCATTTATGTTGGCAAAAATTTTTATCGGTACGAAGGGACTAAGACTACTAAGTATTAGAGAGAAAGGGATGAAACTCAGTCTCTGCCTACCAGATATAAACAGTCTGGTGAGAGAAACTATTAAATCACAGATAGAATGGAGGCAGGAGGTAGTGCTTTGACAATGTTGGGAAAAATAACCATATGGAGTTGAGTAGAGACAAGATACAACTTCTATTTGAGAAAAAAATATGGTAACAATTCTGAAACTGCTCCTCACAAAATGCCTTGCTATTAAGCAGATACGTTTGTATTCTTGAAAAACCTTATAGTCAATATTACAGAGGTTGTTTTGAATACCAAGACTATAACAACTTTGCCAAATTAAGTTTTGGGAAACTTATTCCAAATACTCTGGGGAGGGGCCACAGTCCAGATGTGAAGAAGGTTTTAGTGGAAAGTTAATAGTTCTAAACTTATTAGCTAAAAATAATAAAATCTGGTAGATTTGCTGGTTTATGTGACTACATATGCTTAACTTCTTGGGAGAGAGCAACACTTGCACCAGTGAAACAGGGTGGGCATATCACACACAAAAAACTCCTCTCTCGACTCTTTCACTTTAGATTATTTTTCGTTCTTCTCCTATGATACTCTTGCAATAAGATAGCCTTGGGCTTCTTCCTGCTTGGGAGGTAGTTATCTCCCACCTCTTCCCACTCCTTTTCCCTATTCAGCCCAAAGAAGGCCAAGGCAGATAAAAAATAGGGTCAAGTCCCAGGGAAAGCAAGGTTCATGAACGTCTGCGTCCAGTCTGAACAGAAAGTCTTTGTGACTTACACAAGCATACCTTGTTTTATTTATTGTACTTCGTTTTATTGTGCTTCACAAATACTGTGGTGTTTTTGGTTTGTTTTTGCTTTTGTTTTACAAATTAAACCCTGCATCAAGTAAGTCAATGCCATTTTTCCAACAGCATGTGCTGTTTAGGTCTCTGTGTCACATTTTAATTAAGGTGTGGACATTGTTTTTTTTTTTTTTAAGACATAATGCTATTGCACACTTAATAGACAAGAGTATAAAGTAAATATAACTTTTACATGCATTGGAAAACAAAATTGTGTTTTGTTTTACTGAGATATTCACTTTATTGCAGAGGTCTGGAACTGAACCCACAATACCTCCAAGGTAGTCCTGTATATTGACCCCAAGGGATGGGGACAGGGAGCTGTCTTTAAAAAACCTGCATGGCAAGCTCATTAAAAAACTGGTAGAGCTCTAACAAGTAAGACTTTTAGATTACTGATTGGAATTCTAGTCACCACCCCAAGGTCTCTTTTTTGTTTTATTGAAAACTGTTTTGTAACATCTATTTTCCCTTGATTTATTAATAATATTTGCTCTTGGTTTAAAAAAAAACAAAACAAAAACTATGAATACAGATGCAGACCCATGAATCTAACCTTCTACTGGGTATATGTACTTAGATGTTCTAAAGATACTTAAAACTCAGTGTGTCCAGAATGGAACTTATCTTCTTTTTATATCCTGCACTTGTCCCTGCAATCACTACCATAATGAATAGCACCTCTAAGGGGTTCCTTCAACACAGATGCCTAAGGACATACTTGACTCTTCCTTACCTTTACCTCCAGCCAATCAAGAAATTTCAGTAATCAGAAAATTTAGTTCCAGATTACTGTGTGTATGCTTTCTTTTTCCAGAATTGTTGCTGAAATTACTAGAATTTTCAGAATAACTACATTATAAATTGTTTACTAATATTTACTTGTTTCCACAACTCAGTCCTATTTCTTTTATTTTATAACAACCTTATTCTTAAGTGCTTTGGTCATTTCTACATCAGCTAAGATACTTTTTGAGTATTTGTCTTACTCAACAATAACTAAAAGGTAGTCAATTTGTTTTGTGAGTATTTGGACTATTTATTTATTTTGCACTCTCTCATGAACAACAGAGTTTGGCTGCTATATTATCAAATCATAATATTTTCCCTTGAGAAACTCCACAAATATTGTTTATATCCTGGCATTTGTTACTGTGGAGGAAAAGTTCACTTACCTCTGTGGGAATCCTGTTTGTTCTATATCAGTCCTGCATTTGTATGAACTTATTTTTAAACCCCCAAATTGAAAACTGTAACAAGATAAGGCTGCAGATAAGTGGCTTTTTATTAATCTTACACAGTACCTATGTCCTTCCTCAGTTTAGAAGAACTAAACTGTCCTTTTATTTCGTAGATTATTATTTCTACTCTACCTTCTATGTTCTGTCTTTTTCTAGAATTGCTATTAGATACATATAGGAGCTATTGGATCTATCCTCCACATCTCAGATTTTTTTTCTCATTACTTATCGCTTATGTTTTTCTTATGCATCAAAAAATAATTTCTGTAGCTTGTTTCCTTCATTAACTTGGTTTTTACTGGAGCTAATCTAATGTTAATTGCCTCCACTGCATTTTTAATTTAGTAGATATATCTAAATACAATATTTCACCTCCATACATTGTTTGGGGTTGTCCTTTCTCCACATCTTACAGTTCCATTGAAGAAACCTTGAAGTCAGTCTCAACAAGAACATAACCAATCCTTTTTGTCTTTTTTTTTTTAAACTATCTTTCTATATAACAGATAATAATTGATTCTCTTTGGTCAATTTATAGTATGGAACAGAGTGCAATTGTGTCAGAGGCTGAATACATACATCCCTGTTGAATCTTTCAAGCCCAAACAAATAGAGAAGGGAAAAGTTTATATTTACTACAGTTTAATTTGTTACATCAATGGCCCATAAGGGAGTAAGAAAGAAGCTATGCTGGAAAATAACTACGCTACTTTATAAGACTTTCTTACCATTGCATTTAGTTTAGGTCATGTCCCCATTCTCTAAATGGAAAGACTGCTGTCATGCAGAGCCATACATCCCATTTTTATGTAGATATGACAGTCACATGAGGATTTCTGTTCTGTGGGCTTGGCTGCACACCTGGAGCATATCTGGGAAGCACTAACAAGAATGAGATTGTCTATCCAACAAATGCCAATTATCTATTTCCTCCAGACCTTATCGTTACAAGCTGTTGGGAAGAGGGAGACTTATTATCAGATATCACTGGAAAGTCTCTCTTACGTACTTCCCAATTTCATCAAATTTAGTCAATCAAGTATTGTTTGACCCATCCTTCAATCTGGTTTCATCACTGAGTGCTTGGCATAAGAACATTTTCCAAGTTTCCAGCATTCATAAAGACATTTTTCCTCATTTTACATTATTCTTGACATTTCATGGGGAACCTAGAAGTCTTAATTAAAGGGTTTAGGAACCCAGAGTCTGAATTCAACCAAAAGAACAGATTAAAAAAATAATAATGGGGCAGGTACATCATATAAGAAATGTGTCATTTTCTTATGTTGAAACAGAAAAATTGCCAGAAGCCAAGGGCTAAGAAAGAAAGACTTAGAATCCAGTGAATGGAACATTTGGCTCTATGAATGAAGTTTACTTTAGGAATAAGGCAGAGGTAAAATAATAGTCAGTGGCTAAGAAGACTTAAAAATTTCTACTTGAACAGCTCAGATTATAGGAGATCAGAAACTCATGAAAGAACAAAATAAGCTTAAGAGCTAGGTTTTGGTCTTTTTGTAAACACAGAAATCCAAGCAATCTGATTTCAGAGGCCACATCCTTCACTAGCCAGGCTGTACAGCCTACCTTAAGAAAAGTGTTATTACTCTACTGGGAATGATACTTCTACTGATTTAACCCTCAGAATGACCCTGTGCAGGAGATACAATTATTGTCCTCATTTTACAAATGAGGAAACTGACGCTGAAATTATGTAACTTGCCTAATATAACAGCTAGTGAGTTGCAGAAGCTGACATATTCACAGATGGAAAATGGGGGAGATAAAAGAAGGACATTCACTCAAATTCATCAAAGAATGCTGGTCCCTTGCTACTTGTGCAGTCCAGGGACCAGCACCATCAGCATTGCCTGGAGACTTGTTAGAAAGTCAGACTCTCAGGCCTTACCCCAGAACTACTGAATCATTAACTGCATTTAATAAGATGCCCAGGTAAATTTTATGTCCATTAAAGTATGAACAGCACTTTGTGTATCATCTTAAAATGGTTAAAGCTGAACCTATATGGAAGACAGAAATGAACCACTTGTGCAAACAGAGTTTGTACCCCTAGAAAATTATCAGAGTATTGAAAAATAATTCAAAACGTGCCACTGGGATTCTCATTAATCATCAAAGGTCAGTCAAAATACGGGAGCATGCAAAAGCTGAGCAAATGTAAGATTTTAGGGAGATATGCGTGATGGACCACACATTGGCCCTTCCAGGTCCCTAAGGGCACACACCTGAGAAGCACCAACAACAGTAGCTCAATTCAGAAAATGGAGGAGCATTATCCAGGTAAAGCTAAAATGGAAACAAAAGGTGAAACCTCACCTAGGAGGTAGGAAGGCGAGGCTCAAGGAATTTTAAGAGGGACTAACAGCAACAAATTGGCAGATATGGAGCAGAGATTTAAAAATATATATATATATAGAGAGAGAGAACCTGGCCAAGATTAGTAGTAGTCAGAAGATAGAGCAGAAAGCAGAAAAGGGTGTAAAACCCATTAGCTCTTCCTTAAGGAATTATTTTGATAACTATGGGAAACCCTGCGTGCAAGAGAAAAAACAGAAATATCCCTTCACAAATGTTATGTTTTCACACATTTAAAAAAAGAAGTCAAATACTGTTTCTAGTCTACTCCAAATACTTCAATGGTTCCCACTGTCGGTGCTTGACTGACATCTCTGTAAAGCATTCCCTAACCACCCCCATTTAAAACTAAAATCTCCTTCCCCAGCACCACCATGCTAGCACTCCCTATCTCCCTTTCTGCTTTATTTTTCTCTGTGGCATTTGTCACTTTCTAAAATACTCTAATAGAGTTTTGATTTCTGTCCCTACAGTATAATATAAGTTCTATGATAGCAGGGTTTTTCTCTGTTTTGTTTACTATTGTTTTCCCAGAGCTTAGTGCTTAGCACTTGTGGGAATACACAATAAATATTTGCCCAGAGAAGTACAAGAATGGATTTCCAAAAACATGGGTATCAAAGGGAAAATTAAGAAATTTTAGATACTTGAATATAGACTCGAATTAGAATGTAAACTCCAGGAGAATTACTTCTTTTGCTAAATGTAAGAATGGATAAAGTGGAATGTTCATTATAATGTACCTAATTTCACTGATTCTAAAAGCATATTTTTTCCATATTCTTACACCTCTGAAATTACAATGTCTTTATATTCAATACCCTCTTAGAATTAATAAAATTGGCACAAAAAATAAGTTACGAGTATTACCACAAAACTGTCAGCCAACATTTATATTATAGTATATACCACCACCTATATCTAATAAATGATGCATGGATCCTCAAACTCTAGTCTTACCTTGACTATTCCACTCCTAACAGGACTGCCCTGTTTCTAGTCTAGTTGATAAGAATCCTTTTTCATCAGAGCTTAGTTCTACATGGGGTTTTAGACCAAAGTCTATAGCAATAAAAAGAGTATTTGCCAGAGTGTGCTGAGGAATCTATAGAGATGGTCTGGCAAATGTGGATTTGGGAACTTGGTTATGAATTGTTTAGAAATATGGCTAAAAGTTAATTTTTAGAGCTTTTGTTCCTGCTAGTATAATAGGATCCTAAGCATTGTCACTTAACCAACCATAAAAACTTATTAGCTATAAATAACCAATACATTATTTTTAAGAAGAGAATAAAGGTCTTTTAAATGTATACAAAATGTGAAGTAGTAAACTGTTTTACCTGGAATGATCCAAGAATATCCTTTAAGGGCTCTTCATAAAACTCATCTCTTCCAAAGAACAGCAGCAATTCAAAGAAACTCCTAGAAAGAATACATGAATGATAACTTTCTTTGCTTCTTTGAATTTTTGCCCCAAATTAAAAGATTCTCAAGAGATAATACCTATGCCATAAAAATAGAAACATTTGGTTTAAAAAAAAAAACAAAAAACCTGTATTGTTCATTTAGGATTCATTCAGAAAAAGTTATGATTTCAGCAAAACTTTAAAAGTGTCTCCAAGGAAAATACAAATAAATACACTTAAGTTCTAGAACTAAAGAATGAAATAGTTATATTACTTATGCCTACCAGTGTTCATAATGCACTGAAATTCAATGCTATATAAGGTGTCAAAAATGGTGGCTATAAGTGTCAGGGACAATCTAAATCAGGCACATAATCCAACCTCCTCCTAGCACTATGGGATCAAAGGAAAATCCAAATCTAATTTTTTTTCAGAACAACAAAAGGGATGAATAAAGTTGGCACACAAAAAAATAAGTTAGAGAGAATTACCACAAAACTGTCAGCCAACATTTTATATTACAGCATATACCACCACCTACATCTAATAAATGACGCATGGGTCCTCAAACTCTAGCCTTACCTTGATTATCCCATTCATAACAGAACTGCCCAAATTCAGTTGTTCCTCCTTTTTAAATGAATTATTTGCAAAGTACTGTTACTAAATACTTTTCTATGTCTTTAATGATTTACAAGTTCACAGAGGCAGAAATATAAATTATTTCCTAATCACAAGCATGGAAAATTATAAAATTATTTAATATTATTTAACAATTCTAAAATGGAGCACTAATGACAAATTCTTGAAAAATCTTAAATTTTAATTCATCTAGCAGATACTCAGCTAGGGATATCTCAAGTTGTATTTTTAATAAGCAGTTTTACCTTTAATCAGAATAAATCACTAAGACCAAAAGGTTACATGCAAACATAATTAAAGGAATATTTAGTTGTTAAAAATATAGCACAAAAGACCTAAGTATTAGCCACAATAACTATATCCCCAAACCTTGTCTGACTACTAAAAATTTTTAAATGTCACCATGCTAAAACAACATAAAACCAGTTCAAAAGCAAAGTGATACACTGAGAATCTTTGCTGATCTCCTTAATTAAAAAGCTTCTACAAATAATTTTTTTTAAAAAGGAAAGAAGTCAATGACAAAACAGTAAACTGGGTGGAAAGAAAAGTATTTCACAGGAAAGAATGCAAGTGGATTTTTTTCAAATATGAAAAGATGCTCCACCTTACTCATAATTAATTCAATTGAAAATTACAAAGTTGAAATACCATTTCTCTTATTACATTACAAAGATAAAAATGTTGATGTGTTCTCTGAAATCTAACACTAATATCTTGTTGGAGGGATTGTAAATGGTATTACCTATTTTAACAGCAGCATAGTAATAGTTATAAAAATTTAACATGCACACACCATTTGACCTAGCAATTCCACTTAAAGGAATTTTGTTCCCCAAATATACACACATAAGCTCAAAGACATATATATATAAGGATATATATCAAAGGGCCCGTAGCAGCAAAAGCCTGGAGGGAAACATGGAAATATCCTAAATGTCCACCATAGGGGACTGGCTACATTAATTACAATACATCCATATAATGTGATAATGTGAAAATATTAGTGAGAATATAGTTACATATATATGAACAGATAAAGAAATAATTCCAAGATATGTCATTAAGCAAAGAAAGTTACAGAAATATATACATTACACTATCATTTCTGTAAAAAGGGGGTACAGGAGTAGAGGGCACAGGCACACAGCACTGCATAAAGTTTGTTTATTGTCATACTATCTAGAGCAGGGGAGGGGTTCTTAACCTTTTTTGTTCCTCCCTCTGCCAGTCAGGTGAAAAACATGAACCCCTTATTAAGTCCACACTATGCTGTGTATTATTTAATAAATATTATCACACCCACACCAATACATCCCCACAAGAATAAATGTTTTTTTGAATTTTAATTCAAGCTCACTGACCCCTTGCTAAAAACCTCTGATCCAGAGAGATATACCAAAAAAACTGGTTAAAAAAATGCTGCCTCTTTTAGGGGAACAAGGGGTCCAGGATAAAAGGAAGTTATTTTTCACTATTAAAAATTTTGCATATATTTATTTTACTCTCAATCTGTAAGGATGAAGAAAGCCCCAATCAAATATATCTCTGGGATCTTCTCTATTCCTATTAACAAAGCATTAATTCACACCTATCTCATCATTCAATTTCTAATGAAGACAATTTCTTGTCTCCAGTCTTGCTATCCCACTACCTACTTGAAATCCAAGTTCAACACAGCTTCCATTATCTTCCTAAAACACCAAAGTTATTCCACTACTTACAGACTTTACAAAGTGCTATTTCAACAGTACCGTGTGGAGCAGAGACCTTCAGCTGACATGCTTGTTATATATGGATAAAATATTATTTTAAAATATTGTAATTGGTTGCCAATATTTTAAAATTGTGATGTTTCAGATTAAATCTAGATTCCGCTGTGCTCTTGAAAAACAAGAAAACTCTGTAACACAGGTCTTGCATTTTTGCATAGCAAAGTAAGCTGAGCAGCTACTGCCATTAAACAGGGCATGAATCCTCTTCCTCCAATGTGCAAGTCTCTATCCTACCTTCTTATTTCTCTAACATATTGCCTACTTGACTTATTCTTACTTAAATTCCCTTCCTGTTCTCTTTAGGTATTAGAGAACACTGAACAGAAAATCCGAATCTCTTTTCATGACATAAGAACCTTTATATATTCCATACCTATCCTTCCACACATAGTTTTTTACCACAAATTCCATGCTCCAAATTAACAGCAAACTTCTCCTCATTTCCCAAAACTCTTAGATTCTTTTTGGTGTTTGGACCCGTTGCTTCCTTTAACACCTACTTAATACAGTTTCACCAAAGAACGTGGCCTGAAAGTTCTCCTCTTTCTCTCCAGACAATAACTGATTCTTCTTCTGTACTATCATAGTAATGTACTTTGCATGTATCTCTATTATAATAAGTCAAAACATGGAGGAGTTAAATTTTCACTACATAGAAGGGGCTGGTAGTATTGACTGGTAGAAAAATTACTTGTATTGAACAAGGAAAATGAACAAAGGTTATTAGTAGCAATAAGAGACAAGTATTCACATCAACATGACTTATAGAGAAACAAACAAAATATGGAAGAGAACACAGAATTATATGTTTGTATAATGTGCCCATGAAAAAGGGGAGCCAAGTTCCCAAAAGAGAGATGTGCATGTCCCACTAGAGTAACCTCACTAACAAGTTCCAACTCCATGATAATGACATTTAAATGAAAAACAAACAAACAAAAAAAAAAACCTTGCAACATGAGGAATGACTAAACAAAGGTAAAACATCATGGTTTAGCCAGCTCTACCTTAAGGGAAGGTTCAGGAAAGTCAACAAATATTTATGCAGTTAAAAAAAAATAAGGCTGAAATCACTAGGGGACAACCTGGATTCTACGTATTAGTAGAAACTTCTTCATGTTTGAAATCTGTTCAATTTCCTATTGACTAGTTGAAACGAGTGTAAAGGACCAACTAAATGTTTCGAAATCAAGCTGACTAGACCATCCAGTCCTCATGGAAGAAAACTCTACAGGATGCTGGGTAAATGAGTCAAAAACAGGAAAAAAGAATAGCCCAATATATAAGTAGCAGTCTAGGGGAGGACTGGTAAACCTGCCACTCACAGTCCAAGTCCACCCCAGCATCTGTCTTGTGCAGCCCAGAAAATACGAATGATTTTCACATTTTTGAATGGTCAAATTAAAAAACAAAACAAAAACAAAATAACATTTTCTGACACACAAAAATCACATGAAATTCAAATATCAGTATCAATAAAGTATTATCTTAACACAGCCACCCCCCTTTGTTTACATACTCTCTTTGCTTTCACAGGACAATGGCAGAATTGAGTTGCAACACAGACTTTATAGGCCACAGACCTAAAATATTTACTATCTGGCTCTACCAAAAGTTTGTGGACCACTGGTTGGAATCTCAGTTCCACCACTTACTAGCTGTATGACCCTGGGCGAGTTACTTAACATCTCTATGCCTCAGTTTATTTATATAATGGGGATAATAACAGTAGCTATTTCCTAGGGTAGCTGTGAGGATTAAATGCATTAATATCTGTAACAATCACCAGAACTTACTTAGTGCTATAGGTAGTTCCTGATAATAATATAGTCCTAACATAATTATTACTAACATTGTCATACAAGTTTCCTTCAATAATATAAGAGGAAGTAAAATCTGTTCAAGGATTTGTTCTCAGTTGTGCATGTGTCTTTTTTGTAGAAAAATAAGATACCAACTTTTCTTAAATTATGAAGATTTTGTAAATATCTGAATAATTTAATCAGAAGGTCTCCTTCCAAAATATTTATTATATCATAAAATTTATATTGGTTTTTAATGTTTTATATAATGTCTATACACCAATTTTTTTTTTTTTTTTTTTTTACCGGGAGGTCCTGGGGATCGAACCCGGGTCCCTCCATATGGGAGACGGGCGCCCAACCAGTTGAGCCACATCTGACCCCTACACTAATTGATTTATACAGTCTTAATCCAAATTATGGGTTGCCCCATAATTTATCTAAATTGAAATAATTATTCAAAATAGAATTACCTAAACAAAATGCTTTGTATAAAAACAAAAATTATTTGTAGTGAGGCAAATACATTATAAACAGTATCCCTTTAGAATTAAAAGAATCATATTTAATCATAATTATTTACCTTTCATCAATTAGTATATTCCAATTTAGCTATGCAAGCTTAACTATCTAGAGTATAACTGTAATCCCTACTTATGAAACAAACTATATTCTGCAATTTGGATGCTTGGAATTCAGACATTTTCCCATATATTACAAATAGTAATAAGGCACCAGACGTCTTTAAAATACACAGATGTACATAAATGTATTGTTTGGTAGTTATAGCCAGAATTACTATTCTTTTCAGGTCTTTGGAGTGTATCAGTAATTTTCACACCAAAACACAAGAAAATGTATTTGTACATTCATCTACCATAAGAAAAATTCTACTAAATTGTGATATATAACTAACCAAATACAAGAAATCCACTTGCCAATTTAATTCAAAGAAAATTTGATCTACTCTACATGAATCAAATAATAATAGAATTGTATTTTATTACCTATGCTTTATTTAAAACACTCAATTCTTAAGAATTTCTTCTGTATTTATTAACTCCAAATCTTCTCTATCTTATAGTAATCTATGCTTAGTACTACTTAAGATTAACAAAGAATATTTACTTTAATGTACTCAAGTATTCCAATGCATTCATCTTCAAAATATTTTCCTCACTGAGGAAGGAAAAGGTTCCAGGTTTGCATGCACGCACGTGCTTGCGCGCTCTCTCTCTCTCTCTCTCTCACACACACACACACACACACACACAAACTGATAAAGACAAAGAAACTTTACATTATATTTTTCACAGTATAACAAGAGTAGGTACTCTTAATGACTCTCTCTGTAAAAACAATCTACAGCTGGATACTGCCTTGACTGAGAATTCAAAGAGCTATATCAATACTGTTCCCACCCATCTCACTATATTTCAATGGTTAGGAAAACTGTCTATCTTAACTTGGAGCCAGGTAGAAAAAGAGAAAAAAATTCTACCTAAATTTTATTCCCAGAAAATACAAATTCACAATGAAAATAAAGATAACAATAAAAACCACAACAAAAAACATGGCACCATGAGCAACAACCAAAGAAAGAGTCCACGAGGACTTTATATATCAAAAGGAGACTCAGAATACAAAATGTTAAAATACAGTTTGAGGACTGAAAAAGTATGGAAAAGATAAAGAAATAGCAAACTTTAAAATACTTCTAGAAATAAAAAATAAAATCTTTGAAAGTAAAAGCTAAAGGACAGATTTAATGGCAAATTAGAGACCACTGAAGAAACACTGGTGAACTGAAAGATCTGAAAAGATTATCCAGAATGCAGTAAAGAGAAAGAAATGGAAACTAAAAGCAAGAGTTAAGAAACACAGGAAATAGAGTGTACAAGTCTAATCACAGTTGCAAAAGGAAGATAGAAAATGGGGCGGGGCAAAGACTACAATTGAGTAAGAATATTATACAATTGATAAAGATACCAATCCACAGATTCAGAAAGCCCAGAAAAATCTCAGTCAAGATCAATGAAATCTATAACTAGCTAATCATAGTAAACTATAAAATACAAAAAGCAATGTATAAATAACCAGAAAAAAAAATTACAGTTTGTATACAAAGAAATAGGGGATGAAATTGACAACTAATTTTACAATAGCAACAGTGAAAGCCAAGAACCAGTGGAATAATATACTTGATATTGTTTATCAAGCAAAATCTTTTTCAAAAAGGAGAGAATAAAGGTACTTTCAGACAAGCAGTGTTTCCCACCAACAGACCCTCTTTTAAGAAACATCTAGGGAAGCAGCTGTGGCTCAATCAGTAGGGCTCCCGTTTACCATATGGGAGGCCCCGGGTTCGGTTCCCGGGGCCTCCTGGTGAAGGCAAGCCCGCCCGCACGGCGTGGTTAGCTGACCCAGCGAGCACAAGCAGCAAGGGGGGGATAAATGAATAAATAAATAAAATCTTTAAAAAAAAAAAAAAAAGAAACGTCTACAGGGTATACTTCAGGCAGAAAAAAAAGTGATCTTACAAGTAAGATTTAAGATGCAAATTAGATTAAATATGTAGGTTAAAAAAAAAAAAAAACTGACAGCAGGAAGCAATAACAATAATCTCTTCTGGGCTTTTTTTTTTTTTTTTTTTTTTAAAGTGGAACTAAAATACTTGACCTAAATAGCATGTAAGTGGGAAGGGGACGTTTCAGCATTAGTATTCCAGTTTCCTTGGAGTAGAAGAATGTAAAGAACATATCAAGTATACACTTCAGTTGAAGTAAAGAACTAAATTCTTCCTAACTCATTTATAAATTTACACACCATAAAAGGAATTTCAACTTTTCTTCTGGAAGTAGACAAGTTAAGTACAAAGTTGGAAATCAAGAAAAACCATGAAACAACAAGACTAATAAAAACAGATTAGCTAATATTAAAACATCTTGGAGAGTCTCTATAATTAAACCAGCATGGTATTGGCACATGAACATCTAATGAAACCAAATGGGAAATTCAAAAATAAATCCAACTGCATGGAGAAATTTAGTATATGATAGGGAGATATGGACTTATTCATAGTAGGTAGCCATGTGGGAAAAACCAAAATGAATTCATTCCATTTTCCAAATATGAGAAAAATTTCAAAATGGATCACAAATTTAGATATAAAACATGAAATAATTGAAATAGGAAAAGATTCACACTAAACCTAGGTGTATAAAAAGCTTTCTTCCCTATGATTAAAAAATCAGAAGCAAAAGGAAAAATATTGATAGATTTTAATTACATTAAAAATCTTCCACATGATGAAAAAAAAAAAAAATGTAAACACCATAAACAAAGCAAAAAGATTAATGACAAAATATACATTTGCAAATTACATCACAGAAAGAGCTTAATATACCTAATACATAAAGTAGTTGTGAAAATTAAGAAAAATTCTAATAGAGAAAAATGGGCTTGAGATATAACATAGTTCATGGAATATAAATCTTATCTAAAGACACAAGAAAAGGTGTTTACTTTCACTATAAAAAATGCAAATTAAAGCTAAACTGAGATGCCATTTCTCATCTATTAGATTAGCAAAATATCAAAAGGTTGACAAAGTAAAACTGCTGAAGCCACAAAATAGAGCGAGTCTTATGGAGGAAATTTTGTAAATAATTAGTAAAATTACATATCTACTAATCCTTTGACCCAAATTCTAGGATTCTATCCGAAAAGTCTACTGCAAAAATACAAAATGATGCATGTATTATACAAAAAGATGTATTATACCATTGTTTGTAATAATAAAAGACTGGAAACAATCCAAATATCTATCAACAGAGGACAAGTTAAATAAACTACTACGTATCTACACAATAGAATGCCATGAACTGAAAAAAGAAACCAGAATACATCTACACAGTACTATGGAGTGATCTCCAAGATAAAAATATTAAGTTAACAAAAGCAGGGTAGGGAAAAATGTGTTTAACACCCCTCAGCTCCAAAAAAAAAAAAAGAAAGACATAAATATATATATTCATAAAGGTATGAATATTATTTGTATTTGCTTATATTGAGACACAGAAGGGATACACACAAATAGCATATGTGTATATATATTTCATACATCTTTGTTTTTTTTTTTTTTTTTTCATTTTTGCTTGTATATATAGTTGGGGTTTGCTTTTCTATCCAAAGAATTTATGTCTTTTTATTGAGTTTAGACCATTTACATCTGATGTAATTTTTAATATGGTTAGATTAAAACCTATCATCTTAATAATTACTTTCTATTTGTTTTATAAGTCCATTGTTCCATTCGACCTTTTCTTCTACCCTCTATTGTACTATTTTTAATGATTCCACTTCATCTCCATTCTGGCTTATTATTTCCCTCTCTGTATTAAATGTTTTTAGTCATTACCTAGGATTTACAATATTTAATTTTAAAAAAAATCCCAGCTTACCTTCAAATAATATACTGCTTTAGGTACAGTGTAAAAAATCTTCATGATACTTTTGTCATACATTTTACTTTTAAATATGCTACAACCCAACAATATTTCACTACAACGTTTCTTTTAAACCTGGAGTTTAGAAAATACAGCTCAATGTGCTGGCTTTCAGAATTTATAAATAAAGTTTCACTGGAACATAGCCACATCCATTCATTTAAATATGGTCTATAGCTTCTTTCGTACTATAAGAGCAGATGTGAGTAGTTCTGACAGAGACTCCATGGCCCACAAGCCTAAAATACATAAACCTTTTTAAAAAAGTTTTACTAATCCCTGCTTCAAATTGTCAGTTAGCATTTACTGTGATTAAAAACACAAAAATCAGAATTTTATATTTATCAACTTTTTACCATTTTCAGCTTGCTCCATTTCTTTAAACAGATCCAAATTTCTGTCTGGTTATCATATATGTGCTGCTTGAAAACCTCTTTTAACATCTTCCATAGTTCAGGTCATCTGGTAATGAATTTTCTTAGTTTTTGTTTGCCTTCAAACATCTTTTTTCTCCTTTTGAAAGATATTTTTATGAATTGATGGTTAACATTTTTTTCTTTCAGTACTTTAAAGATGGCACTTCATTGTGTTCTGGCTTGCATAGTTTCTGAGGACATTTCTGCTATATTTCTTATCTTATTCTTCTTTACTTGGGTTTTACTCAGGTTGCCTTCAAGATTTTCTCTCCATGATTTTCAGAGTAATGAATGTGTTGCATCTGGGTGCTTGGGGTATGTATGTGTGTGAAAAAGAGAGAGGAAGCATGAAAGAGAGAAATTATCCTTCTTGGTGATGAGTTTTTTAAATTTCTGATTTTTATCTCTTTCATTATTTTTGGAAAACTCATGGCCATTATTTTGTCAAGTGTTTCTTCAGCCTCATTCTGTTTCTTTTCTGGGATTTTAGTAACATAACAGGTTACACAGTTTTAAAATGCTCTGTTCCACAGATTTTAAATGCTCTGTTCTGTTTTCTTCTCTTTGCATTTCAGTTTGGGTAATTTCTATTTATCTATTTTCAAGATCACTCATTCTTTCTTCAGCATTGCTGAAGTCTACTGATAAGCCCATTAAAGGCATTATTCATCTGTTGCTGTGGTTTTGTTTTTGTTTTAACATTTCCATTTGATTTTTTCTTAAAGCTTCCATCTCCCTGCTGAAGTCCCCAGTCTGTTCAAGCATGTTGTCCACCTCTTCCACTAGAGATTTTATATGTGAATCTGGTTCTACTGATTGCTTTGTCTCTTGAGACTGCATCATTTTTCTTGTTTTGTGCGTCTCATAATTTTTGATGAAAGCTGGACTTTATAATGTAGGACAGTAACAAATGAGGTACATAGTATTTTTGCTAGACTTTTATTGTGGGACATTTGAGTAAAATTAGGCTATAAGTCGAGTTTGGGTTTTATCATTGCTATCATGACCCTCAGTGTACCACTGGCTTCAAACTCCTTTACTTTTACTTTGTATTTAGAGTGGAGGCTGGGATGCTAAATAATATTTTAGGCTTTGCAGGCCATATACATCTTTGCCACATATTCTCTTTCTTAACCACTTTTTAAAAATAAAAAATATATATATATTCTTACCTCGAGGCCCATAAAAAAAACAGGCCATGGGCAGGATTTGGCCCACGGACCAAGTTTGCCAGCCCCTGAAGTAGAGGAAAGATTAAGCATGTTAAGTAGAGAAAAAGAAGATATAGACGACCCAGATCAAACTTTTATAAATGAAAAACATAATGTCTGAGATGAAAAATACATTGGATGGGTTTAATGGCAGAATAGACACCTGCATAAGGTAAGATCTGTAAACATAAAGTGCATTAGAAACTATTTAAAATAAAACATAAAAAGGAAAAAAAAAGTATGAATAAAGAAATGAACAGAGCATCAGTAAGCTGTAGGACAACTGGGGACTCCTTTCAAGTAAAATCCCTGAAGGAAACATACTAGTGGCTTCTAAGAAAAAAATATTTAAGGAATTTCCCAAATTTGATAAAAATTATAAACCCACAGATCCAAGAAGCTCAAGAGGGAAAACTATGAAAACTACACACGGTACATTATTATAAAATTACTGAAAACCAGCAATAAATTTCAAAAGACACCCATAAGAAAATGGAAACAAGCCACAGACTGGGAGAAAGTATAAGAAGACAATTCAATTTTAAAATAGGCAAAGGAGTTGAAAATACATTTCACCAAAGAAGATAAACAACAGCGAAAACGAACATGAAAAGATGCTTAATAGCAATAGCATTGAGGAAATGCAAATTAAAACTAAAATGAGATACAGAGGAATGGCAAGAACTACCAAAATAACAAAATTCATACTCTTTGACCTAGTAATTCTACTCCTAGCATACATCTAGAATATTAAAATATCTTTGCACATAGTCCAAAGACCACTCATGCATGGTAATTCATTAAAGGGTTATTCATAATAGCAAAAGTTTGAAACAAAAATTAAGTATCCTTTAGTAGGGGACTGGTTAATTAAATTTCGGGATATCCATAAAGTGAAATACTCTGCAGCCATTTTAGTGACTATGAAGTATGGTGATGAGGAAAAAAAAAAAGGCACAAAACAGACTGTATAGTACACTTGGCATTTATGTAAAGGAGGAGAAAAAGTGAAATAAGATATTTTTTTCTTGCACATGCATGAAGTATCTCTGGATGGACAAATCCCAAGAAAATAATTACATGGTTGTCTAGAGAAAGTGAACTAGGGGGTTAGGAGACATAAGTGCAGGGACATCTTATTTTATACGCATTTTGATTTTTGAATCATGTGCATGCATTACCTAGCAAAAAACTGTCAACCTACAATTCAACATCCAGTAAAAATACCTTTCAAAAACAAAGGACTTTGTAAGCCTACTAGCTTCTGATTAGGTATGGACAAAGGGAGGCACTGGTAGAAAACTGGAAGTCAGGAGGAAGGGAGAAATGGTTTTTCTCCCATCCCTCTACTTCAGGGTCCTCTTTAGCAGTAATTATGTCTCTTCCAAAGGACCCTCTCCTACAGGCCAGGGCTTCTTCACTTCATCAAGCATCTCCAGACTCTGGGCTCTAGTAATATCTTCTTCTCCCTTTGACCTTCTATTCCTAGTGCTAACAGCAGCTCCCAACAGTTGCTCATCCCTGGGTTCACACCAAATTCTATCTATGCTTTCAGATCTTCTAACATGTTTTAAAGTGGTTATATGATTTAAATTCCCTCTATCAATTTTATTTAGCATAAACTCCATTTTCCTGACTGGATCCTGACTGAAATACCCTACAGATCTTAATTTAAAAAAAAAAAAAAAAAAAAATGAATTTATTGATGATTATTCCCTACAAACACAAATTGTTTTTTACCCCATGAAATACAAAATTAGAAGGGAAAACTTTTTCAAGAATGCATGGCTGAACAAAACTATAAATAATAGGTTTGGTCAACATGAGTCACATTGAGTATTTATTAAGAATAAAAATATGTAAGTTTGTGTTAGTGCCTCGATCTTGGGAAGAATTTCTTACAAGATTTCTGTACAAGGAGCAATGAGCAAAATTTTCTCAGCTTTACAACAATCACAGAAGCATTTCATGTATGTTTTTTTCTTATTTTATTCTACAGTCAAAATGGACAGTACAATATTGTGATCTAGTTCTATGAATCAAAACTATAAGTGTAAGGAAGAAAAAATTAAATGGTTCAAATCTATAATCTTCCAGTGATCTGACTTAGCACCAGATTAAGACATTCAAATATCTGAAAATTTCAAACATGTACTGACATACTTGATAAAGACTTACAAATATCTTTTTCTACAGAATGATTAATCTTCCTAAAAGCAATAAAACCATTACCACCTTAAGTCTATTGCTTTCTCACTCTAATTTTTGTATATCCATACTGCCCAAGGGAACTATCAACTTTTACTTCCTGTAATTAGAATAGAAAAGCAATAAATACCATTTTTTAAAACTATACAGGTACAGCCCTCTAGATCCTGACAAATACTAAAGTGGGTGGGAATACGGTATTTCAGCACCTGATCTGATTACTTCCCATCCTGCAAACACAAATATACCAGATTGATAATCCCTCTATCTCTGCCCATAAAAAGACTACATTCTCAACTACTTCACTCCAAAATTAACAGAAGGGCAAAAAGATTAAAATTATAGGGAAAAAAAGATGCTATTTAACAATTAGCACCAAATGATATGCTGACTTTCGAAACATGGCAAGTATAAACAAATGCAGGTAAAATTTGTCTACTGTTGATTTTAGCTACAACTAATCCTGAAAACTTAAAAATATTCTATGGTAATGACAAAGAAAAATAAATCAACATTGAGGGAATGTAGTAAAGGAGAATTAAAACCATCAATTGCCTCAAAAAAGTAGGTCATCTCTTGCCCAGAGATAGAAGACCAAGAAATAGAAGGGTAGACAGCCTAGATTTCTCTATCAAATAAATGAGGTCACCTGACACAAATGATTAAAAGACAATAATGGATACAAAATTGGAGGTTCTGAATAAGTGTTGGTCAATATATTTAGAGAGTCCAAAAGAGATCAGAGTGCTTTTTGGTGTAGAGAAGGAAGTACTGATAGGGGTCTATAAGACAAATACCTTTTGTGGGGCCTGAGCCCCACCTCCCCAAACAAATATGTTTTTTTATAATGAGACTTTCTTCTTTTGGTTGCCAAGCTGCTACCTAAATTACTTGAAGTCTAGACCTAAATTATAAATGCAATCAAATAAAACTTGGTTGTAGTACAGTAGACTGACGTTAGGCACAAATGCTATGTTTGAAATGTAGTAAAAGTTAACAACAGAAAGGATCAATGGTTTACCTTTACATGTGTGGCCCAGCCTATGACTGTCCAGCCACTCTAAATAGAGGCTAATTATACCCACTTATCTTCATGAAAGACAAAATCCTTTGGTCTTCTCTCCTAGGCAACTTGGCATATTAGGACATATACTTTAGTCCTTGCCACTGCACATGCTACTATCTGAACTAGTTCCTTCCTCAAGTGATCATTGTGACCCTAATGGGTGTCCCCTCACTGACCTATGCCTGGAGTGCTGAAATCTATGAGCATTTATTTTCCCTTGGGCTGGGAAAGGAAGCTGGGAAACAGCAGCTTGCTTTTATTTTATGTAAAACTAGTAAAGTCTATATTCTCTGCCTGATGGTTCATTTAGTTTCAGAAGTGTTTGACTTTGTTCTACCTGTGAAACTAAGAAATCAGTGTTTAACCAATCTAACATGAGAACAACAGGAAAAAGACCAGTCAAAACTTAACTCAGACTTGGAAAAGACCCCTAACTTCTTAAGTTTCAGTTTCCTGATATATAAAAAGGAATAAATTTTACAAGAAGAGTAAACACAGGTAGAGTTAGACAAAATTATAATTAGTCAATTTAAGACAATTCTCTACATAATTACTCATTTCCATAAAATCAGAAAAACACTAAGGTATGATTAAAAACAGAATTCTCTTCCCCCAATATAGAACACTTTGCAATACTGTAGTTTTAAGAAGCTCCCAGCCTATTTAGAAGGCAGATCTTCACCTATGTATAATTTATAATGTGGGTATAGGCTTTTTTTGTTTTTTGGAGGTGAATGTGTAGGCCAGACAATACTGCCAGATGATATGTGACATTTTATATGCATATTACATATATACTTATATGACAGAATTTAATATAGAATTTTGTTTTTTATAAAGACAGAATCTATACACAAAGAGAAAAATATCTTATAGAATTATAAATATTTCATAACTTTTTAGCTCACCTGTATACTTTCAGTATGCCAAGTGAATAAAAAATTAAAAATACATGCTACGTATCATAAATAAAATTCTATAAACAGATATTAATTATAATGAAATCTATCAATATCCTGACTTCCTGGCCCAAGGGTCTTAGCCCTTCTGCTCACCAGGAGGATCTTCTCCTTCATCTAATTAATTCCTATTATCCCTTTAGAGCACAGCTCAAGTTTTCACTTATCCAGCAAATTTTCCCTGACATCCCAGACCAGGCCAAGTCCCCTGTTATGCTCTCTAATTGCACCCTGTAATTCTTTCAGAATTGCAATCACGTAATAGTATAACTGCTTGTTTAATATCTTTTAGCTTTGTAAGGTATTTGAGAACAAGGACTGATCTAATTTTCTACTTTATCCCTAGAACCGAGCACAGAGGCTTTACAGAATGAACTAATAAATAAATATGGAATAGCTGTAAGTATTTATTTAAACAAAATAGAAGACTATTACAGACTTATTACTCTTTTAATAGAAATGCCATGTTGCTATTTTCCCATTTTTCTTCTGGTATTGATAATACAATTAACTTTTCTGTTAATACAGAAAATGTTACTTACATTTAAAAGTAAATTCAAATAATGCAAAGGGGTTCCTTTTTTTTAAAAAAGAACCATTACTATTTAACCAGCCACTAAGATAACTTATTTTCCTCTTCCTGGTACTGTCCATCTTAAGTACATTTGCTTCTGCTTAACACATACTTTCCATGAACAGTAGTAAAACCTCTAGCAAATAGTGAAATAGTAGTCAAAAATGACAGAAAAAAAAAATTTTTTTTTTAAAGATTTAAAAGCATCTTCACATTGCAACCCTAAAATTAAGAAAGATAGTAAAGACAAAAAGAAAAAAAAAATCCCAATAGGTACTGAAAGAATAATACTTTTTGCTTACAATTCATCTCTTTCTTTTAATGCTTATTTTATTTTCCTCAAAAATCAGTAGAGAAGAACTTGACTGTTTTGGTGGCCTATAAAAAAAGGCTTTATGATTAGCCTAAACAGAAAAATTTCAATTAACTTCTTAATCTGCATTCTCCCAAAGTATCTCATTCTCTACCCTCTATTTCATAATTTGTACCTTTAACTTCTGTACCTCTGAGAATAGGGGTGGGGCAGGCTGGCTTTCTCCTATCTTATAATGTAGAGGATTTTTTTTTTAACTGCTACCCATGGATTAAAAAAAAAAAAAGTATACAAATTGAGAATATACATATATAAAAATAAATATATAAAACAATAAAACAAATACAAAATAATAATTATTAGTAGCCTAATAATTTCCATTTTTTTACACTAATCATTAATTTGAAATCTACTACTGTGGTGTGAGCTGTACTCTGAGGGGAAAAAAAAAACACATAAATTTTTGACTTCCACTTCTGGGCTTCTGGGATCCAATTACCACTCCTCTATCTACTTGTTTCCCAGAACATTGCTGAAATCTTTAATCCTCTATTTCTCATCACTGAATTTCTATCTTTTGCTTCTTTAATAAAATTTTAGTGGTTTCCTAGGAAAGGAAAAGGTGTAAGCACATGTGCTGTACTTTGTGATCTTTAACTTGAGAACTTTTTTTAAAAACCAGTAGTTTTCTAACTTCTTTCTGGCCTGATTTAAGATTCCTCTGCTAACTATCTTGGCCTAGATTGCTGTATTCTGGGACTTACAATTTACCAGTAGAGCTTGCAAAGGCATTGAGGAATTAAAAAGGAAAGGAAGGAGGTGAGGTTTCAGGGCTGGTCCCTGCCGGTTTGCCCAGGTCGGACCTTGTCCCCAGCCCTTCCTCGACCCCCTAGAAGTCTCTCAATAAAACAGCTTGGCCCTAAAAAAAAAATAATAAAATAAATAAATAAATAAATAAATAAAAAGGGATGGAAAAGTGGTTGTAGTGGGGCCATACAAATCTGTATAACACAGTTCCATTTAATTCTATAACTAAAAGAAAAGCTGTGGTTAAATATTCTAAATTAAACCTAAATACTTATGTGAAGAAAATAGAAAATTCTTTTTGAGGGAAGACTTTAGGAAAGGATCCTTCTTCAGAGGATATAATCAAGAACCAATTCTCAAAAATAACAATAAAAATATTTTTTAAGAAATGAAGAGTACTTACAAAGCAAGGCTACTCAAAACATATTGTACGTGCTCACATTCATCTGGGAATGATGCACTGGCTGATGTAAAACAACAAAGTGCAGTCTGAAGAACCTGAAGCTGTGGCAAAGGGACCTGCCATCTTCCAGCATAATCTTCAACCACCTGATAGAGAAACAATCCAAAAAGTAAATTACTATAGAAAATGTTCTCAACATCTCAAATTTTAAAATATGGATAAAACATACTGGATAAAATAAAACATTAATTCAACATGAACAAAAATAATTTAGGGAAAGAAAATCTTTACTGCTTATTTTCATGCTATGCATTTGAAAATAAAATCATCTATTTTCACACATGGATGTGTGAAAAAAATAGTATATGGATGACTGTGCTGTTAACTGACAAATCTTTTACCAAATTTTCTGACAAATGCCTTTCACCATCTTTGCCAAGAAAATAATTATTAAATATTATAATAGCTAGATGGTAGAAAATAGTATAAAAATAATTTGAAAGGAATGTGCATCATTATTTTTTCATAAAACTGCACATTAATCATGCTGGCAATAAGTGTTAAGATACAATAATATAATGCTTTGATTATGAAAGTTTAAACTGCAGATAGTACCATACTATGAGGAGAAAGAGTCCAGAATACAGTCAGTCTTAGCTCTGTCAGTTTAACTGTTTTTATGAATTTGGGCAGCCATCTCTACCTTTGTTATGCATTCGTTCCCTCACCATAAAAATGGGAATAATAATCATTATCTCTAAATTGGGATGATTTATGAGAAAGCATTTTAGAATTATCAATTGCTATTAAAAGTTCATTATGATCTTTCATATGCAAAACTGCTGTATTAAAACAATGTATTATATTAACAAAATAAATTATATAAAATAGGGGTTGGAAAACTGCCCACAGGCCAAATTTGGCCTGATGCCTATTTTTTTATACATGAGCTAAGAATGGTTTTATATTTTTAAATGGTTGAAAAAAAATCAAAAGAACAATACTTTAGATGTATGAAAATTATATGTGATTCAAATTTCAATGTCTATAAGTTAAGTTTTATTGAAACACAGCCAGAATTGTCTATGGTGCTGTCCCACTACAAGAGCAGAATTGAGTAGTTGTGACAGAGACCATATGGCTCCTAAAGCCTAAAATATTAATATCTGTCCCTTTACAGAAAAAGTTTGTTGATTCTTGATATAAATGCTAGGAAAACTGGAAGAGAATACAAAATCTAAGAACATGCAGAACACAAAGGATTTCACACTAATTACTTCCTGTTGGGAGAAAAAGTTTCCATGGCTCTCTCACATTTCTACAGTTTTTCAAAATGAGGCACTGATTGCCTTCATCTTCTCAAGGATATTTATAGGAAAAAGCCTTGGAAAATAGAGATGATTTCTCCCTCTGGAGCACAGATCAGATTAGTTTACTGTCCAGTACAATTTAGATAATGTCTCCTCCTGAATCAAAGATCAAGCAACCCATCTATTAAAGATTGGAGTCCCTAAGCACAGAGTTCCTCAGCTCTCATGCAAACCCACTGCATGTGCAGCATCCACCTGGGGTGCTTCAAGTCACCCATGCAGGACTTGAGAGGCAGGGAGAACCAACATGAACATGAGGCTCATGCTGCTTGCTGTGCTATGAATAATAAAGTACTTTGTCTCTGATCCTTTGTCCTCTGCCAGTATACATGAAACTGTGGCATAAATATTTGTTAGAATGCAAATAGGATAAAATCTCAGATCCTTTCAAGTTCTTGACAATTCCAAGTTGTAAGGCCAGGTGCGCAGCATATCTCTGCAATCTTTCTTGGAATATGCACAGATAAAAAAGAAAGCTAGAGGGGATTATCTCTGTAAACTTGTATCCCTTCTAGATCTAGTAGTCCTCATTAGCTGGGGAGTAAAAACCAAATCTTCCCTACTAACAATGCTGACACCAAGTACAAGAGACTTTCCAACCCACCTCAGGCCAAAATAGAAAGAAAGTTAAGACAATCAGTGGTTCCTTGGCTATAAATTCTCTCCTCACTATGGTCTTTGACCAGCTTTATTGCTGCTTTGTGACCACCAAACTCCACTCTGGTGTCACATTAAACCACAGGTATCTGACACCCTCACATTTTTCCTAAGTCCTGAATAGTTTGCCCTAATCCATTTCTACTTACAACTTTATTCACTTCTCATACATGGGGGCTAGGTTTATCTTCTTCCAAGAAAGGGTTTCTACTTTCTCAAGTTCTGTACTAATAACTGCCTTCATTCACCAAGATTCAGCTACTAATACCCTACTTGGTCTAGCTGAGCCCAAAGCTAACATAATTAAAGTTCTTGTGGATATCACCACTAGATTTGGCCCAAACCCTCAAAGGGACACAGAACAAAATTCTCTAAAATTTAGATATCTTCTTAACTTGTTTAATGTCATGCCAGGTACTGCAAATTCATCTTAACACTATTTTTCTTTGAAATAATTTCCTTAAAATATATAAAATTATCCATTAGATTGCACTGTTACTTTGAAATATTTCTTCTGTGCTCTCAGTGCTGTCATAAACACTGAGCTAATGACAGCTTGATAACATGACATCATAATCTGAATGTGCTCTGCCATGCCATAGTACAATAAGCAACATGTCTTCTCCCACTTTTCTTATTTGTAGTAAATTGAATTATACACCCCCAGGAAAAAAAAAAGTGTTCTTAACCTTAATCTATTTCTTCTTTGGGTGTGTGAAGCCACTGTAAATAACGGCCTTTGGAAGATTTTTTTTTTAGTTAAGTTGTGGCTAACAGAATCAGGATGGCTCTTAATCCTATTACCGGGGCCTTATAGGAAACAGCCAGGGAGAAACAGGAAGCCAGAAATTAACTGGGACTTGGAAGAGGCAAACTAAGATAGTAACTAAAATAGTATTGGACTTGAACCCACAGAATAAAATAAAAATCCATGAGTCCATACTAATACGAATAATCAAATAAATAAATGTTATTAGATGAGGCAACTCTTCCTCACAGTAGAAAACCCCACCAAAATATGTAAAAGAAATAGAAAATTGCCATTAGGCAAATACCACAGAAATAAATGTTGCAGTAAAGATCCATAGATAGAAAGTAGATGAAAGTGTCTTTAGTGTGCCACAGAGCTGCCAATTCAAGTACTAGAAATGGGTTGGCTTTTTAAATGGAGATTTTATATAGGGTAAAAGCTTACAGTTCTGAGGCTGAGAAATGTCCACATCAAAGGATTATCAGAGATGCCTTCTCACCAAAGTCGGCTACTGGTGATCCTGGAGTCCTGCCACGTGGCGAAGATGGCCACCGATATCTGCTCCAGTCCCTGCCTTCCCATTCAGAATCTACCATCTCCCAGGGCTCAGTTGTGGTCAACCAGGCATAGGGCTCATCTATTTCCAGGCCTCCTCTTTAGTCTCCATGGCTCCACTTTATTCACAAGTTCAGCTATGAGCTATCAGGCATAGAGTTCATCTCTTCAGCCTTGAGCCATGGGTCCAGCCTCTTGGGTGCTTCGTGCTGAAGCTTTGGCAGCTAGCAATCCTCAAGTCCTCTCTCACGTGGCAAGATAAAAAACGGCAGCTTCCTTTCTCTCTGACTCTCTCTCTGTGCCTCCGTTTATATAAAGCTCCAGTAGGAGGGCAGAGACCCATCCTGAGTCCACACCTCACTGTCATGGTCCAATAAAAATGGCTCCACACACACAGGAATGGATTAGTTCAAGAATATAATTTTTTCTTTCTGGTATTCATAAAATAACTTCAAACTGTCACAGAAAGTTTGAGGAGAAGTAGGATTTTCAGTCTCAAAGTATCTGCCCCAAGATATTTATCAACTACAAATAGAAAGACTTTAGAGTGGAAAGATCCCACAAATACAAATTTTACCAAGCTATCAAGGTAAATATCACCAGTCAAAATATCATGATATAATACACTGTGAAAGACATCATTTTTGTGGTACTCTTGTCAAAAATGTATAACCTCATTCCAATCAGGAGAAATTATCAGACAAACCCAAATGGAGGGATATTCTACACAACGACAGATAATTACGGTTCAAAAGTGTCAAGGTCGTGAAAGGCAAGAAAGACTGAGTTACAGTTACAGACTAGAAGAGACTAAGAAGAAATAACAAATACAATGTGAGATCGTGGATAACATCCTGGAACAGAAAAAGAGCATCCTGGAAGTGGAAAAATTGGTAAATTTCAAATAAGGTCTGTAATTTAGTTTAAAATACTGTATCAATATTAATTTCCTGTTCTTGATAATTGTATCATGATTATGTGAGATGTTAATATTAAGGAAGGCAGGGTGTGGGATAAAAAGAGAACTTGGTAGTATTTTTATAACTTTTTTATAAGTTGAAAATTAGTTCAGTTTTTAAAAGTTTAAAATTCAAACTAATCTGCTCCAACCTTTTCCCCAAAATTTCAATGTTCTCATTTATTTTCTGGAAGCTACTTTATAAAAGAAACACAATTCTACATTTATTTTCCCTACTTTGTTACACAACTACACCTTAAGACTTACCCTTGCCTGTGGCTAATTTTTTTTTTAGAATCAGATGGAAAAATAAGGCAGGTAGATTCGTAGCAGAGTGGAAAAAGTATAGGCTTTGAAATCATAAAGACTGTGGTTTGAATTCCTGCTCTGTAACTTATTAGCAGTGTAACCTTTGCAACCTTACACTCCTCAGTCTCAGTTTCTTGTAAAGTAAATATACTAAAACCTTCATCACAGACATATAAATAAGGCATATATTAATAAATATATTAATATTAATAAAATGTAGGATAATTCCTGACACATAACAAACAAGAGCTATAGTTACTAGTTCACTTTGTTTTAAGAAGACAAAATGATGAGAGTAAGCTTGCTTTATTGACTATTTCATTGCATCCATATAGACTGGTTTATTGTCGATTTCTAAGTATGATTAATCATAAATTTTACTTACTTTTAGCAAGCAGATAGGCTACTCTCAAATGAAATTTATTTAAAAGGTTCTGACTTTCAACTATTTAGTTCAATGTAAAATCTGACAAATGAAGCATATCCTAGATATAGCAATACAAATAACATGCTTCATGTCTGCACAGATGTCTAAGCATTCTTTTTCTACAGTTTTCCATTTAGAACTAAGCAGCTAAAAACGTTTTTCAAGATAAGAGAGTCACTTGTTATTTTGAATTTCTATATCAAGATATTCATGTAAATATCTAAAATTTAAGTCATACCAAAAAAACATCAAAATGGTTTGGAAATAGATTCTAATTGGTTAAAAGTTATTTGGGATCTGCAATGGACATAATTTATATAGTAGCAAGCAACCTAAAACCCAGTTCTTTGGGGGAGCTTCATAGAAGCATATGTTTGTACAACTGACAATTACTTAAGTTTATATTTCTACAACAGTAAGGTCTTTAATAGGTTCTATGAATACCATAAGATTATATCTTTTACAAACTGGAAAATGGAATAAACATTGTTAACTCTTAATATTCCAAACAATAATACTGATAAAAGGAATCTTCAACATTATCTAGTTGAACCTATGAACTAGGACACGAATACCCACTACAATATCATTCTCACAATGTTAACCAACATGAATACTGCCACTGATGGGTAGTTCATCACTTCAAAAAACCTTTTAATTTTTAAAGAACTGTTTATTAGAAAATTCTTCATTATGAAGAAAAAGCTGCCTCTCTGTAACATCCATTTGTGGCAGCTGGAAGCTTTTGTGGACCCCAGAATATCCCACTCTTAAAGCTAATCCATTCCTGTGCATGTAAACTATTGTAAGTGGGATCTTTCGATTAAATTACTTCAGTTAAGGGTCTTTGATTAGATTGCATGACCCAAGGTGGGTCTTAATCCTCCTTTATAAAAGGAGGCATAAAAAGCTGAAGACACAGAAAAAAGCTGCAGAGATAGAGAGGAACCCAGAAGCTGAAATCAATGGAACAGAGAAGCTAAAAGGAAGCCACTTTAGCCAGAAGCTGAAAGCAACGAGCCCTGAGGACAGGGAAGAAATTAGTAGATGCCACTATATGATGGCTGGCCACAGCTGCAACTTGGGGAGAAAGTGAGCTTAGAGGAGAAGGTAGAGACCAGCAGACACCACCATGGTACCCTGCCATGTGCCTGATCACCCAAAACTGCAGCTCAAGGAGAAAGCATATCTTGGTTTGGACACTTTCACAGCCTCAGAACTGTTAAAGCTCATAAATAAACAAATCCCCTTTGTAAAAGCCAACTCATTTTTAGCATATTGCCTTGCAGCCTTTGTAAACTAAAGTACCATCCATCTGTCCAACATTGAAGTTCTAAAACTGTATAAACAATACATGCAACAGTCCTTCAAGTATCGTAAGATAGCTAGCATATAAATCTTTATTACAATCTCCTCTCCAGATTATATAAACCCAGTCCTTTCATATACTTCTCAATATTTCCAATAATTTCAATTTTCATTGGCATCTCCCATTCATGTTCCAGTTTGTTCAATTCCTTCGGAAGTTTTATTTTGGAAACTGTGTTTAAGACTCCAGGCAGACTCCATACAAAATCAGTGGAAAACTGCCTGCCTCTTCTTGACTCTGAGCTTTATTAATGCACCTTGAGGTTAATTTAAGGTTAATTAAGTTTAATTTATCTTGAGTCTGCAAAAACTCTTTTTTCAAACAGACTACTATTCAGCCAGTTCTCCTACATCCCATAACTTTATAGTTATTTTTTTTTAAATCATGACTGTACATTAATCCTTACCACTTTTCCCATTCTTAGTTATATGCATTTGCAGCCAACACATTAGCTTTCCCTTCCAGTATGTGTCACTGTAAATCTGAAAAGAAGGTTTTCCATGTTATCATCCAATTGGTTTAAAAAACATAAGCACCCAGATACACAAAACTAAACAGGGTCAAGTTCAGATCCTTCAGTTTACATACTAAGGACAATTAATCAATATCCTTTTAGCAACAGTCTTCAACCAATCACTAATACTAGTCCATCCCACACGCTGAAATTCATATTTGCTGAGTCTGTAACATCCCCCATAATCTATTGTAGTAGTCTACTTAAAAAACTAATAAATAAAAACTTAAAATAACATGATTTAATGAACCCACAGTGATGCCTAGAGATGAAGACACCTTTTTCTAACCACTGAAAAACGTTTATTTAATAAACTATTCAAGAATTTTGCTTCACTTTATGCTAATTTTAGTGTCCTACTGGTCCCATAACCACTTGTTGAAAAACAGTATCAGCCCATCTCTTCAATTCTCTATGTTTCTTCAAACATTATTTACTGTGGTTCAGAAACACATGCAAAATCCCATCCACCACCACCCCCATTTACCTAACAGATATAAACTTATTTTTAAAGCCCCTACCAGCTTTCCATAGTTATTTGGGGCTGTAATTCTTTTAACCATATTTAATTCCCAATATGGAAACCATTTGCCTTCTTAGAAAAGCTTTTTTTAAAATGGAAATAAAGGAGTTGCGTTTTTTTCTACTCAACACAGAGGATCTAACCACTTCCTTCACATCTGTTAATTTTATAGAAAATAATTAATCTGCACAGGAAGGAAGGAATTTATATTATAGGAATTCATTCTTCCAAAAGGAAAAAAAATATATCAAAAATCCTACTAAACTACTTTAAAAAAGAAATTAATCAGATATACACAAAAGTCTGAAATATAAAAAACGTCATGCCTAATACAGGTATTCCAGAATTAGTATATGTGATAGTTTGAAGTTCTTTTATGAATCCCCAAATGAGAAAAATTATGTTTTTGAACTAATCCATTCCTGTGGGTGTGAGAGCTTTTTGACTGAACTATGTCAGTGAGGCATGACTCAGGTTGAGTCTCCATCCTCTTACTGGAGCTGTTATAAATGGAGAAACAGAGAAAGGAAGCCACCATATTGTTCCTGCCACATTGAGAGAGAGGACCACAGGAAAACATGAGCCCTGAGGGCTGAGAGAAGAAGTCCCAGAGTCTGGAACCAGCAAAGAACAGAGGCACGGAAAGAGGCCTCCCAAGGGGGCTGGGCCCATAGGTAGCTCAAGGCTTAAGAGACCAGCCATATGCCTGATAGATCACAGCTGAACTTGTGGACAAACGCAAGACTGAGAGAAGAGGCCTGGAAATAAACAAGCCTGGTTGCCCAAGCTGAGCTCCAGGAGATGGTAGATTCTGGATGGGAAGGCAGGGACCTCAGCAGAGATCGGCAGCCATCTTTGCCACATGGCAGGACCCCAGGATCACCAGGAGCTGACTTTGGTGAGAAAGATTCTCTGATGATGCTTTGATTTAGACATTCCTCAGCCTCAGAACTGTAAGTTTTTACCCTAAATAAAATCCCCATTATAAAAGCCAACCCATTTCTGCTACTTTGCATCAGCAGCCCTGTGACAAACAAAGACAGCATATTAAACATGCTTCATATTATATCCAAATATACATCACAAAGCAATTTGGCCCATCAAGCTGTTTTTCAGTGACCTAAAATCCAACATATATATAAAATAAAGAAGCTTTAGTGAGTCATGAAAGAGAGTGAGGTTTTAATGCAGACTACACAGAATCACCTCTACACTAAAAACCAACCTTGGTTTTTAGAGAAATGACTTTTATTAGACACACTGTAAGTAACTTTGAAACAAGATATTTATTAATATTTAATACCTATTGTGGCTTTCTCAGTTTCTACGTTTTTGTTAAACTGCATTCTGTATAGTATGTTTCATTTAACTTTCCCTGTTTGATACTTGAAAAGAGGTATTCTTATCCCAGAAGGAGTATATTTTTTCTGACATACCCACAAATGGAAATTTTGCCATATGTATATTTCAAGAATAAAATGATGGAGAAATGGTTTGCCATATAATGTTAAGTCCATTACTTCTACTACTTTTTTCCTCCTTCTTTATGTAGCCAAAAAAACATTTTTTATAAGTGCAATTTTTTTTGGAAGGGCAAAGAGCTAGAAAGACTGCTTACATTGGTGAGTGAAAGAGATGAGTAGGGAAGGGTAAAACAGCCAAAAACAATAAGAAACACACCCCCCTATTTCCATTCTTCTATTTTTGTCCTCTTCCTAAATTCCCGACATTGTGTGTTTAGAGCAACATTTTCTCTTTCCCTCACCATTCTTGTTCATAAAATAAGAACTTTATTTACCCTCTCAAATGTACCAGAGAGGACAAAGTTCACCCTTCCCTAAAATTCCCTTACTCAAGGAAATAGTTACTTTTACTAGCTGAAAGCCTATCATCTCCAGGCCAAGATTAACAGATCTGACTCTCAACTCCTTCTTGTGTTTTCTGCACACACAGGGTGTGAGGCACACTAGGGTGCTCCTTTTGGCTAGTTGGGTACCTGCTTACAGACTCAACTTTGTTCTTAAGTAGGTCCAAAGAAGATAAATAGAAGGCTCATCTTAAAATCTTTAAAAATAAACTGCAATCCCTGTCTCTTCTGTCAACATTTTATTTGATTATAAATTCAATAAGGAGAGTAATTTATTAAATGCTTTCCTTATAAATACTAAAAATTGGTGCATGGGCAAGGACACACCAAGACATGCATAAGGAAAAATATATGAGGACTAAACTAATATGTGGGTTGAACAAACCTCTTCAGGTAGCTACAGCTGGTGATATCCACAGATGTGTGAGCATGTGTGAATGTCTTAACTAACATAAGGTAAGCAGAATTCTGTATATAACTTTGGTTTAACCTGGTCTGGCTACACAGTATTACAGACATTGGTGAGGCAATATTATTGCCTTTTTTTAAAAAGTCTTTCAGTCATCTAGTTTTTTCACATACTAACAGGTGGTAAATTGTTTGTTCCCTCTGTCCTTTTTCAGCAAGGTGGTCACATTCTATATGGGTCTGTATTAGTCATAGTTCTGCAGAGAAACAGAATTGACAGTACATGTACAGAGAGATTTAATCATGGGAATTGGCGCACACAACCATGGATTGGGCATAAAAGACTGTAAGGCAGGCTACAAAGAGGAAATTACAGTGAAGCCGATTTTCCCAGGAGAAGCTGGCTGATTGTAGTAAAGATAAATTCTTCTTTCTGACTATTGAAATCCTCAGTTATGGCTTTTTAAGACCTCCAAATGATTGGATAAAGAGACTTTCATTGCTGAGGGCAATCTCCTTTGTTGATTGTAGACAGAATCAGCCATAGATGCAATCAACTGACCGCAGATGCACATCCATCTATGAAATACCTTCACAGTAACAATCAGGCCAGTGTATGCTTGACCAAACAACTGGACACCACAATACATCATAACACATAAGATTAACCATCACAGGGACTTTGAACACTAGTGTGAATGTTTAGCCTTTAAATTGTTAATATTAGCCCTAGATCAAGAGATCTAACTTCTAACCCTCTCCTTCTTAATTTAGTTCTCAAAAACCAGGTCAAGGTATTAGTGGAGGGGCTCTTGGATTCAGATGGTTTGTCCAAAGGCTCCTAGAATCAACATCATAATCGTTTCAAGAAGCTTTTAGGATTGTTAAATAAATAAATCCAATCAAGACTGTAGATTTCAGGATTTTATTTAAGTTCAACCAAAAAGGGCCAGTGAATTGTATCAAGTAAACAGATAAAGATTGATAAGGTTCCATACTACGTAAGGCACAAAACATTTTTTTTACACCAGGGCAGAAGAAAAACTCAAGGAATGATTACAAATCCAAAGACCAAAGGGAAAACCTAAATGTCTTATGCCTCAAAAACCAACTCTAGGTACCAGATTTGCTCAATCACAGGAAAATTTGTTTGAAAAGCAGGTGATATACTTACAAGTAACATAAGAGTGGCAGAGCTAAAGTAAAATACAAGGAAGCATGCTGATTAAGATGGAAGAGAGGGATTTCCTTATGAAAAAAGAATTCACTCTTAAAGGCTAGACTAGTGAGATATGAAAAAAGAAAAAGATATATACCATAACTAACTGTTCCTAAAGATGGGATTAGGAAAAGAAAAAAGGGATATTATTATAGTTGTTACTAATTATAAAGGACAGGTGACTGGTTCCTAAGGTATTTGGCTGAGGGATAAAAGGTAACTGTGGGATAGAAATCTCAGAGTAAACCAGAATGGAAATACAACTATCCAAGATGGTTTTTAAAATTATTTATTTATTTTTGAGGTACCTCGTATGTGGGAAGCCGGTGCTCAACCACTGTGCCACATTAGCTCCCATGGAAGACCACACCTAGAAGACTGAGACAGCTATAGAAAGTAACATAAAATCTGTACAGATTTTACTGGTAAAAAAGGAGATTATTTGAAAATACTTGAAGCATTTTCAAATGCATTTCATGTTAATAGTTAGTTATTACAGATGGTGATGTATGGTATGGCATGGTGCCCCCAATGGAACTTGCTCTAAGCAGCTTAAGGTTAGGCCTCAGAAAAGTAAGGAAAAGCAACAATAAAGAGAAACAAAATAAGAGTTCAGTCTTGGGTTAGACACTGGGTTGGTAAGATTTTCTTAGGTCAGGGAGATGAGCATAAGCAAAATCTGTTTAAATAATGAATGCTTTCTGAATTCAGGACTCCTTGACTTTCATCTCTGACATTATGAGTAACCCCAAAAAAGATAATAGAAGAATATTAAAACCTGAGTTCAAAAAGAAAGAGAAAGGAGAAAGAAGATAAAAGGGACCAATTTAAGAATAGGCTAAAATGTAAACAAAAATTAAAAACAGCTGTTTGTCTGAAATGAGAACAATGGCAAAATATAACATTAGAATGGTGTATTAGCCAGGGTTCTCCAGGAAAACAGAACCGGAAGGATATTTATGTAAATCTTATTAGATTTGTTACACAAATTGGTTCGCACGACCACGGGGATTGGGGCAAGTCCAAATTCCATAGGGCAGGCTGCAAATTGAGAACTCCTATGAAGGTTTAAATGTATTCTCCAGGAGATACTGGCTTGCTGAAGTGGAGATATAAATTTTTACTGACTGCTGCAATCATCAGTTTTCCTTTTAAGACCTTCAACTGATTGGACAAGATTTCTCCCATTGCTGAAGGCAATCTCCAGTTTGTTGGTTATAGATATATTCAGCCATAGATATAATCAACTATGTTTTAAATATAGTTTAAACTATCATTTAAATCCACAAACTGTCCTCACAGTAACAATCAGGCCAGTGCTTGCTTGACCAAACAACTGGACATCTTAACCTAGCCAAAAAATAAAAAGCATATGCTATTATTGCTAAAAGGAATATGAAAAAAAGGAATGTTTATATTGTCAGAAGTAAGATAAGTTATGTAAGGCCTGGAACAGTTAAAAGTGAGTAAAGAAAAAGTTTAGCAGAACAAATGGCAGAAGAGATATTTTCTTCACTGGACCCTAAGAGCACAGACTTCAGAAATATCAACAGCTTCATTTCAGATATCTGTTGATGGTTAATATCTGAACAGTTTAAATATAGAGAATTGTTTTTATGATTCTAGTTCAAAAGGCATAAGAATTTCAGGGGAGTGGCAAAAGCAAAGGTAGCACAGGACTAAAAATGCCCTGGTACAAGTTTAGGGAATAAAAAATACAGTGATAGGGTCAGAGCACAAGAGTTGTTGAGTCTGCCAGACCATGCCTGTGCTTGGAACTTTATACACTACAAAAAAGTGATACATTCTTTACAAGAGACAGTTGAAGCTGTGCCACTAGACAGAATCCACACTTAATTCAGCACAGAAGTACCAGGGCAACAAATATGAAGGAAATCTAAAGTAAGAAATCTCAGGTTAAGACCTGTTGCCTGGGGATGCCGTAAGTGGAAATTCCAAACTTTACCAGAAGAAAGAAATTCAGAGACTACTGTTAGAGAGGAGGCAGTATTCAGGAAGAACCTCCCCCCCACCACCACCACCCACCCTCAAATATAGTTTAAACATATACTAGCACAGTTAACCACTTGAGTTTTCCCAGTAAAATTTACAAGTCATGGACCCTGGTGCTGGCACAACTAACTGACACCCTAGTGAGGATGAAACCAAAACTGTCTTGGAACCCTATTTTCTATGTACCCATATTCGCTAATCTTTCTGTCAAAAGTAATATGAGTCAACTGTACTATGTATTAAGTTCTGGGAATTACTGGTGTTTCTAAATTTAATGGGTACTGCATGGGTGAGGTAATAAATGTTTGCTCTCCTGATCTTCTGATACCCTTTAAAAAGTGAGAAACAAAAGATATTGGGAGTTGAATAATTTTCCTTTAGAGGTACTAAAGAAACAACTCCCATTTCAGAGGAAGATAGTCCAAGTTGCAGGTCCTGAAAAACCCCAAGCTCTAACCATGAAAACATGCAGAAGACCCACTGGCTCTGATTTAAAACTAGGAAGAGAGGAATTTTGGTCTTACCCCCTTTGGGCCATAAGTTCTCTGTCCCAACAACACGACCTGCTCTTGTGGCAGAAAAGAAGCCATAGACAATATAGAACTGAGTGGGTGTGGCTGTATGCCAACAAAAACTTATTTGCAAAAATAGCCAGTGCTGCTTGAGCCATAATGGCTTACAACAAAAGTCCATAACCTTTTTGGTGTTTGGATTGTTGTTGGGCTCTATTTGGCAAGTTTTGAAATTCTCAGAAGAATCTGATACAAATCTTGGTCCTACTCACCAGGAAAATGCAAGAATATACAATGTTTTGCAAATAATTTCAGAGGGTTCATAGACTTCCAGAAGTATACTAATGGCTCCTAGGGATCAGCATCAAGTAGTTTCTAATGAAGTAGTTTATTTGATTTTTCTTTATGGCCCTTTCCCCTCTAAAATCCAGACTGAGTATATTAGTCAGGGTTCTCTCAGGAAACAGAATCAACAAGAGATATCTGTCAATAATATGAGATTTTAAAAGAGTCTCTCACACGACGGTGGGGATGTACAAGTCCAGGTTCTGCAGGCAGGCTGCAAACCAGGGGCTCCAATGAAAGTCCAATGAAAGGTCCTTGATGAGTTTCTGGAAGAAGTTGGCTGTCCAACGACGAGCTGAGAAATTCTCTCTGAATGTTGAAATCACTTTCCCTTTTAAGGCATTCAACTGATTGGATAAAAGTGTCACCCACTGATGATGCAAATTCCATGATTGATGCAGATGTAATCAGCCATCCACACAGTAAACTCACGGGTGATTGAAGTCCATAAATGCTTTTGTATTACAGTTAGCCCAGTGCTTGCTGAACCAAATACCTGGACACAATTACCTGGCCGAGTTGAATCATTAGCCTAACCATCACAGTCCACCCCTTGTCCACTCAGCAGTCAGACATACTTAGTCTCTAAGTAAAAACCATACTTAGTCTCTAAGTAAAAACAGTAACAGACAAGCATATTTCCGCCTAACAATGTTCAACTCCCCTGCATACAACTGGAAACGCATTAATTCCCCACAGAATAGGGTGCAAGTCCTTGGGTAATATTCACTCTTAAACTTGACATCCTTAAATATGATGTGGAATTAATACAACTTTTCATATGATAGGGGAAAAGGTTGGAGAAGAAAAAAAGAAATTCATTTTGTGTACATATACAACCATACTCATAAAGAAACAGGAAGAAGGGTTCATGACTATTACAGTCCTCATTTCAGTAACTGGTCACATAGTCGAAGTTCATATTTATCACTACCTTCTTCCACTATCCATTCCATGTTCCCATTACTTTCAGCAAGCACTTCAGCTGGCCTTGGTTCTTTGCCTGGTGAAGTGACCCAAACTTTCATTCCCGAAGATACTGGGCCATTGTTAGTCCTGCTTGAATTGGTTTGTTGCAATTTTCCATTGACTTTAATCACAGGGCATGGCAGTACTAGGAGATGCCCTAGAGGATCTCCTGCATTCCAGGCAAACTCTTCTTTACCCCCATTATATAGATGTAGTCCTATTTCCCCTTGATAGTCAGGATCAATCACCACAGCCAGTACAGTAATTTCCTTCTTTGCCTGTTGATCCACAGGTAAGACGAGCCAAAAGTGGCCAGGTGGCAGTCTTAACTTCCAGTTCAGTGGAATCATTGTTATGTTCCCTGGTGGCAGCACTCCTCCTTCTGGGACGAAAACCTGTAGACCAGCACCTTTCTATTAATCCAGCTGCTTCAGGGTGATGGGGAACATGGTAAGACTAGTGAATTCCATGGGCTTGTGCCCATTCCCACACATCATTTGCTGTGAAATGGGTTCCTTGATCAGAAGCAATGCTGTGTAGAATGCCATGGCAGTAGATATGACATTCAGTAAGTCCACAGATGGTAGTTTTGGAAGAAGCATTGCGTGCTGCAAATGCAAACCCATAACCAGAATATGTGTCTGTTCCAGTTAAAACAAATCACTGCCCCTTCCATAGTAGAAGTGGCCCAAAGTAGTCAACCTGCCCACCAGGTAGCAGGCTGAGTGTGGGTCACTGCTGCTGGCAGATTGGGCATTCGGGAGTGGCTGTAGCCAAGTCAGCCTTAGTGAGGGGAAGTCACTAAGTTGAGGTAGCCATCCCTACCTCCATGGCCTCTTTGTTCATGAGCCCATTGGGCAATGACAGGAGTGGCTGGGGAAAGAGGCTGAGCATTAGCGACAGAGCAGGTCATCTTATCTACTTGATTATTAAACTCTTCCTCTGCTGAAGTCACCCTCTGGTGAGCATTCACGTGGGACACAAATATGTTCATGTTTTCTGCCCACTCAGAAAGGTCTATCCACATAGCTATTCCCCAGACATCCTTGTCACCAATTTACCAATCATGTTCCTTCCAAGTCCCTGACCATCCAGCCAAACCATTGGCAACAGCCCATGGATCAGTGTACAAACACACTCTGGCCATTTCTTCTTCTAAGCAAAATGAACAAATAGATGCACTGCTCGATGCTCTGCCCACTGGGAGGATTTGCCCTCACCGCTATCCTTCAAGGATGTCCCAGAAAAGGGCTGCAGTGCCGCAGCTGTCCACTTTCGGATGGTACCTGCATATCAGGCCCAAGTTTTCTCATCCTCAGTCAACTGATTATAAGGGACTTGCCAAGAGGCCAAAGCTGTGGGCTGGGAAAGAGAAGGTAATATGGCAGGGGTGGTGACCATGGGCATTTGGGCCACTTCCTCATGTAACTTACTTGTGCCCTCAGGACCTGCTCGAGCCCTATCTCATATATACCACTTCTACTTTATTATGGAGTGCTGCTGTGCATGCACAACTTTATGGTTTGGTGGGTCAGACAATACCCAGCTCATGATAGGCAACTCTGGTCTCATGGTAACTTGGCCCATGGTTAAGCGTTCAGTCTCTACTAAGAACCAGTAGCAAGCCAAAAGCTGCTTCTCAAAAGGGGAGTAGTTATCTGCAGAGGATGGCAAGGCTTTGCTCCAAAATCCTAAGGGTCTGCATTGTGATTCCCCTATAGGGACCTGCCAAAGGCTCCAGACAGCATCTCTATTTGCCACTGAAACTTCCAGCACCATTGGATCTGCTGGATCATATGGTCCAAGTGGTAGTGCAGCTTGCACAGCAGCCTGGACTGTCACAGGGCTTCCTCTTATTCCAGTCCCCAATCAAAACTAGCAGCTTTTCTGGTCACTTGGTAAATGGGCCAGAGTAGCACACCCAAATGAGGAATGTGTTGTCTCCAAAATCCAAAGAGGCCAACTAAGCGTTGTGCCTCTTTTTCGGTCGTGGGAGGGGCCAGGTACAACAGCTTATCCTTTACTTTAGAAGGGATATCTCAACATGCCCCACACCACTGGACACCTAGAAATTTCACTGAGGTGGAAGGACCCTGTATTTTTGTTGGATTTATCTCCCATCCTCTCTCACGCAAATGCCTTACCAATAAATCTTGATAGGACCTTCTTGCTCAGTAGGTCCTATCAACATGATACCATCAATATAATGGACCAGTGTGGTGTCTCATGGGAGGGAGAGACAATCAAGTTCCCTGCAGACAATATTATGTCATAGGGCTGGAGAGTTGATATACCCGAGGAAGGACAGTGAAGGTATACTGCTGGCCTTGCCAGCTGAAAGCAAACTGTTTCTGGTGGTCCTTACTAATGGCATTTGAGAAAAAAGCATTTGCCAGATCACCAGCTGCATACCAGGTACCAGGGGAAGTGCTGATTTGCTTATGCAATGATACGACATCTGGGACAGCAGCTGCAATTGGAGTCACCACCTGGTTAAGTATACGATAATCTATTGTCATCCTCCAAGATCCACCTGTTTTCTGCACAGTCCAAATAGGAGAGTTGAATGGGGATGTGGTGGTAATCACCACCCCTGCATCCTTCAAATCCTTGATGGTGTCACTAATCTCTGCAATACCTCCAGGAATCCGGTATTGCCTTTGATTTACTATTTTGCTAGGCAAGGGCAGTTCTAGAGGCTTCCACTTGGCCTTTCCAACGATAATAGCCCTCACTCCACAAGTCCACAAGTCAGGGATCCAATGTGGGGATTCTGCCAGTTACTGAGTATGTCTGTTCCAATTATGCATTCTGGAACTGGGGAAATAACCACAGAATGGGTCTGGGGACCCACTGGACTCACTGTGAGACGGACCTGAGCTAAAACTCCATCAATCACCTGACCTCCGTAAGCCCCTACCCTGACTGGTGGACCACAGTGACGTTTTGGGTCTCCTGGAATTAAAGTCATTTCAGAGCCAATGTCTATTAATCCCCGAAATGTCTGATCATTTCCTTTTCCCCAATGCACACTCTGGCAAAAGGCCATAGGTCTCCCTGGGGAAGGTGGGAGGAAGATTAACAGTATAAAATTTTGGCAGTTTAACAGGATCCTTCCCCAAGGGGACCTGGCCTTCTCTTCATTCAAGGGGCTCTGGGTCTGTAAACTGTCTCAAGTCTGGAAATTGATTAAGGGGCCGTGATCCTCTGCGTCTGTAATTTGAGTTAGGATTTTGTTCACTTGACCTAGAACTCTTCTGCTAGAAGACTGCCCATGTATTTCACTTCTAGGTACCCCATGATCTATTAGCCAACACCATAGCTCCATGTGATTCAGACTATTCTGTGTGCTGTTTTGAATTTTCATTGCAGTAGCCATGCCCACCTTCCCTTTGGCAATTAACTGCTGAAACTTGACTGTTACCAGACCGAGATCTGATCATCCCCATAATGTTTAAGGATTCCAATTCCATTACAGCCCCCCCTACAGTAATATCTGGACTGCAGAGAAGAGCAACCACAGACCTCTTCAGAGAAGATGGAGTTAATCTTACAAATTTATTCCTCACAGTCCTGGTTAAAGGTGTGTCCTCTGGACATTCCTGGGGTGGGTGGGCAGGTCTCAAATGGTAAATCCATTCTGGCATTCCAATCTCTCTAAGCCTTTGAATCCCCTCGTCTGCTGTATACCAGGGCAAATCTCAACATCAGACATGCTAGGCCATCTTTTGGTCCATGCTTCAGTCAGCCACCCAAAGTTAGAGCCCTTTCTAACCCCTCGAGCTACAGAGTTGAATCCAGAATTTCTGCATAGTGGCCCCATATCAATAAATTCAGCCTGATCCAACTTTATATTCCTTCCATTATCCTTAGTATCCATTCCCACACATATTCCCCTGATTTCTGTCTATATAATTTGGAAAACTCATGCAGTTCTTTCAGAGTATAGCTTAGTTCTTGATGGGTCACACTTTGTATTTCACCTTTGGGGGCTTGTTGTGATTTTAGTCTAATAATGGGTCTACGAAGACAAGAGGGGTGGGGAGTATGGGTAAAGAGAAGGATTAGAGATGTCTTCAGGCTACTGACCTCAAGGCATTCCTTTGCATTTTCTTCTGGTGAGAAAGGATTAATCTCTTCAGGAAGGAGTTGAAGACTCCTCAGGGCAGACTGCAAATTGGGGAGTGCATGCTGGAGTTTGGCTGGTACCTGCCTCAGGGCTGGGAGGAGGTCCAGACTCACTGGGGCAGGCCAGTGGCTGGGCAGTGCTGGCTTCCATTTGGCTGGTACCCACCTCAGGGCTGGAAGGAAGTCCAGACTCCCTGGGGCAGGCTGGAGGCTGGATGATACAAGGTTGAAAAGGGCAGGCCATTGCAGGTTTATCTGGTGAAGTCTCAGCAGAATTTAGGGTTCCAATGTCCCCACCAATATTATCATCATCCCATATGTCTCTGTCCCAATCCTCGGGGTTCCACTCCTTTCCAATCAATGCCTTCACTTTAATTGCAGAAACCCTGCGAGGTTGAGATTTTAGTTTCCTCTGTAATTCTGCTACTCATACAATGAAAGTCTGGGTTTGATTCTCAGATATCTCAAGTCTGTGGCTACAGGAGACAAGATTTTCTTTCAAGGCACACGTAGAAACTTTCATATCATTCATGCGGCACTTAAGTTTCAAATTTGAAGACTTTAGCTCATCTCTTTTTTCTGTAACTGCATCCAGAATATCTAGGAGGAGCCAGCCAACATTATTATACTTTTTGACTCCACAAAATTCTGCTAAGGTGTTGAAAACACTCTCACCCAGATCCTTGCTTCTTATAAGCATGAAAGTAGGGGAATCCAGTGATGCTATTTTGCGTATCTCTTTTGCCAGCTCACGCCATGGACTGTTAGCAACCTTTTCATTATTGGAAAGGGGGTCATTAGTACCCCTGAGTCCAATTAGAGAGCCAATTACAAAACTCCCAGAACCACCTCAGACATCCCATGTTTAAGACTGTTCCTCAAGAACCACTCCTGGTACTAAGCTGTATTAGGGTTCTCTTGGGAAACAGAATCAACAGGAGATATATGTCAATATATGAGATTTTAAAAGAGTCTCTCACGCAACTGTGGGGATGCACAAGTCCAGGTTCTGCCGGCAGGCTGCAAACCAGGGCTTCCAATGAAAGTCCAATGAAAGGCCCTTGAGCTTCTGGGAGAAGGTGGCTGTCCAAGGACAAGCTGGGAAATTCTGAATGTTGAAATCACTTCCCCTTTTAAGGCATTCAACTGATTGGATAAAAGTGTCACCTGTTGATGATGCAATCTCCCTGATTGATACAGATGTAATCAGCCATCCACACAGTAAACTCACTGGTGATCGAAGTCCATAAATGCTCTTGTATTACAATTAGCCCAGTGCTTGCTGGACCAAACACCTGGACACAATTACCTGGCCGAGTTGACACATTAGCCTAACCATCACACTGAGTACACTGGGAATGGAATGTCCTAGATTCAAATTGTGTAATCCCTGCTACAGATTTTTTTTCATATGATTTTTGGCATTATCACTTTATTGTCTTTACCTAAGTCATTACATAGTCACTGAAAAAAATTTTTTTTTTTTTTTTTTTAAGATTTTATTTATTTATTCATTTATCCCCCCCTTGCTCCTTGTGCTCGCTGGGTCAGCTATCCATGCCATGCGGGCAGGCTTGCCTTCACCAGGAGGCCCCGGGAACTGAACCCGGGGCCTCCCATATGGTAAACGGGAGCCCTACTGATTGAGCCACAGCCGCTTCCCTGAAAACATTTTTTATGGCTGAATGTTTTAGTTTATGGATGGGTGAAAATGTATTCAACTATTTTCAACATTCTAGTTGCTTTTCCATTTTCATTCTTATAATTAATACTATGAGGAATACTTTATGTCGAAATTTTATTTCCTCCAAAATGAATGTTATAAGGAAAATTACCAAGTCAAAAGATCCAAAGTGTGTTTAAGGTTCATAATATATCTTGTTAAACTGTGGTCCTGAAAGGCTATAGTCGTTTTTACTCCAGGCAGATGAAAATGAGATATCCATTTTACCACACCCTGACAAGCATGAAATATACATAAATTTTAATCTCATGAGTTCTATGATCTGAGAGATCTTTAGCAAGAGTCTTCAAAGCATGGTAAAAAGATAAATAATAAAATCTGAAAATGAATATCCATTGTATTCTGGATTAGGTGGACTTCCAGATATTCAAAGTTAAACCTAAATAATAGGAAGAAACTGAAAATTTTAATTTTAATCATTTAAGATAAACATCTAAAATATATCCCATACTCACCTTGCTTCAAAAAGTTAAGGTAATAAGCATAAAATAACTTATACTGGCTTGTAATCATTATTTTTGCATTTTGGGAATAACTGCTATAGTAAGCCACTGCTCCTGGGAAGAGTATATCCCATTCAGGTGGGTTGAGGAAAAAAAAAGGGATAAGAGTCACTTCTTATGGGAAATTTCTAATTGCTTAAAGTGATTTTTTTTTTCTCCTTTCTCTCACATTCATGAACGTCTCTAATTTGTGCTGCCTTGGGTCTATTTTTTAAACAAGAGTCTGTGGAATCAGACTGGCCAGGTTACAATCTGATGATCACATACTAGGTACATGACTTAGTCAAGTCATTTAATCTCTCTCTGTCTTAGTGGCCTGACTTATAAAATGAGGATAATAATGGCACATGCACCACATGTCCCTGACATATGGAAAACATTCAAAATTGAAATTATTATATGCATTTACATATATATTCTAATAAAATAAATATCCCACATATATCAACTCATTGGCAATAGTGAATAGTGAGTAATTATAAGACTTCAACTTTTGGGTAAACAACACAGATAATGGTTAATATCAGCAAACTCTAATTGTAGACACATATATTAATAAACTGTGTACATATTTTATTGGGACATTATACGCACACACATACATACATATTGTCAAGGTACAGAGAGCAATGCTATGTATCTATAAACATCTACTGATATAACAACTTATCTTCCTTTTTTATCTTTTCTCCTTTCTCTTCTCTGTACATTTTGCCACAAATGCTGTCAGAAAATAAGACTGTCCCCTTCTTTCTCAAAATTAACTGATCAGTTACAGTGTATTGCCCAACCCTAATGAACATAACTAATTATTTTCACCATGGCTTTACCTAAGTGTACAACAAGCACTGCTGAACAAAGGTACAGACTACAGCCAGCAAACCCAAATGGTTTTGTAGGTCAACTCAGTCAACCTCTTAGACCTCCATTCTACTTAAACCTCTAACCACCCCCATATGCCCAACAGATAAGCTTTCCTTCTACCCCAAACCTATATAAAGCAACTCTTCCACTTGTGTTTGGAATCTTGTCTTCTTTCCTTTCTGTCAGGAATCTTACATTATAGATTATCCCTTCTTTCTTTTGTAGATGCACCTCTTCCTTTCAAATAGATTATAATCATCAGATTTTAAACATTATCTATTCTCACCAATGAATTAAAATTTTTTTTAAAAGTATCACCCTTCAATCCACAACCACTCCAGCTACCAGCCATCTTTCCTACTTTATATCCAATCTTTCTTTGTAGGACACTGTCTCTATTTCTTTCCCTCTCACTTACCCCTTCAAGCTATTCCTACAAGCTACAAGTCTAACTCCTACTCCCACTACCACATCAAAAGAACTCTGTGTAGAATCATCAAAGATCTCCATATGAATTCAATGGTTGGATCTCAGCAACTTTGAATGCTGATATCACCTCATTCCATCCTGAAATATTCTCTTACCTTGCCTTCTGTGATACCACAGTTACCTGGTTTTCTCCAACCTTTTTAATCCTTCTCAATATTCATTGCAGGCACATCCTTTCCATTGGACCATTTAATTTTGGAGTTCCTTAAGCTTCAGTTCTAAGGTCTCGTCTCTTCCTACTCTATATTATCTATGTAAGCTCATTCACACACATAGCTTCAAATACCATTAACACAGCTACGAGGAACAGATCTCCCTTCTGAACTCTACATTTTGTAAATCCCCTTAAGATTTCTCCTTGAATGAAACAATGTCACCCCAAATCCAACATATTCAAATTAAACCAAAGATTCTCAGCCAAGCTCAACTTTCCCAGGAATACAAATGTAGCCAAGCCTCCATTAGTCCCCATTTTATAGTACTGGGTACCTTTTCTTCATAGCACTTATGAAAGTTTTTATTGTACATAAAAACTGGGATAATACCTGTTTTGCTTACCATTGTATTGCCATTACTTTATGTAACTGATAAGCTTCAATGCTCACATAAAAGACTATTTGTCCTATTGCTTAGATGGAGAGTCTTACTACTTTGGAGAACTGAAGGTATTGCGTGCTTGGTACTTAGTGTTAATATATTGAAATTCAGGATCATATGTAATGCCTAACACAGATGTACTCCGTCCCGTATTTATTTTGCCATCAGTAGTCCCCCATGGCTCTAACCAGATGTCCTTGATTGGGTCTCATCTTAATAGTTGAGCCAATCCATACTAAATAGGGGATACTGCTCAAATGATGATCCAACCCTTCAGAGAAATAGGCAGCTGAGAAATCAGTGCAATATATATTACAGGAGAACTCAAGGTTAGTATATTAAATTTACTAGAAATTACAAAACTTAAAAACCCTCTTAAATTTAGACCAAGCACTATTGTAATTGATTTACAACACAACTAGAATGAATATTCAGTCAGATTATCTTAGGTTTCAAATGGCCTAATATTGTCACCATTAATATTTATTTGAAATGGGATTTAATTGACCCTATTTTATTGATCACATTTCATTTTCACAAATTCCTCACCAGACACGTTTTACTATAGCTTTCTTTAATTTAAAATTCTTTTCTGTTTTCATATGCAATTGTTAAGATATAGTTTACCACATTTTGTCAGAAAAATGAAAAATATTCAATGTCAACAATAACAGTACAACTGGTTCCTTCCATTTGGCAGAGCTGCAAAATGATGGCATCATTTACAAACCTTAAAACAATGAACTCCATTCTAAAATATTTTCTATTACCACTGTATCTACAAAATTAAAATTGGGAATATTCTTTCAAGCCAATATTATGGGTAGCTGTTTAAAAGGCAATAGACATATATCTAATGAGAGACTCTATAAAGAAGTTACTTAAATTTAGGATCTTACTTCCTAAGTTCGCTTAACCAATTCAAAAAAAAAAAAAAAAAAAAAGCATTTCACATAATTAGGGAAACTAAGAGTAAGTGAAGTTAAAAGGTTCATACTCAAAATAACCTTGCATATACTAACAGGTATTGAACTGAGAACTGAGAGGGTTTCCAAAGAGCGCCACCTGCTGGCAGACCATAGACGTGCATGTGAGGAAATTAAATGTAAATGAGAGGCTTTTTCCAGCGTTTATAGCCTCCCTCCCCACTGCCCTAGGAAGCGGGTCTGCAACCCATTACAGGGTCCAAAACCCAGTTTTGAGCAACTAAAAGGAACAATTCTAATGATCGAAGTTGAACCAAGAATCAAAGAGCAGCAGTAGCACACAGACTCCCACCACTAAATCCCAATGAAAGAGAAAGAAATTGAGCATCTGAATAAGCTACCATCATAATCAGATGTCTAGACATCAGCAAAAAATTACGAGCCATATGAAGAAAATGAAAGACATGGCTCAAGAAAAGGAATATATCAAAGCCCCAGAAGAGACACAGGATTTGAGACAACTAAGTAATCAAGTTAAAGAGTTGAAAGACAATATGGCTAAAGAGATAAACAACATCAAGAATACATTGAGCGAATGCAAAGAAGAATTTTAAATCCTGAATAGAAAAGTAAAAGAGCTTATGGGAATGAAAGACACAATAGGTAAGATCAAAAACACATTAGAGTCATACAACAGCAGACACAAAATGATAGAAGAAAGAATAAGTGATACCAAAGACAAAACAGCTGAAATTGAAGACAAACAAGAACAGAGAGAGAAAAGAATGTAAAAAACTGAGCAGAGGGTGGGGGAGTTGAACGAAAACACAAAACAAAACAACATACAGGTCATGGGAGTTCCAGAAGAAGAGAAGGGAAGAGGGGCAGGAAGAGTATTTGAGGAAAAAATAGCTAAAAATTTCCCAGCTCTCATAAAAGAAATGAACTTACATGTCCAAGGAGTGCACCGTACCCCAATCAGAATAAATGCGAATAGACCTACTCCAAGACACATACTACTCAGAATGTCAAATATCAGAAATAAAGAGAAAATTCTGAGAACAGCAAGGGAGAAGCAAACCATCACATACAAGGAACACCCTGTAAGACTTAGCACAGATTTCTCATCAGAAACCATGGAGGCGAGAAGACAGTGGTATGATACAATTAGGATACTGAAAGAGAAAAACTGCTAGCTAAGAATTCTCCATCCAGCAAAATTGTCCTTCAAATACGAAGGTGAGTATAAAATATTCACAAACAAACAGAATCTAAGAGTGTTCATAAAAAAAGAATCCACCTTTGCAGGAAATATTAAAGGGGAAGACTTAGAGCCTGAAAAAGACAGGAGAGAGAGGCTTAGAGGAGACTATAGAAGAAAGAATAGCAGAAAGGATAACCAAAAGAGTAAACAGACTAAAACATGATATGAAATATGAAAACCAAAGAATAAAATGGTAGAAGTAAATAATGCATTTACAGTAATATCATTGAATGTGAATGGATTAAACTCCACAATCAAGAGATACGGGTTGACAGAATGGATAAAAAAAACATGAGCCATCCACATGATGCTTACAAGAGACTCATCTTAAACCCAGGGTTACAAACCGGCTGAAAGTGAAAGGTTGGGAAAAGATATTCCACACAAATAATAACCAAAAAAGAGCAGGGGTAGCTATACTAATATTGGACAAAACAGACTTTAAATCTTTAAATGCAAAAAAGCTATATGAGATACAGAATGCCATTATATATTAATAAAAGGGACAATCCACCAGGAAGATATAAATATCTTAATCATAAATATCTACGCACCTAATCTCTAAAGTAAGAGACATCAGCACTGTATTTTATAACACAATGAGGTGAACCCCTTTTTCTGCTAATTGTTTCTTAGGATCCTATTAAGTGTTTGGTATGCAATAATTATTTTAAAATTATTTGAAGATTATTAAATAATCTTTTGACATTTAGATCAATGTTACTAATATAAAGTATTCACTAATAATCTCAAAGTAAGGACATAGCAGGAACTCTCAACCTTGGCACTACTGATATTTTGAGCCATATAACTCTTTGTTGTGGGGGTTTTCCTATGCATTATAGCATGTTCTGTAGCATCCCTGGCCTTTACCCATTAGATACCAGTAGCAACTCCCCATCATGACAATGGAAAATGTTTCCAGATTTGGCCAAGTGACCCCTACAGAGAAAAAAAATATCCTCCAGTTGAGAACTCCTGCCATAGAGAAAATGTAGTTGTTTTGGAAATCATTTAGTACTTCACCAAGAACATGAGGCTTTTCTAGTAAAATAACAGAATTTTAGAATTGTAATGTTCTAAATTTTCTCTAAAGTTTATTATAGGATACAAACTCAAAGTGCCAAACAGATTAGATTATCTCTAATTTCCCTCTTAAAAGCTGAGAGGATTTCACATAGGAGAAATAGTAATAGCTTCTACTATTTAAGCTCCTATCTATGTCCTAGGTATGGTACTAAGTATTTTCTATGTTCATTCTCTTATTTTACACTCATGATGTCCTCATGCAATGGCTATTAATCCTACTGCAATTAGAAATAATTTAAAGGTATGATTTAATTAACCTACCAAGTGTTTCCACAAATACTTATTTATCACTCACTATATTCCTTCTGGCACTGAACTAAGAAGAAAGTACCTTAACTTGCCAAGTTTGCAATCAATTTATTATTAAAACATTTTAAATATATCTAGTGACAAAAATAATTTCTATTTTTCCAGACTTCAGGAATTGCAGAAGTGTTCAGTACCCAACAGGGCAAAAGGACAATAATTATCTATTTCTTGAAATATTTTTTCTAACTGTGGCACAAAGAAAGAATATTTTTTAAACTTCTTCATCCATGATTCCCCGAGTATTTCCAGCAAATTTACTTTCCCCTTTGCACCAGCTTGCCTCCCCCACCCCCCAAAAAATACCCACTTTATGACTGAGGATTTATTTGAAATTTCAGTCTGCCTTTCAAAACTGAAAGCTGGGTTCAAGTCCATCTGTCCACCTACCAGAACTTAGACTACCTTATTAAGGCCTCAACTTCAAGTGTAAATGTACATAATAAAATATACTGTAAGGCTTTGCTGCACAGATTAAATGACCCTAAGAGTCAGTAGGCCTTCAATAAAAGTTACTTTCCCCTCCCTTTCATCCTAGACGCAAAATCAAATTTCAGTTAGGGCCCAATTTTATTAAGCATTTGTTGAGTCTTCTAACAACAGCCAAGGAAGGATGTGTTAGGGACTGGTAGTCCAACATTACTGACACTGCATAACTATTTGGATATCAACACTTTCAGGATGTCAACACTTACAATCTTCCAAATCCATCATTTCAAAAACCAGCTGAAACCTATGGGACTATTTCCTTAGCTTGAGATTTTATGACTACTGGTAATGTTTCTCAAATAAAATAGTATATCAGCAAATGCATTGAATGCATGCATAATATAGCACTAATATTATTTACTGTCTTCTGTTTTACTTTTCTTTGTGGTAAACGACACAAAAACCTCTCTTCAAAAGAAGTGTTCCTTCCTGTTTCCCTTCATTTACAGAATTAACTGCCAAAAATTTTGATTCATATTTACCTCCCAAAGAAGGAAGATAAATTGGAGCCTTTCATCTTAACGACACAAGACAGTAATGCATAACTCATATATTTAGTTAACTGTCACCTACACCAATGCATAGTATGCATTTTATGGATTACTCACAAGTCATTTTACTATGAATGCAAGTTACTTCACATTATCCACAGTAAATATTAGGAAAGCAAAAAAATCTTTAAGATGAAACTCTCTTTGACTGGAAATTAGATTATATAATCTACTGTTCCCCTTATTGGCAAATAAAACTGAGAATCACTAGAGTGGAATTATGTTAATCAGTGAATACAATTCAACTTAATGCAGGTGATCTTTTATTCCACCTAAAAGTTTTAAGACAAAAAAGGACTTCAGAAAATACACTTTGCAAGGTCATACCAGGACAGAAACCCTGATAATAGATCTATTGGTAAATTAGAGTATTATAAAATATGTAATGAGGTTTCAGACAAAAGTTGGCAGCATGAAAGTATGTCAGTACAACACATAATTAGACTATATAAAATAGATGTTTTTAAAGTGCTTCTTGCTTATTTTTATTTCCTTGGATATTTAGTAGTTGAAATTTATAAAATAGTAATTTTCATTTGTTCTTAAAATTGATTTCAAGAAACAGAATAAGGATAGTGAAAAGTTCTCCAAAATGTTTTAGTCCTTAAAATATAATCTGAAATTCTAGCTCATTCAAGGGTAAATTAATAAAGCTAAATGTAACCAAAAACAATTTGGTCATTAATGATACATAAAGCAAAACAACAACCAAAAAAGTGAAAGATATTTTCTCCTACTCAATACATTAAAAAGATCAATTATTACCCAATTCTCAGAAGCTGAGTCTACTGATAACATGGTTTTTAGATATGAAACATATATTAGTAAATAAGTGCTATCTAGAAAACTCTGATATCAAAAATAAAAATACATTTTCAAGAAAGTCACTAAATATTCAGTAATGCCAATGAAAATGTACACAGCCTCCACAGAAAGACAATTTCCACCTTCAAACCAACTCTGCAACACTGGGGAAAAATGAAATCAAGAGGCATAAAAAAGCACTAAAAACTTACCTGGAACTGGCACCTCCATGCTTTTCTTTCAATGCTTGAAAGGGCATAAAATCAAATGTCAGTAAAACGATGCCCACTTCTTGTTAACTTTAATTCCCACTTGTTACCAGAATGAAATTAACAGCTAACTGATGCAAACGCTTTGCATATTCACTCATTTAACTACCATTCCTATTTGACACAAGAGGAAACTGAAACACAGAGAAATTAAGTGAAGTGTTCATCACTCAGGTAGGAAGCAGTGGAACCAGGATTTGAACACTATACATCCAAGATAATAAATATAACAAGGAGAGGTTGGAAGGGGTGAGGGAGATGAGAGAGGAACAGGAGTGGTTAAAAATTTTTCCCACAACATTTTGCATGAAAACAACTATTTAAACGATAAATATATATAGACGTGTATTCAGATTATACAAATTTCCCCCCTAGACAAGAACTCTGGTACTGAAATATTATATCATTCAAACACAAATCGTAGTGGCAGTCGTCTCAGTAAAGAAAATAATTTACTGTCACTTTTGGGACATTGTACTTCACAGGCTAAATAAAATACATTGTAATTTAAAGGATAAAGGAGGTGGGGTGGGGAAGATGTAACCAGAGCAATAGTTTAAGAAAAACGACTTTCCTCTAAGAACAGTTAATTAGAAGAGAGTGTGTGTGTGTTGGGGGAAGTGGGTAAGAAAAGAAAAGATGACAATTACACTGCCTAAACACTCCCTTCCCCACCCCCCAAAAAAGTAACTAAATCACTGTGGGTCAGCGCTGAAGCCAACTGGAGCCAAAGTGACCCAGCGGGATATTAAGACGGGATGACAGGAGACCCTAGCAGAGGGGGAGGGGAGGCGATGACAGGAGAGGGGGCGGTAGAGAGATCGCATGCTTCCCATCCCCGAAAAAGAGAAGAATACGGGGGACAAGGGGCGGAGAAGGGTAGGCAGGAAATATTACCAGGATTCCAAATGAGGTGAGAATAACTGGGTAGGAAACATAAGAAAGGCGGGACCTTCGGGCAGGAAAGGGTCTCTTTGGGGCAGGGGAGGCTTGTCAGTACACTGCTTTTCTGCCAGGTGACCATCCCTCCCCCCCCCCCCCCCCTGACAAACCCTCACTTTCTCAGCAACTCTAAACCCGCGAGTCACCCCCGCCCCCCACCCCAAGCCGGATAGGTGGAGGAAGAGCTTCACCCTCACCCTAATGCTGGGGTGGAGGAGCGAGCACCCGACACAGCCCACCCTCGGGACGCAAAGTCCAGGAGACGCAGGGAGGCCCAGAGCCCGAGGTGACGAGACAGGGCGGCCAGCAGTCGCCTCACCTGACAGAAGCGTCGGCAGTAATCCCGACTGCTGATCCCGCCGCCGCCGTCGCCGCCGCCGCCGCCAAAGCCACCGCCACCGCCGCCGCCCGCAGCTTTTAGCCCCGCAGGGCCCGGCGGGGACTCCACAATGGCCACAAGCTCTTCTCCGAGGCGTTCGGCCTCCTGGTCGCTCTCTTCCTCCGCCATGAGGCTCTCGCCGCCCAGCGCGTACGAGCCCCTGCGCTGCCGCCGCTGTAGCTGCCTGGGCTAACCTCCTCCTCCTTCTCTAGTTCCCTCCCCCTTTCCTCCTCCCCAGCCGGACAGGGGCCTCTCAGCCGGGCTCTACTTCCGGCTCCGCCCACCCACGCCCCCAGACTTTATTGGACTATTCTAGCTGCCAGTCATGCTTATGCCCGCCCTCCAACTACCATTGGTCAACTTAGCCGTCTGTTTGATATGCCCTCTGTCCGTTGGTCAATATTGCTGGGCGGTTGCTGGGGACCGCCTATTCGGCTCGGCCATAGGTGGCGCAGGAGGACGGGGCGCGGCGGGGGACACGGCGGCTGCCGCGGGGCTCTATCGGGCGACGGCGGCGACGGCGGCTGGTTTTCCTCCTCCCTCAAGCTCTTGCTCCTCCTTTTCTTCTTCCTCCTTTCCTTTCCGGCTGGGTTTCGTCCACTTCCCCTAGCGGCGACCCCGATCCTACGGTACCGAGAAGCTGGGGAGGCCGAGGGTGGGCCCGGCCGTTGGTGCGGGCTGTGGGCCAGGGGCCTTCCGTCCTGAAACGGGAGCCGGGGGCGGGGCCGGGACTCCGTTGTCGGCGGGAGGAAGAGGGAGGAGACGGAAGCCTGACAGCGGCGGCCTCTGCCCGGTGCCTGTAACGCCCTCCCCTGAGACTGCCGCCACCTCTGCTGTCGAGTTCCCGGGCCCAAGGTCCCGGCCCTGCGCTGCTAGCCGAGCCTTGGTTGGGGGGGGAGTGGCGTGCTGGGCTCGGCGCGGAAGGAGGGAGTCCAGACGCCCGCGAATGTCCCGCGCCCCGCCTTTCCCTCCCCTTCCCGAACCCTGGGGCCTGGGGAGCGCGAGAAGGTGCAGAGCCGAGCGGAATACCAAGAAAGGAACGGGAGACGGGAGGGTGGTTGGTGGTATGGAGTTACCTAAGAGCGGTTTTTGAGACACCTGCCTGGTGGCTGTTGTTGACGTTCTTGTTCATCTTTTCTTTCTCTCCGCACCCCCATTTTTTTCTTTCCATTTGTTTTTCGTGTTTTACAGTAAAAGGCATGACTTTCCGGCACCGCAGGGAAAATAGGGTGCAAGCCCAGAAACTATTTCCCCACCACCACTTGTTGAAAAACTGATTTGGAGGCATCTCCGACTTTGAACAATCAGAAAGTGCCAGGATTTGATGCGCCTCTAGTTTTGCGCCAAGTCTCAGGACGAAAAAACTGGAAACTATCCCGGTAAACATATTTAAACTTGAAAATTTTGATCAGTTTTTTGTTGTTTTTGATCCAGTAAATGATTTGCTGCTTCTCTTTTTTTGACTAACTCCTGCTCATAACTTTTTAACTTCTTCGTTTGTTTAAAAATATATGCATATCTTTATCTTTTATCGAAAACACTTTTTGTTTTCGGGTCTGCAAACCCCATCATCTATGGGGTGGATCATTGCCTGTACAGTAACACAAACAGACCTTTTGAAAGTTAAAAGACATTGGAAGGCATCGGCCTTACACGTTAGCGTAAGTGATTGAGCATTTTACACTTCAGAGAATTACGTACTTGTTTTAAAAGTTTGAAATCCAAATATTTAAAGACAGAAGACCTTTCAAATAGAAAGTAAGGTTTAGAAATTAATAAATATTCACTGTTTTTCATAACTAGCTTAGTTTTGAAACTAATTTGAGACTAATATGTCATAGTATAATACAGATAAAGTACAGATAATGTCATCGTAAGTGGTAATTCACTAACTTCTACCGTAGGAATCATATCTGTCTCATTTGCCATTGTAAACCCACATAAGAGCAACATAAAAAAAAAATTTTAATGGAAAAAAATCTTAGGTATCTCTGTGAATGTTAAACTTTCATGATACCCAGTTACTAATTTTCTAGTGTGGGCTAATGGAAAATTTCATTGTTTCAGATTAAATTTACAAAGCATGGTTTTTCAAAGCACACTTTAGAATCTTTCTCTAACATTTATACAGAACAGAATTCCATCTTGAATTCTGTCAGATTCATTTTAATTTCTTAAATCTAGGTTATCTTAAATATTTATAAGACAGCCTAAAAGTATGGCACCAGAGAAAACTAATGATTTTGACCATTTGTCACCAACTGATATGTGTTTATTTTCTCAAGATTTCATTGTCCATAACATTATGATTTTGGCACTTAGTCTAGTCATAAAAGTTTGCTGTTAGGACAAATTAATCATTAAGATGCTTCTGAGTTCGATATTTGGACAAATGCTGAAGATGATCATTTACTTCTACCAATTTTGATTGAACATTGTTATATAATGGGCACTATATTAAGTTCTTGGTTTTCTTACTGGTTAACTGAAGTAAATATAATAAATTTCATTATTGGTCTTAATGGAAGAAAGAAGCAAAAAAGTGTTAGAGAAAAAGCACTTTACATATCTTAAATATCACCTTTTGGAAAAGTTAAAGGTATACATGCCATAAAAAATAACTTACTTTGACTGTATTTTGGCTTTAAAATTTAGTGTCGTTCTTGCTGCTGCTAAATTGCATATGATCATTGTTCTTTCTTAGTTTTTACTTTTGTTTTCCTCAGAACACTTTTGGAAATTCTGTTCATCTTCATAGAGAATCATGCCAGTTTAGTGGCCCACCTGTTTGAACATACTTTGTACACAATTCCCTACAATGATGTTCTTAAATCAGTTGTCCCAGAATTGTGAAGGGACAAAGGCTCTTTTAAACTTGAATGCATAGCTAAATTGGATGAGATTAAAATAACTGATACCCCCAATGTTTTTTTAGGTTTTCCTAAAAGATAGAGATAGCTGGGATAATTTGAGTTCTTTTTTCATGGTTTTAATTTTATTTGAATTTCATGAAAATTAAGGAATGGACCTAGCTGTTATTTTAGTAACTTGCTCTGGTTTTGCCTTCCCCTGCATATTCCAAGTAAGCTATGACTTAATGGATACACATTCTACTGATTTAAGTTTTTTAAAGTCTTTAATCTTAGATTTTTATACCTACTTTCCATTGTTAATTATTTCCAGAATGAACTGTCATTGTAATACTTATCTTTGTTTCTTTTGTATTTAAAGAACCTTATTTAAAGTCAGAATGGAAAGATTTGTAGTAACAGCACCACCAGCTCGAAACCGTTCTAAGACTGCTTTGTATGTGACTCCCCTGGATCGAGTCACTGAATTTGGAGGTGAGCTACATGAAGATGGAGGAAAACTCTTCTGTACTTCTTGCAATGTGGTTCTGAATCATGTTCGCAAGTCTGCCATTAGTGACCATCTCAAGTCCAAGACTCATACTAAGAGAAAGGCAGAATTTGAAGAGCAGAATGTGAGAAAGAAGCAGAGGCCTCTAACTGCATCTCTTCAATGCAACAGTACTGCGCAAACAGAGAAAGTCAGTGTTATCCAGGACTTTGTGAAAATGTGCCTGGAAGCCAACATCCCACTTGAGAAAGCTGATCACCCAGCAGTCCGTGCTTTCCTGTCTCGCCATGTGAAGAATGGAGGCTCCATACCTAAGTCAGACCAGCTGAGGAGAGCATATCTGCCTGATGGATATGAGAATGAGAATCAGCTCCTCAACTCACAAGATTGTTGACAAGGAGGTTACCACCATTGTGATCAAGATAAATAATGTGGAGTATTAAAGTTATGTGTTGATTGTGTGGTTCATTTTTATATTTATTTCATTAAAATCATGTGATGCAGAATAGTTTTGCAATGTGTATATAGCTGAGGGAAAACAAAAAACAAAAAAACTTCACTGCAAAACTTAGGTTTAGAGTGTTCTTGGATACCTGAAACCTGATGGTTATCTTTAAAATTGATGGTTTTTCTCCTGAACTGTTTGTGCATGGAAGAACTGCCCTGCTTTTTTACCCTGTTGCCATATATGACTATTACTTACTTAATTATTTGGATTGAAGACTAGCCTAGGAAATTGAAGCTGCTGCCAGCCAATACCACTCACAGTAACTTAAAGGAATTATTTCTCATTATAGGATCACCTTTCCAAAGCAAGGGATGGGGGAACCTGTTCTTTTATCTTCAGATCCCTAACAGAAATGACTGTTTATTTCAAACTATGCTGTATTTGTATATGATGTAGTTACCTTACCAATCTTTTGGTACTTCACTGTATTTTTCCCCATTTTTAAAGACATTGTATTTAGTAGCAGCTTCAAGTGACCAAAACAGTAAAATCTTTTAATGTCAGTGCCAAAAACCATGTGGAGTTTTGCAGTGACAAGATTTTAGTCTCTTACTATAAACACAAATTTTTGAACCACAGCTTTTATTGCAAGCATGTTGGATTTGCAAACTTTTTTTTATGTCTTGGTGTTAAAATCTAAGATTTGCATTTTAATTTAAACAAGTGAGCATTTTATGTTTGAGTGTCCTATTTTTTACAGAGAATTAGCCATTGCTTTTTGGCTGACATCAGATAATAAGGAAATGGTTTTCTATACATTAATTTTTCCATATGATTTTATAAGCAAGTTATTTAGGTAAATAGAAACAAGTTTACTTAATTTCACTTTTATCTGCTTTGCCTCTGGTTGTACAAGGTTTTTAAACATGGATGGTAAAAAAACTGTCTAGAAATCCTGGCAAGATTTTTGAAATGGAGATCTGGCAGTATCCTGCATAACTTTTGGAGGGAGGTGCCAGAGAGAGGAGGAATAATCAGTTCTGTTAAAGATCAACCATATTCAGGCAACAATCTCTGTCTGTACCTCATTATCCTGTAAGATTATTGAAGTAGCTTAGGCCAGCTAAGTCCTCTCCATCAGAGACCCAAATTATATTTTTAAAAAGTAAACAGCTAAAGTCTTGGAATAGAGCTTTCTAAAAAAAAAAAAAAAAAAAAAAAATCTTAAAACCCTTGAAAATATCCAAGTTAAAATATTTATAAAATATATTTCTATTACAAAGCACTGACAAATGATGCTCTGTGTGACTTGGAGTTATCTTGAGATCATTTTTCCATAAATCTTCATTTAAAAAAAAAAAGCCAAAGTGAATAGGAAAAAGGTTAGATTTTACATTTTTCAGAAATAACATACCATGTCTAAGTTTCTTTTGCAGACTTAAATTCTTAGTTCAAGTTGTCAATGTGGCTATCTTTTACTATGGGGTTTCATTTTCCTATTAAAAATAAGCCTGCCATCCAGAAAGAAAGAAAAAAATGGACTTGTCAAAATTTGGGCTAATTTTTTCTCATTCTAAGTTATGTTAAAGTAGCACAATATGTGCCTAGAGTATTGTTATCATTGATAAAGCATATTAGTGAGGAGACCAGCATCAAAACAACTAAAATGTACTCTGCTTTTTATTTTAAAAAGAATCTGCAGGCAACTATGTTTAATTAGAATTGTCTAAGATGGTAGAAATTCTGAGGAGCTAGGAAAATAATTGAATTTTAGTCTTATTTTTAGAATACAAAATAAGATCAGATAATCTTTTGGCCGAGTTGACACATTAGCCTAACCATCACACCACCCCATATTGATTGGGTATTATTTTACACTAACAGAGAACAGGTAGTGACAGAACAGCTTTGAATAGTCTAAGCAATAAGCTGACTGGTGTTGCCATAGAGAGACACCATCAGTTCACATTTCAGTTTCTAGTAATTACTGATTTGATGATCATTTAGGTCCCTATATCTTAATGTATTTCTCCAGGCTCCTAGCTATTACCACATACACTATATCTAGGGATATAGTCCACCCTCTAATAGGATTATATCATGTCCTTAGAAGTCTTTTTCCATTCTGCTGTGGGGGTTAATGTTTCTTTAGTGATTATGAAACTTTTGTTCCTGAGACTGGTTAACTTTGCCTCACAGTTTAAAAAACTATATAAGGCAGAATGATTGTTTCAGCCTTTTCAAATTGGTACAAATTCGTGAAACCATAGTAGGCATATGTTAGATAACAAACGAAAATGTCTTAAGGCATATGCTGCTTTAGGGGTGTAGTAAACATTGTGTACAGAAGCTTTCAACCTTAACTATAGTGTTGTGATGCTATTCTATTGGAAAAATAGCAACTTTTTTTCCTATTTTATAAGTTGTATGCATAAATATAAGGTTTGTAATGTTTCATTTATAAACTACCTTCAACACATACCTGTTAATAGCATTTTCTCGAAGTATGATAGTATGTCTTCCAAAATGTCACTATATGCTTACAGTAAGTAGTTGCTAGATTGTTGCAATATTAAATTTCTTGTTGGTTTCTTCTTGATTCTATGGGGCATACAACAAGATGGCAGGACTTTGTAATTATATCTTACAGGGTGAACATTTAGAAAGATTGTGTATGAGAGCCTGTATAGTTATTTTATCCATCATCATTGAGTAAGTTTTGTTTTGGTTTGGTTTTTTTAAAACAAATTGCTACATCCAGGTGATGCATTTGGCCCTGCTGAATTTTCAGGGACCAAAAAACTTTAAAGAAAAATTCTGCATCTTAAAACTAACCAATTAGGCTTAGAATTGGTCTGAAGTATTAATTGCTTTAAAATTTGTTAACGGGTGGCAAGATCTCCAAGCTGAAAGTTCCATGTTAAAAATTTTACCTGAGAGACTTTATATATGAATGTTAATGGAATCACATACAAACAAAATAAAATTTAAGGTGGCCAAAACAAAAGCCACAATACTTGTCATTTGGTACTCTTAAAGGCTCTCCATGGTTTGATTTGCCCCACCTGCCATTTAATGGAGGACAGATCACCTTAAAACATGTTAATCGGATTCATTAAATAGAAGATTAGTTCTATAATTTCACTGAAAATCTTATTAGCCTAAATAAATTACTTTAGCTTCTGGTCAGCACTGATTGAAATGTGAATAGTGAAGTGGTTCTCCTAAGATTTGATTTTTCTCATCCCATACTATCATAGGTTACTGAGGTAAATACAATTCATATCTAGTGATATTCTACTTGTATCCAAAATACTGTACTAATTAGTATTTACTATGTTCATTTTGTATTCCTGTGCTTATTTTTTTTTTGCTCACGCATGTATCCTTAGTATAAATGTGTTGATTTTAAAGTTTTGTCTTTGTGACTTTTAGAAATAAATTTTTAAAAAACACTAGTTTCAGAAGTGAAAGCACATTTTTATTGTTTCATGAGTCAATCTTTTTTAAATCCAAGAGATCAAAAAAATTTTACTAATTTGAGTTATTTTTCTACTAGTTATATCACCCTTTTGTGGGAGTATTAGTCCTTAATGCCCAATGTAAAAGCATATATTCTGTGAAATCAGATACCATGCCCTTTTTTCCCAAAAAATCCCTTATGTGGGTAATTTTAATAAGCCATTTCAGTACTTCTAATGTGAAACATCTAATACCTCCATTTTCTACTTTTTGAAATATTAATTATGAAAGACAAGGGCCTCATGTCTTAAGGTTTATTGGGTTTTTGAAAGATTTGCTGTATTATTTGGCACTTGTGACAAAAGCAAAGGAATTTTAAAATGTTCCCCTTTTAATAGTTTTACATATTTTTGAGGGAAAATACCATTTGGCAAAAAAATAATAATCTATAAAGTAGTTAACACATTAACTTCATTTCCTGGAGTCAAAATGGAAGAAAGGACCTTAACATAAACAGTCAATCCTCCTTCCAGTTTAAGATATCCAAACCATCAGAGACCTGTCTTTACTTTTTCTGAAGAATCTCTAAAATACCACAACCTTTTTTGATTAACTGTAAACTTATTGAAATGTATATGCCTCTGGATCACATAATTAACAGTTCTTTTTTTTTTCTTTCTATGTGTAGAGTTGTGTTATCATGATATCATGATGGAAGGATGCTTCTGGGATCCTAACCTAAAACTGTAGAAGCTAAAACTAGGAAGTAGTGGGGAGTGGACGTAGTTCAGTGGTTGAACAAATGCCTCCCACATACAAGGTCCTGGGTTCAATCACAAGTACCTCCTAAAAAACAACAAAAAACTAGGAAGTAGAATAGGACTTACATGTGATGTGATACATTAGATATATATGGCATAATTTCCATGATTGCCTCTCCAATGTGCTACTCGATTACAATTGTTTTATATGCATAGTATTTAGGGTAAATGCTTCTTAGTTCTCTCTTTTTAAATTATATACAATAAAATTCTCTGCCACAGGCATTAGGCAAGTAACCTTAAATCCATCGGGTATACATTATTAGGTCTGTTGCATTTATGTTTGTGTTTTTTAACTGGCATTGACAATGAAGCTAATGCTACAAATACCTGATCAATTTAATTGTTTTCTTAAGGTTCTATAGATTGTCAATCATCATGCTATCTTTAGGAAATAAATAACATTCATAGATATATTTCCATATTATATTTTGCATGTTTTGGCACCCTTTTATTTGCTTCTTATAAGTTCATTGTTATTTTTATAAAAATAACACATGCATGTAGTTTAGAAAGATGAACTAATCCTAAAAGATTTATAGTCAGTAATCTATGCCTCATACTCCTCTATTCTTCAATCCTCCTACTCCACCCAGAGTCACCCTCTTTAACCTCTTTAAGCTGTTTCTTCTGTTACTTACTATCATATTTCTGAACAATATGCCTATGCTACCATTTTTTACTTATCAATTTTAGGCATGATGCTTAAAATTAAGATTTTATTCTTTTCCACCATCATCATCCCACATTCTTCCTCACCATAGAATATTTATGTAGTTAAAATCAATAGAAAGTGTTTTCATTTGTATGACCATGTAAATGAGTTTGCACCACTGAACAAAATAGTGTACTATGATTGTTTCCTTTCTCATACAATGTTTCATAGTTTCTTAAAGTTAATCATTTTGTCATTTTTCATTTGTTTGGGTTTCTATTTTTTCCAAATGCACCAAAAGAAAAACAAAACAAAACAAAAAACCACAAATGCACCAAAAGATGGCAAATACCTAAAATTAATCTTTCTAAATGCTTAAATCTGCCAAATAAACAATTCTATCTATATTCCTGGAGACCTTCCTTCCTTGCCCTTTTTCCTTCTCCAGTCTGAGATGCTTGTTCTCTAAGTTAATACAGCAGTCATCCTGGGAATTCGCTTTGTTTTGCTGCACTTCTGGCTGGATACTTTCTTGCTTGTATCCCACATCCCATGTCTTAGGATCACTTTAAGCACATCCTCCAAGAACTTCCTAAAAAAGAATGCCTGGAAGTTATAGTTCTTAAGTTTTGCATGGCCAAAATGAATTGATTATATCCTCATAATTCATTCCACAGTTAATATGGAATTCTAGGTTGAAAATTTTATTTCATAATTTTTAAGGCATTGCTCCATTGTCTTTCAGTATCTAGTGTTCTTTTAAGTCCAGTCCTTTTCTCAATCTTGTTCCTTAATATATGATGTAGTTTTATATTATTTCTTTGATAATCTACTTCCCTATATTTCTTCTATTCTGTTTTTTTATTTCTAATAACTCTTGTTTTCTGAATATTTCCTTTTCATAACATCTGTTTTTAGGTTTGTGATTGTGATATTTTCTCTTATCTCTCTCTGGCTATTAATTATACTTTTTTTTAAAACTTTCTTCTGCTCCCTACTGTCAAGAGCTGAACGGAGCTGAGGAAGTTGAACTGAGTTGCCAGGTATCAAAAGTAGCCAATGAAGACAAGAATCCAAATGAAAGTAACAGTCAAGACTTTTAAGTCACTTACTGTAATAGTATAAGAAAGACGCTAACTCAGAGAAAATGCGGGCTCCTCTTGTTCCATTTTCTTCCATGGAACAGTGTCCAGCAAAGGTCTGATGGATCAGCAGAGATGTGGGGATGTCTCACTACTGAGTGAGTCCCAAACAAAAGATTTCTACAGTTTTATGAACCTGGGGTCTGGAATGAGAAGGTAGAACTAGGTGTATAGAAAAGTACTGAATACTGAGTCAGAATGAGAAAAAAAAAGTGTCTTTGAGGCTTCTCCCCTCCCCCTCCCCAATCTGGAGGCCTCAAGAGAGGTGCCTGAGGAAAATTTCAGTTTTGAGCCCCTTACAGGGAGGCTTTAAATAGAGGTGCCTGGGCTAGGAATGCAGATATGGGCAAGAACATAACCAGCTAGTCAGGCCTGAGCCCTTGACAGCAAATCTCTTCAGAAACTGCCATGTACTGGTTGTGCACCAAGTGTAATATCAGGAAGGGTAGCTTTCCCCCTTAGACCTGTCAGGTAAAAACTTTTATAACTACCTATGGCCAGATGTGAACAATCACACATAGGATTTTGTCCAGGAGCCAGTCTCTTCATCTGCATTGTCTCTGTTTCATCCAGGCCTCTCTATTCCTGGTAGCTTCTTTCAGTCTCTCTTTCATACCGGTAACCTAACTTAAACATCTAGTGACCCTTCGTATTTAAGCACTAAATAGCTAATTGAAATCCCTACGTTCATGGGTTGGGCTTGGCAACAGGTAGAGTTATAAGAAGCAAAATCCCCCAAAGTCAGCATTTGGAAGTGTTTTATTCAAGGGCTTTCAGTTTCTTCAATTTCACATGGATGTAATATGCCCAAATTCTGAGACAAGATGAGTATGGGAATCGATGATTCAATATGTAACAATTAATTTAATCCTCATATTGTTAGCCCCTTACCTCACTTTAACCCTCTATTCACTGACATTCCTGAATCTGGAGTTTTTCTGGCTCAAATTATTCAGAGAATAACCTTCTGCTCTCTCACTTGGCAGGGGGTATGGATGTGTAGGTGGGGAAATAGTTTCCAGCCTGTGTGGTCTACGGAAGTGGGCCAGAAGAATCCAGTATCTCTTCTCTTTGCAGCCTTCAAGTGGTGAATGAGCCTCTCAGGGGTTCTGTTGGGTGAATTCACTCCCGTACTTTCTCCAATCCAGTCACTCACTTATTACCTATCCATCTATTCTCTGGCTTTTGAAAGCTGGGAAATTTCTCATACACTGTTGTGTTCTTTCCCATTTCATTTGTCTTTGTATTTATATGTGTGTGTATGTGTGTATGTAAATATATATGTACACACATATGCATTTTTTGTTAATCATGGACTTGTATATTTTGGTGAAGTTTTGTGAGAGAAAGGATATAAATACACGACACTAATTCACCATTTTTATGCAGAATACCTTTGCTCTGGTCTCATTAAACTGTTACTTCAACATCAGAGCCAGAAACTGGATATATATGGCAGGCCAAACACATGTATCTGCTTCCCTTATGCCTCAAATCTCTTAAAATTGGAGAGGAAATTCATAGTAGCATTATAAAATGAGAGAAAAATTCCATGAACAGATAAGACATTTTGGGGAATTTTAGGATGATGGGAAGTAGAATGTATTAGATTGATGGAGAAATGAGAAGCAAAGAAAAGCCAAAACCCAAAATGCATGCTGAAGAAAACCACTTCAGAAATCAGAGCAGATCCAGAAAAACAGCAAGTCCAAAGGGAACGATATGAAGAGCAGGAAGTTGTCCCTGAGTAATAGTAATGAAGCCAATCAATGCTTACCACACTTCCTGCATATATTAAACTGAAGGTAGCACTATCTTTTGACTTTGATATGAAACCCATGAACTATACTATAACAAAGGTGAACTGCTTATTATTACTAGTAAGGCCCTTTTGCGTAGATAGGCCTAAGAAACATTCCAAAGAACTTGTGATAATTCCTAACAACAGTCAATGAGAGAAAAGACTCAAACATCTGCCCAGCTTGTATACAGTAAATTGCTTTTCCACCCAAGTAAAGCCTTCCTTCTTCTTCTGGCAGATGGGGAGACATGTCCATCACCCATGTATGCTCTCAGGTACCACCTCACTTATAGAGCCCTCCCCCTCATGGGAGAAGACTGTGGAGAAAACACCCACACAGCTGCAAATAAAACCCGGGAAACCCACTTTAACACAAGACCTTAGTGCATCAGCCAAACATTTACCAGATACTTGATAAAACCAAATGCATTAACAAGATGGACCAAGATGAAACATCAGATGATCCAAGGAACCAAAAAAGAACACTTGAAAAATGGTTTAAATATCTTCAAAGAGGATATGATGATATAAGAGGATGCTATATCTACAAAACAAGAATAGGCTACAATGAAAAGATTGTAATCAGAGGAAAATGTAGTTCCTAGAAATTAAAAATAATAAAATTTAATAAATGGACAATCAATACCAAATGATTTTGTTGATTATGCCAAATGCCATTGATTGTACACTTTAGATAAATTGTATGGTTTATGAACAAAAAAAAATTATAGGGTGGGTTGGGGGGAAAATACACCAAATGTAAGATATGGACTATAATAAGTAGTAATACTTTGACAACGCTCTTTCATAATTTGTTACAAATGTTTCACAGCAATGCAAGGTATTTGTCATGGAATGATGTAGGGGAGTCCTGTATGATGTTTTGCATGTTTGTTTTGTAAGTTCACAACTTTTACTATACACTTATTATTTATGTATGTTCATGTATGAATGATATAGTTCAATAAATTATTTTTAAAATGAATTAAAAACTACCAAATAATTGATTTGTAAAATAAAATTATGGGGTTTTCCCAAACTGTAGAGCAATAGGCAAAGAGATGGATGCCATGAGACAAAATGTTAAGAAACATGAAGGAGTAATTCAGGAGGTATATTATCTATCAAATAAAATAAACAGAAGGAAAGAAAAAGAGAAAATAAAGTGGATAAATAGTCAAATATGTAAGTGAAGAAATTTTTCTGGAACCTCCCCAAATTACAACTGTAAGGATTAAAAGATTGATCCAAATGGTAAGGCAATGTAAACCTTGCCTCAGACAAATATTTATGAAATTTCAGAAATCTTAAGACTCAGAGAAATTGCTAAAATCTCTCAGAGAGGAAAAATATTACCTATATACAAACTGATACCCTGCAAACTCCAGGGGGCACCATGTGCATGTTCTTCCCTGGCATTGTGGTTCATGGGCCAGAAAATGCCCCCTGCAGCTGGACAGCACTTGTATTTGTCAGCCAAAGTAGTGCTGATGCAAAGAACCAGAAATCTGTTGGCTTTTATAATGGGGATTTATTTTAGGGGTAAAGCTTACAGTTACAAGACCAAATCAAGACATCAGCAGAGATGCTTCCTTATCAAAGTTAGCTACTGTTGATCCCAGTGTGTTGCCACGTGGTGAAGCAATATGGCTTCTCTGTGAGATTTCTTCTTCCCCTCTGGGTTTCCTCTCTCAGGCTCAGCAGCTGTTTTCCCCCCTATTTCAGCTACAAGCTGGCATAGGGCTTGTTTTTTTCTGGACCTTCTATATCAGTCTCAGCCATTCTGGGCTCATCCTGATTTCACATGTAAGCTGTCAGGCAAAATGGCTCATCTCTTCCGGGGGCCTCAGCTGTTTGACCTTTCTTCTTTCTGTCACATGACAGGATAAAAAATGACATCTCTCTCTTCCTGTGTCTGTCTGTCCTTCTGAGTCCATTTATATCAGACCCACCAAGGGGGCGGGTACTCAACCTGAGTCACGCCTTTCTGACGTGGTCTAATCAAAAAGCCCGAAAAGCAATCTTAACAGGTAATCTTATCAAAGACCCCTCAACTGAATTTAATATAATCAAAGGGTATCACACCAGAGGAATAGATTAGTTTACAAACAATCATTCTCTGCTGCAACACTGGACGGGGGCTAGAAGTCAATACATGAATGCCCTCCAAATACTGACTATAAATTATTTTGAAAACACAACTAAATATTTAACCAAACTAGAATTTAAATATGAGATTGAAATAAATAAATGTTCTGATCTGCAAAGTCTTCAAAACTTACTCATAAAACCTCACTAAAATAATTAGGTGAGAATACATAATAGAAAAATTTTGAATGAATATAAGAAAACAGAAGTTCTATTATACATGAAAGAGAAGTACACAAATATACAGTTAAGTCTTAATACTGTTGATGCATAATGCTTAAAAACAGTGGGAAAATATGATAAAGTTTCTGTTAACATGCTAGAGCTTGGGATGAAGGGATGGTGGCAAACCAAAGTAAATAAAACTTGAAAGTGTGCTAAAATTAACTTGATATATGATAAAATTGTAATTATAGATGTTGCTAGTAGTACTATAGAATTGATAAAAATGTAAATTTGTGTATAAATGAAAGAAAAATAGGAATTGGATGTGTAGTTTACAAACCTATTAAGGGGAAAGATATTTAGAACAAAGAAAATTCAACCAATCAAAAAAAAAAAAAAAAAAAAAACTAGAAAGGAATAAAACAAGAAGAAAGTAGTGCAAAAAGACAGCATATGAGATGGCAAGAACAAGTCCAAATATAGCAGTCATTATAATACATAAAGTCTTCTATTAAAAGAATATTGGTAGAAAATGAAAATTTTAAAAAAAGAGAAGATTGGATTAAAAAATAACTATGATTTAAAAGAATTGTATTTACAAAAAACTTGCACAGAAAGTGTGAAAATTACATATTAATCAAATGCTAAGAAAACAAGAGCAATTATGACAATATTACAATCAAGGCCAAATAGAATTCACAATTATAAAAGGAACAAAGGCTATTTTTTGTGTATTGATAATATATATAAGTCACCAGGAAAGATAAAACAGTTCCTACACTTTCTGCACCTAGCCAGCTAGCATATATATAAAGCAAAATCTAAAATGCAGAAGGAATTAACAAAGCCACATTTACAGCCTTTATTGAACTTCTTTCAGAAATAGATCAGATTTAAAAAAAATTAGTAAGGAGACAGATCTGAACAGTGTAGTTAACAAGCTTGATAAAATTTTCTATCTATCTAGCTAACTAGCTATATAACTACCTATCTAAATATCTATAATTCTTACTGAAGAAGCAGAGAATTCATACTATCCTTTCAAATCTCCATTTACAAAACATTTACAAAAATTGACAGTATATAATCTCAATATAGTAAAAAAAGGAGAAATTATATAGGTCATATTCTCTGATCGCCAAACAATAAACTTAGAACATGATGGGGAAACACATCCAAAATGCATCCCTTTAAAAAATAAATACCAAATAAAGATGAAATTGAACCTGAAATAATGGAATACTTAGAAACAAACAGTAAGGTACAACTGTGTATCAAAGTAAGTGGAATAATACCAGTGTAGTACTCAAGAGAAACCACGTAACTAACCCTAAATAAATTGATTAGAAAACTAAGAAGGTTGAAAATAAATTTTAACTTAACAATCTAGAAAAAGACTGAAATATTCCCAGAATATTTAGAGATAAACAAAAAGTAAAACGAAGAATTAATGAAGTAGAAAACAAATGTAAAACAAACACAACAGTTAATAAAATAAAAAACTGATTCTAATACAATTGTCAAGCTTTTGCAGAGGTACATGGGGGAAGGGGTGGATATGACAATATTAAATATTAGAAATGAAAAATGAGACCTAACTATAAATAATAATATATTGTAAAAATAACTATATTATATAAAACTTTTTAACAACTAGGTTGGAAATTATAATGAAGTGAATGATTTTCTAGAAAATAAATTTCTAACTTAGATACAAAAAATATAAAAGCCTAAAATAGAAAACTATATATGATATACAAAAGATACAAGGTGTACCCTTAAAAATGACACCTAAAAGAGATAATTTTATGAGTGAATTCCACAAAGTGTCTAACAAGCACATAATCCTGATGTTATATATATATAGTACAGAAAAAGATAAAATCCATGTAACTCAGATAAAATTAGAAAAGGTTAGCACAAAAAATGAAAACTATAATGTAGTTTACTTGTATCTCTCTCACTATCTACCTCCCTCTATCAATCTAAAATAAAACAGCAACAAAATGAATTTATTATCCAGAAATACATTAAAAGATTTGAAATAACCAAACAATTTTCATCCTGGGAATGTGCCAAAGTTCAGCCTCAGCAAATCCTAATCCATCACAATCATATTTTAAAGGAAAAGAAGCTTTATTTTCACATAAATCAGTGCTTCCTAAAATATAACATATTTCAACTCTTTAAATTCTGTATTTCAGTTTGCTACTAGTTATCCATATATATTTCTCTTTTAGTTTGCTAAAAGCTGCTGGGAGCAATATAACAGAAATGTGTTGGCTTTTATAATGGGAATTTATTAGGATTTAAAGCTAACAGTTCCAAGGCTGGGAAAAATGTCCAAATCAAGGCATCAGGCAAAGCTCTCTCCCCAAAGGTTGGCTGCTGCCAATTCTGGACTCCTGCCACATGGCAAGGCACAATGGTAGCTCTGCAAATCTCTGCCTTCTCCTCCATGCTCATTTTCTCCCCAAGATCAGCTGTGGGTGATCAGGCACATGGCAAGGCATAATGGTGGCATCTGCAGCTTTTATTCCTCTGTTTATAAGTGGATTAAGACTTACCCTAAGCCATGCCCCACTGGAGCAATCTAATCAAATGACCCTTAATTAATCTAACCTAATCATAAGTTCACAATAGGTTTAATTTAAGATCATAATTTTCTGGTGTCCACAAAAAAACTAAAACCAGTATCTTCTATTGAGAAAAAGCTAATATATGAATTGAGTGTTTGCTAAATGCCAAGCAATTTTCTAGGTGCTAAATTAATTATGTCCATTTTTATGTAATCCTCATACTAACCCTTTGAAATAGATACAATAACCATGTCTATTTTAGCATATGGCATTAAACAGCTGGTAAGTGGCAGAGCAAGGGTTCAAACTCAGACAAAATTTAGGGTACTCTAAAACCTGTACCCTAAATTTTACCCTGTTCCCTCTTTCTATCCTTTGCTAATCTCCATCTTTAACAAAGAAAAAGCAGGCCTCAGTTTAGAAGCTTCTTTAGGCACCAACATTGCATTACAATTTATAACATCGTTTTGTTTTTCATACATTTATTTTTATGGTTAAGATTTATTCATGGATATTTTATTTTGTTTTTCCGATTACAGTTTTGAAGGTTTTGTTTTTAAATGAATCTTTTGAAGTATAAAACAAGTGAATGGAAAAAATATCAAGTAACTAACACATGATACTTAGGTAGAGCAAAATACTAAAAAGAACCATGTGAGAGACAAGGTAAAGGCCTAGAAGGCAATATGGCACAGAATGACTAGCTGCTCACCAAACCTGCACCAGCCTCCTTTTCCAGGTGATAGGGAGTTCTGGCCAATGTAATGTGAGTCAAAGTCAAATGTTCCAGTTTGTGGCCTGGCTTATAAATCTCTTTCATGCATCTTCCATTCTCTTTCACACTTCACTGGCTGAATCCCAGGCTCTAGTGAAAGGACAAAACACACAAAAAAAGGAGTCTTGGGGGTTGAATCCGTGTCTCTAAAGAAGTAAACAGCAAACTGTGATACTCTCATACAAACAAAAATGCCTACCCACTCATCCTACACACTCATACCTAGTGTTCTGCTGGTTTGAATAATAATCTTTTAAGTAACTGAGTTTTTTATTTTATTGCCCATACCTAGACCCTTTTTTTCAGCACTTGAGTAATCAACAGAGTTCATCATATTACTCAAGAGAATAAACTTTTTCTGAGGCTTTAGCAAAGCATTTAATATGAGCAAGGTAAGGTTTTAACTATATATGCATCTCATCTGTTCATTGCAGCAGGCCCATAAATAGATATGGAAAGGATTTGGAAACTCTCACTTCACATTGTGGTGATATATTCATAGACTGCATTAAAATTACATTTAAAAAAATCCAAAATTAAGGAGGCTTACTACTTTAGACTTTTTACCAATTAGTCCCAAATAAAGTTCTATTACACTAATGAGAGAATGAATTTCTTCTGTATATTATTTATTTGTGTCTGTTTCTGTTGTATATATGTGTGGGCTCACTGTTCAGTTTCTGGTCCATTTTTTCTTGATGTCATCTCTATTTATTAAAAAATCATTGACTATTAAATCCAGTCTGGGTGTTGTGAGAGATACTCTTTGCCTAGACCTCAGGTATGCAAAATTTGTTTCCTTCTCTCAAGAAGCCCTAATGGGGACAGAGTAGAGAGAAAAAAAAATCAGTTCAATACAACAACTTCACTCTAATAAAAGAAATGAAAATTGAAATGTCAGTGAGGTAACTTTGGCCAGAAAGAGAACTACAACTCAAAAAAAAAAAAAAAAAAAAAAAAAAGTTAGTCAGAGTATGGGAAACATGGGTATTTCTAACAGTGCCGAGAAAATGAAAATTTGTAAATTCATTCTGGACATAATTTGGGAATAGGTAGTAAAAGCCTTAACATGCACATACCTTTTGGCCCAGAGATTCCACTTCCTTGATTCTACCATGAAGAAATAGTCATGACTGTAGGCAACAAACATGTTGCTAGGTTATTCATATCAACATAGTTTTTATCAGAAAAGAATTGAAATTGATTTAAATGATCAATTACTAGTACAGTTTTATGAAACAGCCATAGAACGGAATGCTACCCAGCTCTTACAAAGAGTTGCCACAGAAGAGGATTTAGTTACACGAAAAGATTTTCTCATTATATTTTTGTATTAAATGAAATCATAAATTATAAACAAATCCATCCCTAGGTGTTTTCATTTTTATTGGGTAATAGAATCACAGTGATTTTTATTTAATTTTCCTGAATATGCATGTTCTAGTTTCTAACCTGCAAGGGAGTTAATGTCCCTAGGGAAAAGAGTTGACCAGTGGAAAACTGGAGCCTATCAAATCCATTATAAAGACAGTGGATTGTTTATGTGCTGCTTTTGCATGTGTGAGAGGCACCAAGGTATATTAGCCATGTTAATTAAGAAATAAATCTTTAGGACCTATGTAGACTTGTGCCATATGTTTCATCGTATGCCTGATACCTGAGAATTCAGGAATTGCTGATAACATTTTGGCATCCTCCCTCCTTACCACACTACTATGACACATTATCATGTGTATGGTGCTTTGTTGTCCTGGCAGTAGGGATGTGTGCTTATTGAAGAACTTTGTTGCTATTGAGATTAGAACAGTTAGAGCTTGTTCACGGTGATCACATAAAGTAGGTGATATTTCCTCAGTGATGAGAACAGACTGAAGGAAAAATACTGTAAAAAGTTTTCAACTTACCTTTATGTTGTCACCTTGACTGAATGAGATTTACAGTCTCCTTGAGGTGAGGTTTCTTTCTGTGACTGAATTTTAGTTATTTAAAAGCATAAATTGCAAACCTTGAAATTATAATTTTGCCTACTTAAGTGCTATTTATCAACTGTTCAATTTCAGGCAAACAAGTCTGGAGAAAATCAGGAAAGGTATATTTGTAAATAGGTTAAGATGGAATCAGAAGTTGATTTGCTTTTCATAGGTTCTTTAAGAGAGATGAGTTTCTACATGGCCATCTGAGATATGGAGTAATTTGTTAGCATGTTCCTATGGAAGGAAAATATATTTTGTTTTCTACAAGAAATTACCGTGTAAACAGTTAAAGAGTCCCATTAGGCTAAAGTGATCTTGGAGGCAGGAAGCACTTAAGAAGGTAACCAAGGAGTGACCAAGGACCAGAAAGAAGTCTTTGGAGAAAAGGAAGGAGACAGCATCGAAGAAGGGAAAGTTAGTAAGAAAAAATGGGAGGAAAGAATATCATTTAGACTGAACCATAAGACAGTTACTGACTGATAATTAATAGTTTTGGTTAATTTGAAAAAAAAATCATCATTCAGAAAATTCAATCGTTTCTACTTTTGGTATTCTGGATTTTGTGAATTTGGCATTAGAAAAAAAATAGTTTCTCCTATTTAATTTCCTAATAATATTCCTTTTGAAAAAACTGCTAATACAAAACACATAGGCTGCCTATACAACCAAAGAGGATCAAAGAGCTCTGGATGTTAATTCTGATTCAACTAAATTATTTGCATGATTTGAAGCAGTTCATATAAACTTTCATGAACCTCAATTTTTAAAACTTTTTTTACATTTTTAAATTTTTTTAATTTTTCAAAAACGCTTTAGATTATATAAATGTTAGATCAGAAATAGAAGGGATTCCCATATACCACATCCCTTCCCCCCTCCCATGCTTTCCCACATTAGCAACATCCTTTATTAGTGTGGTACATTTGTTACAATTGATGAACACATATTGAAGTATTGCTACTAACCATGGATTATTGTTTACATTATGGTTTACACTCTGCCCCACACAATTCTATAGGTTTTGACAAAATGTATAATGGCCTGTACCTGCCATTGCAATGTCATGCAGGACAATTTCAATGACCCCAAAATACCTCATTTTATACTGATTCTTCTCTCCCTCCCTTCAGAATCTCTGGTGGCCACTGCCTTTATATCAATGATAAAACTTCTTCCATTGCTAGAATAATAATAAAGTCTACTTTAGTCCATAGTTGCATTCCCTCTTATGTTTGTTCATTCCTCAATCTTGAGGATTTGGGGATGGTGATGCCCACCCTGTTTCTGATTGAAAGGGGTCTTAGATCCCATAGGGCAGATGAATGACACTGTCCTGCTTGCAGTTGCAGATACTGTTTTTTTTTTCAGATGGGTGTTGTCCATCATCATCCTTTTGTCAGTTGTCCTGGGTGAGTCCAATGGATTGGAGAGTATGTGTTGCAACTCTGCTGAGATTCAGGGCTCAACCGGCATATGAACAGACCAAAGATTTAAGTCTCTGGGACATATTTATCAAGTATAGTGCTTATTATAGGTTCAAATAAGAGGCAGAAGAGCCATGTGTAGAGAACCTACAAATGAGTCTAACTCTGCTACATTGAGGAGCATATATTCCAAAATAAGGCCCACTGACAGGTTGCCAAATTCTTGAGATTCTCTGCCCTGCCTATGGTGTCCAGATGTCTCTAGGGCCCTCAGGAGCGCCGCTGCTTGAGACATTGTTTACTGTGGCAGTCAATGAAATCCTCCTGAGATGTGCGTAAGTATAACCTCTGGAACGTCCTCCCAACTGACTTTGAAATCTCTTAGCCATAACCTCAATTGTATTTAATATTTCCCTTTTTTGGTCAAGGTCTTTTTCCAGATGCATTGCTAGTCAGTGCTTCGTGAACCTCAATTTTCCACTTCTGTGAAATGTCAAGTTTGGTCTATATGGTCTCCAAAATATATATACATATGTTATGAGGTACCAGAGATTAAACCTTGGACCTCGTACATGCAAAGCACATGCTCAACCACTGAGCTACACTGCTAAACTCTTCAAAATACTTTTTGTCTCTAAATTTTATTAATAATAATGAGAAAAATCCTGTATGTTTAATACTGAAAAAATGAGCACACTCAACCTGCTCTTGGAAGAACAAAGAATTCAGAAGTACTTAAACACTGAGAGGCCAAGAAAGAAAGAGTGAGGACAGCTGTAGGCATTAACAAAATTCTTCCTGAACTATCCTTTCACATTGTTGTATAAACAACTTGGGCGTAAATGTAAAAAATATTTTAGTGCAAAATTTAGAACTGGTAATAAAATGTATATGGCAGCCAGAATACAAGGTAGACCGTGATAAGGCGGTAGGAGTAGTAATCTAAGAACAAAGAGAAAAAAAGATTTCTTCCTTTAAGAATAATATATACAATATATATACATATTTGTTGAAGGAAATCACTTACAATCAAGAACTGCTGAAATTTAATTGGGCTGTGTGGTAGATTAAAAATGGTCCCAAATTCTTTGACATTTCTCCCATGCTGAGATGGGGACCTATGTCCCTTCACTTAAAACACAATGGGCTTTATGACTGCTTTGACAAATAGACTAGGGCAGAAGCATACTGGACCAGTTTCCAGGACCAAGCCTTAAGAACCTGGAAGCAACTACTTCCTGTTTCTTGAAAATCTCTTTCAAGGAGCAGTAGGCTCCCCAGGTAAGAATTATGACTACTGTGTGGATGCCACTGTGTTGGTTCAACAACTCATCTGAGCCTAACCTTTTAGACATTTCCACCAAAGTACTAGCCATGTGAGTGGAGCCATTTTGGGCCTTCCAGACCATCCCATCCACTAGTATAAAATCCACTAATCTCAGTCAATCCCACACAGAGCAGAAGATTCTCCCAGCTGAGCCTATTCGATTTCTGTGTCCTCAAAATTGTGATATATAATGGAAGTGTTGTTTTACACTGCTAAATCTTGGGGTAATTTGTCATGCAGCAATAGCTAATCAGAACAAGATGATAAAAGATTCTTAGAATTTTGACTTTTCTTCTCTGAAGTTTTCTTTGATTTTTGGTACACTGTGGAGACAGTTTATAAAATTAGACCTTTTCTTCCATTCTTGGGTATTTTTCAATGACTTGTTGACTGTTTTCTGGACAGAGAATTACATTATCCCTACCTTTATTTTTGCTCCTTTTCCTTTCTATTCTTGGGTAGGTGCATGCCAAACTGAGAATCAGAATTCCTTAAGGTCTGTTGAGTGGTAATCCCACCAAGTAAGATCCAACAACCTCTTATTTGAATAACCTCTTATTCTGAACAGGCAGTTAGCCCCCAAAATCTCCTGCCTTCCTTAGCTGACACCTTGTTGGGATTGGGAGAAATTCCATATCTATTTTCTTTAGTTGGGTTTGGATTAAAAAGCTAAAGCTTTTGAAACAGAATTAAGTTTTACTATTTACATTAACTGTGGTTCAACTCAAGCAAGTTACAAAAGCTCTATGAGCACTAGATTTTTTTTTTTTTTAAAGGAAATCGGTATAATAATTCTTACTTTGTTGTGAGGTTGATAACAAGTAAATATATAGCATCTGCCATAAAAACAACTTGACAATTAATATAACTTGGGCATTACAATAAATTTCTCTCAGGTTAAGTCCCAAATGTGCTTTTCTTTTGTTCATTTTAAGAACTATTGAGTGTCTGCCTCATACCAGGCTCCAATCTGGATATTGGAGATGTAAAGATGGGTAAGTTACAGCTTCTGTCCTTGAGAAGCTCACAGATCAAGGAATAATCTGAAAATTAAATCAGACACGTGAAAACATATACCACAATACCTGATGCATTGTAAGGACTCATTTACATGTCACAGCAGCTATAAGAATAGAACACAAAATCCAGTGAAGTTATTAAGGGACAGGAGTGACTACTGTGAAACTCAGCAGGAGAGACTCTCCACAAGCACCAAGTGTGGCAGGAGACAAATCATGTTCTCAAAATCACAGTCGGAGGAAAGTTGAGGACCAGAAAAATATTGTTAAATAAATCCTGGGCAACAAAAACCCAAGTGAATTAAACATGCAGAATTAGCATAAGCCTCAGAATGGCACGTTGTAAAAGACTCGGCATAGGGTGCTAATTCTTTGTTAAATGAGTTTAAAGGAAGGTAAATTAAACCAGTCGGTGACAGCAGCGCAGCACACGTTGTCAAACCGGACTATGAGGCCGTGAGAAACTGAAAGTGAAACTAAAAGAAATAAAATCCCCGTACGCCTCCTATGGCATGAATGAACACACGGGTATATTTCCACCGTATCTATAATAAGTCAGCTAGTATGTTCCCTCGAGGACATACACTTCCTGACACAATTCAGCCAGGGGTCTAATAGAGGCAACATCAGTAACATGAAAAGAGAAAACGAAAAGGAAAAGCGTACACACCCTTCTCCCTGGGCCCCACATGCACCTTCTTCCAGAGCCTACCTTCTGACTCCTGAACTTTCCTGCTACTTCTCCTGACAGAGGGGTTCAAGGAAGTGTATGTAAAAGGAAATGATTTTCTGTGGTAATATATGTTGGCACTTCATTCAAAAATAGAGTACCGACTGTATTCTCGGTGTATTAAATCATGTAAATGATATTTTTAACACAAATAATTTCTTTTAGCAAAAGGTTTTAACAAACTGTCTTAAGGCCTCAACTAGCCTTAATACCACATGATCCTTGGGTCAATAATTCTTTGGGACTATTAATTTTATCTGAAGGAAAATTTTATCTATCTCCACTCCAAAAGTTGATCAACAAACTTAAATATGTCTTTTTTTGTACAAAACTGTGTTCAGAGTAAAGCTATCGCTAGTATTAAAAACAATGTAAAGTGCCCGAATGGTTAATTTATTTATTATGTTCTAAACGTGTTAAAAACTAGCTGTTATTATTTAACTCTGTTAAAGATCTTTATAGTTACTGGAGCATAAATAAATTAATATTTAGATACTGATCTAAAAATGTCTTAAAGAACATCTACTTTAAAGATCACCCTAATACTTTAAAGTAAAAAAAGGTAATTGAAACATTAAAAATATCAATATAAAGCTAGACTTTTAGAGTCAGATAATGAAATTCATTCTTTTTAGAATAGTTTGATATTTGGTTAACTATACATTTTCACAGAACTTCCAAGTTTCCTATTTAGAGATGAGATTTTCTAAAATTTTATATTGATAAAAATGATTCTGATGTTACTTAAGGAGTGTTTTATTCTGAGTACCTATGTTTAGATTTTTAGATTTTTTATTCTGCAGTTTACTAGAAAATGTTTCATATTGAAGGATATATATGTGATTTATATGCTGAGAATTAAGTTATCTAGAAATATTTGCCTAGAACATTTGATAGATGGGAAGAGATATATTTTGTTTAGATATCTGTAAATACCAGATGTTTCTATATTTTGTTTATGAATCATACCATTGCCCTTTTTAAACTAAATGTTATTTATTATTTTAATTAACTCATTTTAATAAACTCATATGAAGTTTTAGTTTGGCTAAATATTTGAATTCCTTAAAAACCGAGAATTTTATGGCCAAATTTGCTCACATAGAAATATAGTAAAGCCCAAGAGAAACTTGAATTAGAAAGCAAATCTCAAAATCTTTCATAGAGAGGTATTCATAATATCTGTTTATTTGGTTCTTGATGAACTCAATCCCTCCATTATATAAAATACAATTTCAATGTCATGTAATTAATAGTAAATAGTAATACAGCACTATTTTTCTTTTTCGTCAGGAACAAACTGTTGTCAGCCTCACTTTTTGGTTCATGGTATACTATCACTATTACCACAATCCTTCTCTTGCTTGATTTTGGCCTTATTTAATTTAATCATGTTTCCCCTTAATGTCCTATTGCTACTTATATTTGCTCCTTCCCCCCAGAGTGTCTACTAAAGTGTTTTATTCCCTAGATTTTTGTATCCTTGAAAAACTCATTTATTTCTTTTGTATTCATGTGTTTTCAATTTATATAAATGATATTACACTATCACTTTCTTTTTCTTTTCCTTCTTTCTTTCTTTATTATTTTATTTTTTTTAACAACATATTTTCAAGATCTAGCCATGTGGCTTTGGTTACATCTCATACATTATTTCTGACTACTTTATAGCATTCTCTAAAATTCATCATCACATATTTATCTATCCATTTTCTCAGTGATTGGCAGGTAAGGCACCTTCAAAACCCACTTCCACGAACAATGCTGAGATAAAACGTTTTGTGTGTGTTCCTTTGTGGACTTATGCAAGAAGGTCTCTGGGCATATCACCAGGAGAGGAGTTTCTGTCATAGAGTACATGCATACTTACTCAACTTTCATGTTTGTCTTTCCAAAGAAACCAGCTCTTGGTTTTGTTGATCTTTTCCAGAGCTCCCCAGTGGGATTTAATCCCTTTGCCCAAGGTAATAACTTCCTCATTATCATGACCTGTATTGGCATTCTTTCCTTCCCTGTCTCACTTCTCCATTCTTGGGGTTGCCATCAAAATAAAATGTTTGCACTCAAGTCCTTGGCTTAGGGTAAGATTCTGGGGGAAATCTAGTACAAAATACCTACACAAACCCTTCAGAGAAGATAAATATCTTAGCCATTTCTCATCTCCCACGATCTTTCCAACCCCATTACCACCACCCCCATAATTTGGGATTTATTAGTTAATCTCAGAATCCTTATTAATATATTTTTTCATTTTTCTCTTTTTATTTATTTTTTTTTTTTTGTAGTGCATATATTAAAAATGATAAATGTTATTAACTCTTCCTTTCTCTTCCTTCTGGAATACTTTTTCCAAAAGTATTTTCAATGATGGTCTATTTGTGATAAAATTTCTGAGACATTGTAAGTGTAAGAACCCTCACATTTAAACGATTACCTGTATAAAAAAATTCTAGTTCCAAGTTCCTTCATTACTTAGAAATATTGTTTTATTGTCTCCTTTTTTCTGCTGCTGCTGTTGAGAAGTCTAATGTCATTTTAATTCTTGTCCTATTGTAGATCGTCTCATTGATTCTCTCTAGAAACTTTTAGAGTATTTTTCCTTGTATGTATTTTATTTACACAATAATTGAAAAATCAAATAGTCCACCAACTATTGTTAAAATTGACATATTATACTTGGCATTCAAAAGCTATCTATTTATTATTAAAGGAGAAAGAAAGCTTCATGAATCACTGTAATTTGAATCGGAAATGTAGCAGCTCTTTCAAAGGAGAACCTGCTATGAGGAGTACAGTGAGCTGACAGCTTCCAGCTGCAGTGCCTTCAGTAGCTGCAGTGTTCAAGTCATGGCCCTGCTTTCTCTTGGCAGCTCCCTGGAGAGACTAAACACAGCCGAGGTTCTAGATGACTAACTATGGCAGGGGAACTAGAGCATGGCAATTTGTACTCAATTCAAAACCTTCTATGGGCAATATTTGCACCAAAGGTCCCTGTTGGGCAGACCGAGACTTTTTCAGAGCTATACCGTGGGCTGAAGTTCTTCCCCAATCTTTTTCCCTTCCCCCTTTGCTTTCACAGATAATTGGCTTACATTGTAGACAGTAGGCTTTCTCAGCCTACTCTTGCTCCCTCTGCTCTTCATCTTGCACAGGTGTTATCTCCACTGTATCTCTTGCATCTTGGTATCTTCTTACGGGAAAAACCAGACTGATAGGGGAAAAAATGAAAGTATGTGTGCTAATGAGGTAGAAAACCCAGTCCAGAAGACTTGCAATCTGATCATTCTCCATATGCTTACACGGGAACTGTACTACTGTTATCTAGCATTCTCCAGCTTTCTTATTTCCTGCTCCACTAGGGCTCACAGTAAAATGAATTTTGATATGTCAAAAATAGATATATTTTTATTATAGATAAATAGATTTTTAATTATAGCATACCATGTCTTGACATGAAATATTTTATATTTATAGCATTAAAAAATAAATGTTTACCACTATCTCTTTAACCTCACTGTTTACCAAAAGACTAATTTTGCCACAGTAGATCATAACTTGGACTTTGGTTTGGCAGTACTGATGAGGACATTTATATTTGCTTTCTTGGCTTTAAGAAACCTAGAGTCGTTTCTGACTCATATAGAGTTAACATTTTCTATCTTCAGTGTTCTACTACTTTACAAAACACTAAAACTTTATTCAGATACCAATAAGTCAGAAAATCTTTATAGCTTGTACAAGCAAATACTCAAAAAGGCTGAAGAGTGTGTGTTTAAAATATAAAGACAAGAATTGTTTTTAAAAACCTGATGTATTTTATTTTATTTTATTATTTTTTTTTTTTTTAAAGATTTTATTTATTTATTCATTTATCTCCCCCTTGCTGCTTGTGCTCGCTGGGTCAGCCAACCACACCGTGCAGGCGGGCCCGCCTTCACCAGGAGGCCTCGGGAACCGAACCCGGGGCCTCCCATATGGTAAACGGGAGCCCTACTGATTGAGCCACAGCCGCTTCCCCTGATGTATTTTAAAGCATTCTTTATGTATATGTGTTAAATATTTTTTAATATTAAAACATACTGGGGATTAAGATTTGTATCAAAGATATAAAATTGTGAAATGAAATGATACCATACCAAACAAACAAACAAACAAACAAACAAAAAACATACTGATTTAGTAAAGCATAAAGAATCTCCCTAGACATATATTTCTAATTTACCTGTAGCTAGTATGGTATAAATCATGATTGGTTAAAACACCAGCTGACTTCTAGTTACTTCCCATCCTAACCAATTGAAATCACTGAAATTTTTCATTGAAAGATGTTATTTCTTTAATTAGTCTGAAGTCTTTCTCCAATTACAGGAACTCAGACTGCCAATATGAAAATTTGAGACTTTTTATGAAACACATGTGATTTATGGTGGTGTGATTAAGATTATGTATATCTCAATTGTTATAAAGTATTAATCTGCATATTGCTTTTTCATTCTGTGCTTGGCATTAAATGTTTGGCACTAGGGTACTAATGTAAAGTAGATTACTGCAGTGATACTTTCTTGAGTTCAATGCTTATTTTTTGGTGTCCACAAAAACCACAGAGCTACTGGGTGTCATATAACAGCTGCATTGCAGCCAACTTATGCTCAAAGCCATACTTACTTCTGCTCCAGTGTAGGTCATTCTTACTATATGTATTCCAAGATTGTCTAGCCTCCTTTTCTTCATGGATTTGCATGTGGTTTTTCCCAGGAAGACAAATATTATGTATTTAAGCTATCTTCCTGGGGTTTTTTTTTTTTTTTTGATGGTTAAAATCATCTTCTTAGATTCATTTGAAGTTCCTTGAGTACACTGTCCCTTATCATTATTTTAAATTTATATTTCAATCCTCCATATCACTTGGAAATCAAATAATTAACATGTTTGTTGATCAAGTCTATTAAAAGCTGAAAATAAGAGTAAAAAATGAATACATTTCAGAAATTAGTTTCAGTTTTCTACTAATTATTATGTTTCTCAGTGCCTACATTTTGCTGTTTTTTTTTTTTTTTTTTAAGGACATATTCTTTGTGTTTTCCTCATCTTTAAACAGTGAATATAGGTATTAATTAAATGGTCTTTTCTATCTAGGAATTATCGATATGTTGGATGAACTTAGATCTTCTAATCTTTCTACAATGACCATTTATAGCCATAGTATAATTGGCTTTGAGCTTTAGAGCTATGTACCCCAGAAAAGCATGTTATGGAACTTAATCCATTCCTATGGTATGAACTCTTGTAGATAGAACCTTTGGATAAGGTTACTTCAGATAAGGTGTGGCCCAGCTAAATCAGGATGGATCTTAATCTTATTACTGTAAGCCTTACACGGAAGATCACAGAAAGAAAGAAAGGCAGAGGGAGCAGACAGAAGCTGATGGTCAATGTAACTCTGAAGAGAGAGAAGAAGCCAGGAAAGGCTGCCATGTGCATTGCCATGTGACGAAAAGCCAAGGATCAATGATCACGAGCAGCCAGCCCCAGAGTGCCAGGGTCTTCTCGGAGAAAGCATTGCCTTGATGATGCTTTGATTTCGGACTTCCCCTAGCCTCAAAATCATGAGCCAATAAATTCCCATTGCTTAAGTCAACTCATTGCATGGCATTTGCTTTGGCAGCCAGTAAAACTAAAACAGTAAGCTTACCCAAATATGATAAAGTTTCCAATTGAAATTTTACTTTTGACCAGTTAGCTTCCCTCTGTTTCTATCCACATGCTATATCTCTAACTCTTTTCATTCTTTTTTTCCCCAAATGCATATGAAAATTCAAAGGTGATATCAGCCACACAGTAACATTCTGGGGAAAGTTATAGCAAAGGTGATGGTATATGAACTCAGACTTTTTCAGGCTCATTCTTAGATCATTGAAAGAAGATGTTAAAAGTGTTAATGGATCTTTAATAAAGACTTATGTGGAAACATTAATAGCATGGGCTTCAGTTATAATAATTTCTTTAATATTGTTTCAATAGAAAATTATAAAGAAATAGACACATTTCTCAGATAGCTCTGAATCCATTCATCTTTCTACAATCATTTATTAAGTTTTTACAATATTTGTTCCAGAACTATGCTAGGTTATAAGCTAAGAAGAAAAAGAGAGAGAGAAGATATAGACTTTCTCCACAAGGAGTTAACAATTTTGGAGGAAAAGACCAAAATGGAAGGCAAAACCACGAAGTAGAATAATTGTGTTCAAGGTAAGCACGGGATATAGAAAGAGAACAAGTCATGTGCTTTTTCGGGAGTGGAGGAGATCAAAAGAGGTTTTATGGAAGAGGTATCACTTAAATTGAGTTTCAAATGATAAAAATAAATTGGCCAGGGACTTCAATTTGACAAGTAAATTAGACGTAAGAGCTTGAGACACAGTAAGAAAGTTGGAAAGGATGGCTGAGTCAGCCTTGCATATCTTGCTGAGGAGCTATAATATGATCTTACAGGCAATAGCCGCTGAAGTGATATGAGCAAGAGAAAAACTGAGGCTGTTTTGAGTTTTGAAATGTGAATCTAATAGTTTTTATGAAGGGATATTTGCACTTGGATAAAACTGGAAGTAGAGAGAACAAAAAAGAAACTGTGTGGTTTAAACTTGGGAAATAGTAATAAGAAATGTAGAGAAGGGGATGGATAAGAGACCTATCAACAAGATAAACAGTAACATGATGTGTGTACTGAGGGAAGTCTCTCAGGTTTAGGCTAAATTGTGATTTCTTGGGGTGGGGGTGGGGATTATTGGAGCTATTAACCAAGACGGAATCTTAGAGGAGAGAAATAGGGTTATAAACAATGATAATGAGTTCAGACTTTTATATGTTGAGTCTGAAAATACTTGTGGGACATTCAGTTAGAGATTTCCATTAAGCAGGTGACATGGCTGCTGTGAATTGTTACTGTGGTTGTACAAAACCCTGGTGCCATTTTCACAGATTGTACCATGAATACCATCTCCTAGTTTGTGCAATGCACAAATGTACAGCTCTAAGTGGTGTCCCTAATATGGGTCTAAAAGTGAAGAAAGAGATATGAACTGGAAGTAAATGTTTCATTTATACTTTAAAAATATTTTTGAGTGCCAGTGATGTGCCAGGTATTTTTCTGGACATTAAAGATATAGTGGTGAACAAAGCAACATCCTTGCTTTAATGGGACATATACTCTAATGGAGGACATGGGTAATGAGAAAATACCATATGATTTAATGTAAAATAGTGATATTATTTATTTATTTTATTATTATTATTTGTTTTTAATAAACAAGGTAGTAAAATGGACAGAAATTCTTCCAAGCAATTTTAAAGACAGTAATTTGACTTACATCTCTAGTGAGATATACCTTAAGAATAAAAAGAATTGGAGAAAGAAATGAAAATTGTTATAGTATTGTATTTTTATTGTGAGATTGTTGTTTGAGCTTTGTGAGATAAAGCCTATATTGAAAAACAACAATTCTAGAAGAGTCTGAGAAGCCATCAGTCTGGCTACCATGACTATAATGTGGAAGGTCATGGAGAAGTCTGAGAAGCCACTAATTCTAGTTTCAACAAACCCTCAAGAATGATCACTGCTTCTACCTAAACTTTTACACGAGTTACTATCATTGACAAACTGACCCCAAACCATAAAGAAAAGTTGATTCTATCATTTGGCAGTTTGATTATGATATGTTTCAGTGTGATTCTATTTGGGTTTATCCTGTTTGTAATTTGTTGAGCATATTTCCATTATTTCCTTCTAATGGAAGGATTTCCTTTAATATTTATTATAGTGTGGGTATGCTGGTAAACTTTTAACTACTGTGTGTTGGAAAATGTCTTTATTTCACCTTAATTTTTGAAAGAGTTTTTGCTAGGTAAAGAATTCTAGGTTGACAGGGTTTTTCTTTTTTTAAATTTCTGTACTTTAAAGTTGTTACTTTACTGTCTTTTGACTTGCATCATTTCTAATAAGAAATCTGCTTTCATCCAAATATTTCCTTTTGCATATCTGTCTTTTTTCTCTAGCCACTTTTTAAGATTATACTAGTTTTGAGAAATTTGATTTTTATGGGCCTACTAATTGGAATCCACAGCCTCATTAACCAGAACAGAGCCTAGAGCAGAATTACTGGCTTTGCGTTCAGAAGCCTAGCCTCCACAGCTCTGGAAGGCCTCAGAATACTGTGGTTTATTCTAATGAATCCACAAAAGCATTTTCCCAGCAGTTTGTTTAGTCCTGCGCCTATCTAACGTTCTGTTTGATGACATGGGAAGTGTGCATAAAGCAGTTTTGTTGCATAACGAAGCATTGTAATGGTTATCATGGGGAAAAATACTTGGGCTCATGTTTGAATTGCAACCTGAACTAGCTGCTTTTCATAGAATGACATTTTTACTTGAAAGGGTGACAGGCAGATAAACCATGTTTATTCACATGTGGGCATTTGGAAGATATTTTCTCAAAAATGAATGAAGCAAACTTGTTACTTCAAAGAAAGCAACTGATAGTATTTTTTTGCCAATGATATTTCTAGTTTTCAAGCAAAAATTAGAATTATGGGAAACTCGTGGCTGCCACTGTAAGCCTGATAGCTTCCCGATACTTTGAGACTTTACTGATAGTGATATAAACGAATGTGAAGTGTGTTTTTTGTTATTGTCTAATGAAGTGTGTCAACAATTGGAAAAGCTGCATAGCTCAGTAAACCAATATTTTCCAAATAAATAATGCATGATGTTAAAAATCATGCATGGGTAAAAAAAAAAAAAAAACTAATTTAAGTGTAAGATAGACCAATGGATTTTTATGTAGCAGTGTATGAAAAGTTCATTGATGTGGTCTCAGATTCCATATTGCACTAACTTTTAAGAAGTTACCTCTTGCTGAGTTTTGGTGTAGTATCATAGACAATTACCTACAATTATGTGAAAAGATTAATAAAACAGTCTTCTCTTTTACAACTACAGGTCTGTGTAAGTTAAGATTTTCTTCATATATTTCAACCAAACAAGATATTGCAACAGATTGAATGCAGAAGCAGATTTAAAAATCCAGTTGTCTTCTACCAAGCCAGACAGTAAAAGAGTCACAAAAATGTAAAACAGTTGTTCTATTTTCTTCTTGGAAAATATATTTATTTTAAAAAGTATGTTATTTATGTATATGTAATGGGTTTATTATTGTGATTTAAAAATGAATGAATAAATAAATATTTAAAATTTTTCTTTATTTTAAGTTTCAATATGGTAAATATCAATAGATATAATACACATATACAGTAATTTGAGGTCTTCATTCTTTTTAAGTGTGAAATGAAATATTTTGAGAACCACTGATTTAGATGTTTACCTGCTATTGTGACTAATTATACCAACTTTGTTAGAATGTCTATTAACTTTTCCTAATCAGTAATTTCTATACTCCAGTCTCTGGAGTTTTGCTGGTCTGACTGCACCACAGAGCTTCTTTTACAAAGCTATTTTGGTGATTGCAACAGGCAGTCAGGTTTTGGGATGATGTAATAGCCACAGAACAAGCTGGCAAGTTTCACTCTGAACAAGCTGCAGGAGAGAAGCCCTAAATCAACTTTCTAATTCATGCTCTCACGTACAGTTGGAGTGTTCTTGACAAAGATTTAAATCAAGCCACAGAGGATTTTAGCTAATAATTTTTAAAATATGCAATTTTATATATCAAAAGAACTTGCACATCTTTGTCAACAAAGTCTTGCATGAAGTTGGTAAGAATAATTAGTTAAAATAGGCACTGGGGTGGGGGGTGGCAGGGGGAAGCAGATATGGCTCAAGCATTTGAGTGTCTGCTTCCCCCATGGAAGGTTCCAGGCTTGGTTCCTAGTGCCTCCTAAAAACAAAAAAACAAACAAGCAAACAGACAAAAACCAAGTCAGGGAGTCGATGTGGCTCAGTGGTTGAGTGCCAGCTTCCCACATACAAGGTCCCCCCATGGGAAGCGGCTGTGGCTCAATCAGTAGGGCTCCCATTTACCATATGGGAGGCCCCGGGTTCGGTTCCCGGGGCATCCTGGTGAAGGCAGACCCGCCCGCACGGCGTGGTTAGCTGACCCAGCGAGCACAAGCAGCAAGGGGGGGATAAATGAATAAATAAATAAAATCTTTAAAAAAAAAAAAAAAGACCTGGTCCCTGTACCTCAAAAGAAGAAAAGAAAAAAAGGCACTGGAATGTCTTCAGCATCAAAACATATTTTCCCCCAGTGTTCATATATGCTTGAATCCATGACAACAGTAATGTAAAAGGGAAGGCACATTACTCTAATGGGGCTTGTTTTAATATATCCCTTATTTAACTTTTTCTCTACAATTATTCAAATTGAAGGCAGAAAACTGTCTTCTTTACATCACTCTTTCCATGTGGTGTTCAGGTTTTTCCATGCATAATTACACTTGTATAATTCCTGTTAAGATAAAGGGCCTATTTCCTGTAAAATAGTATTTCAATGCCAAGAATTACACTTTTTAAATGTGGAGAGTTAGCAATTTTATTATCTTACCAGTAAGGGGCAGCAAATAACAAATGTTTGATTGAAATACTAAGTTATTACCTTATATTCATTTGAAACTTGTCCTCCTATTCTTTTGTTTAATAAATCCATCTCTGACCTTTTACCCCTTTCCCACTCCTCCAAGTGATGCTAAGTAAGGAAGAGTGGGAATAAGAAAGATGCTCAAAAGGAAAAATAAATGATAACATTTAGAATATAGTCCTTTGTGGTGATAAATGGTGAACCTCTTATAACTTCCAAGTAGTTCTGTAGTAACTGCCACATACCAAGTTAAGTATCCACAAAAATTATTTTGCAGTCCATTCATAAGAAGAGAAAGGCATATATAGTATATTACCTTTGATTCTGTCTTTCTCACAAATGACTGGTTTCTCATTTGAGCTTAACTCACCTGTTGTTGTTTTTTCACTTCATTTTAATGAATATTGATTAGGTATCATTTGCCAGAAGCCATTCTTAAAACAGGAGACACAATGATAAACAAAACAGATACATAACCTGTCCCCCCAAGATGCTCTCCTTTTATTGGGGGATAGTAATCCAAATTAAGGGAGAGGTTATGTAGAAAAGAAGAAGTGAAATTATAAACACCAGGGGTGAACAGAGAGTAAGATGCAAGTGAAGGGATGGACAAATGCCAAGCTCTAGCCCTGATGAGATTTCTTTTACTGGTTTTTCCAATTGCAAACACTGGTGTGCAAAAATTTAACTTTGTTTTCTTATATCTGGATAAAATCTTTATCTTAAAACTCCGGGGGGCGGATGTGGCTCAAATGGTTGGGCGTCCGTCTGCCATATGGAGGGACCTGGGTTCGATCCCCGGGACCTCCCGGTAAAAAAAAAAAAAAAAAAAAAAATATATATATATATATATATATATAGAAGGCACATGGGCTGCCAGGCTCTGTGTGCCCGTAAGCCACCAGTCCCCGGGAGCCATGCAACAAGATGATGACGTAACAGGAGAGAGACGCAGGGGAGAGTCAAGACGAGATGCTCTGACATCTCGAACCAGGAACCGAGGTGGCGCAGGTGGCGCAGGTGGCAGAACATCTCTCTCCTACATCGGAGGTCTCCAGGATCGATTCCTGGTGAAGACTGGAGGAGGAGAATGAGAAGAGATGGCAGGAATCAGACAAAGAGAACTACCCAGCAAATGGACACAAAACAGCAAATGGGGAAGGGGGTGTTTAAAATGGATAAAGTAAATAAATAAATCTTTAAAAAACAACAACAAAAAAAAACCTCCAATATTTCTGAAGGATGAAACTTAATGATTTCCAAGTAAACTCTGGTGCTCCAGGGATATCTAAGTATTTCATGCTCAATTCAAAGTCAGAATTTCCTCTCCACACACAATTTTCCCAGCATTGGGAAGGGGCATCTACTTCTCTTCATCTGCCTCAATCCTATGTTGTAATCTTTGAAATGTAACATCTTATTTGGTGCTCACAGGTTCTCTTTTCATGCTTACATCAATATGAAGATGCGATTGCAGCTATTATGAGTTCTTCTGTGGGGTCTTTTCCTTGCACTTCTTAATCACCCTTAGAAGCTCACTTGCACTTCTAAGCCAAACACCTGCAGGGATGCTAGCTACCACCTCCCCCCAACCTCCACCCCTGGACTTCTGCATCCTACTTGGGATCTTTACAGAAACTCCCATTCCACTACAGGGCATAAGACGCTGGCTGGGGTGCCATCAGAACTCTTTCTGCTCCTGTGTCCTATGAAGCTATTTTTAGGAGATTACCACCACACTCTTCTAAAATAGAAATTCTGTGGGAACTCTTAGTTGCTCAGGGTCCCAGAAAGAAAGAAGGCACAAAATCCTTCACTTTCAGAGTCCCCTCAATACTTTGTGGGATTTTCTATTATCTATCCCCATACTTTGCACTTAATTGTTGGAGAGACTGAATGAGACAAAGGTCCTTTTTAATTTCTCCTACATTATAATTGCACCAAGCCTTCTGAAATTCAAGCCAATATTTAGCATGTATTCCAAGATAGTTTCCTTGAATGGAGGAGAATCAACTCATTAAAAGGAAATTTAGGTAAAAACCACATCAATTAGTGCTTCATATATTGAATCTTATGTTCAAATACTCCATTATGTCAGAACCAAAACAAAACCAATACCTAAAATGTTATGTTGTCCTCACTTCTTGCTTCTACATCAAGTTAACATGTTTCTCTTTTCCTTTACTTACCAAACTCCTCGAAAGAGAAACCTCTATTCTTAGCCCACCCCCAACACTTAGTAGTTCCTATTCTTATGGCCAAGTGAAATAGAAAAATTTGAGATTTCATGAGAATCCTTGTTCAACATTGCTAATATAGTGGGCTTAGTGGGTTTTATTTTATTTTATTTTATTTTATTTTATTTTATATTTTATTTTATTTTTCCCCCCAGAAATTCAACATTGTCTGTGAATGTTAGAATAGACTGCAGAGGGCAGCAAATAATAGTGCAAATCCCCTTTAAATGCTTTAAACCTCAAGTTTGGTAGTGGCAGTTGATTATCAATAAAGCATGACTGTTTGCTCACATTACTTAAAATCAAAATTGAAAGTTTTTCTTGACATAAGGAAGATTTTGGTGGCTCATTTTGTTATAAAATTAAGTACTGAATTGGTTATTGGTGAAAAATGAGAGGTCACCAACATTTATTTTTTGTAAATTCCTCTGATACTTCCTAGATCTTTCTTCCAGACAAATAAGACCTGATCACTGCTTCTGGATACCTGGTACTCTAGCCTCTGGCTCTCTCAGTGAAATATCACATCAGACTGGGGCACCCAGAATTATACCCTCTCCAACAAAAATAACTACCTTCTTTTCCATTCCTACTTATGTTTTCCTCTATGGATAGTTATAATTTAAGCAGATTAATTACTTTTTGCTGCTTGCATATTGTCTTTCACAGATATATACTGTGTGAAACCTAATAATCTAAAATGAACCTATCTATAAAAATTATATTGCTGGATTTTTTTTTTCTAAAACAAATTTTACTTGTTTAAAGACAGTGGAGTCAATTAGAATTCTCCAGTACCTAAATGTGGTGTGTTGAATTGTCTACCTCAGTTTAGACATGTTCTTGGTCTTGGTCTGCACTCTGGTAGGTGTGGACCCATCATAAATATGATTTCTTCAAGATGTTTTTCACTGAAGGTTTGGCCCAAATGATTCAGATTGGGTTTTAATCCAGAATACTGGAGTCCTTTACAAGTAAAGTGAATGTCAGATGGAGAGAGAAGCCACAGGGAGCAGCCAGAAGCTGGAAGTCAACGGGACCAGAAGAGAAAGGGGAAGACACTGCCACATGCATTGCCATGTGATGGAAAAGTCAAACACCTGCAGGCAGCCCCAGAATGCCACAATTTTCAGGGGGAAAGCATCGCCTTGCCGATGCCTTGATTTTGGACTTCTCTTAAAATCTCAAAACCATGAGTAAATAATTCTTGTTGTTGAAGCCAACCCATTGTATGGTATTTGTTTTAGCAGCTAAGAAACTAAAACACCAAGCAAATAGTCAAATAAGTAATTATGAAAAATAAAAAAGGAAGAAGGTAATTTTACTAGCAAAAATAAAACAAATAAAGGGATACAAACTAATACCCTAAAAAAATGAAATGTGGTCAAAGCAACAAATAGGAATTATTGTCACAGTGTACTACTCATCCTAACCTTGTCTCACCTCCCAGAGGAATTATTGGAAAAAATTAGTTGAAAAGTGTACTGAAAATTTTCACTAATGTCATCTAATTTGGAAATATGTGGGCTGAGGAGTTGAGTAGGTAGCCCTGAAAAAAACATGGAGGGACCCTCAAAAATATAACCCCAACTACAACCTTGGGAGCTTATCAGAGATGGGAAGGGCCAACAGGCATACTATCTTTCATGCAACCGTGCAACATTGGAATGGCAAACTGTCCAAGAAACCATCATGACTGGATCTTAGAAAAGAACTCAAATGCTAGGTCTTCAGAAAGTGTACTTTCTCCACAGCAGTGCTCCAGCCCTCCTTCCCTTTCATGCTCAGTTGTCCAGCCATCCCATCTCTGCATGCTCAGCATCCAGATAAATCTGGTTGTAGATAAGATGGGAAATGGATCAAAGAAGATTCATCTATACTACTTTAAACTGGACAGTAATCTCTCATGACAAGTGTCAGTAAGATAAAAATAAGTGACTTGGACATTATTTTATAATAGAGTAAAATAGAAGAAATGAGAATAAAGGAAGGAATGAAAGAAGAAAGCATGGAAGGCTGGAGTGAAGGAAGAAAGGAAGGAAGGGAGGAAGGAAGGAAAGAAGGAAGAGAGAGAAGCTTAAGGTTCACAATATGCAAAAGTCTGAAAAAAAAAAACAAAAAACAAAAACCCATAACTCAAAAGGGGACAGTTTCCCCATGACTGTTCTATGCAACAATAAAAAAATAAGTAATTCAATAAAAGGAGAGCTAAAAACAAGATGGGCAGAATAATTAAGTTAAAAGGAGATTTCAGAGATAAGGAAACAATCTGAACACCAATCCATCACTGTAGATCTAATAAATAAATTGAAATACCAGAAATAGAATGAGAAAAACAAAATTATAGGCTCTTCCCCAATCATGATGGTGGAATGAGATGCTTCAGGGCTCCATTCTCTCAGAGAAACTTTGAATAAGTAGCAAGACCTAGCACAAATATCTTTCTTAAAGCTCCAGGAAACAGTTGAAGGATTGCAGTAACAAGGTGAGTGCTGAATCCAGTAAAAAGGCTACTTAAAAGTGGTAGAATCTTCTGGTGCCCTGGCTGGCCCCTCCATCACCTCTTACTGGCATGGTGAGGGAGCAGAGTAACCCTCATGCACATGTTGGGAGCATGCATGTCTGGTCTGATCTGTCTGTGGTGTCCTGATGGACTCACCATCACAGAAATTGCCCTGTGTGTGGAAGGCAGATCACCAAGTTCTCCTACAAAACACTGTTGGTAAACAGTTAAGAGCTGCCTGGGGCAAGTCAAGGGCAATGCCCAGGACCATGAAAACACTGTTTATTAGGGAAGAAGAAACATTTGTATCTGTGTTAATGGGGGAATTCCCAGAGCCACGTGAACATGCCCAGGACAAGATGTATGTGCAAAAAGGATCAGGGCAGTCCCTCTGCTTTGGCCTTGAGCTATTCTTTTTTTTTTTTTTTTTAAGATTCTATTTATTTATTCATTTATCCCCCCCTTGCTGCCCGTGCTCGCTGGGTCAGCCAACCACGCCGTGCGGGCGGGCCCGCCCTCACCAGGAGGCCCGGGAACCGAACCCGGGCCCTCCCACATGGCAAACGGGAGCCCCACTGACCGAGCCACAGCCGCTTCCCTTGAGCTATTCTTTAAACTCATTGTATGGATAAGCTCTGAAGGAGAGTTCTCCCACATTTCAATCTGGAAAGAATGGGAAAGATGTTTTCTCTGCTTCCCTCTCTTTTTTTTTTCCCTCCTGGCATTCAATGGAAGCACTGTTATAACAACAGCTTATGGAACAGATGCCTCAGAGAGTAAATGCCAGTGATAATACATTAAAATATCAATATGTCCAGGTTTCACAAAAGATTACAAAACACAAAGAAACAGGAAGTGATGGCCCAGGTATAGTAGAACATTAAATCTTTAGAAACTATCAGTTAGGAGGGCCAGACTTGGGACATACCAGGCAAAGGCTTTTTTTCTTAAATCTATACAAAGATTTTAATTTATGTATGTAAAAACAATTTTTAAAAATGGAAAATAGTTGTTAAAATATGGTGAATGGTTATATTTAAAATATAAATAAGTCAAATAAACCAAAAAGTAAAGACTTCTAGTGTATAAATGGAGAAAGGAACTAAGTGAGAAAAGAGGATATGTCTAGGAAAAAATACCAAGAAAAAGTTTAAGAACACTAGTAATGGGTGAAATGGAAAATTAAAGTATTAATTTTGCCTTCTCAAATATCATTTTAGAAAATACTTTTCTATTCAGTTCTGGAATGGATAGGATGAAAGTGGTCCCCTTCTATGTTGCTGGTGAAATTATAATTTAGAACTGCCTTTTGAGAAAAAAATTTGGCAATATAACAATGCTTTACAAAAGATTCCTAGATTCCAGGTTATCTGACTCTTGGAAATCTGTCTCTAAAGAAATACCCCGCCCCCCCCCCAAAAAAAAAGCAGAAATAAAAAAATTAACCCAAAAGCATAATGGGGGTGGAAGAACTTCATCATTTACAACATTTTTTAAACATTAATTATATTAGCTCCAAATAGCAATCAACTTAAATATCCAGAAATTGGACAATGATAGAGCTAATAAATTACATTCAATCTGAAAAAAAAATGATAGTCATGAAGACTATATAGCAATATGGAAAATGATTATGTAACATTAACTGAAAAAGTAATATCAAATTGTATGTGTATGCATAGCATTAAGATTATAACAAGTATATACAGAAATTGCATACAAACAGAAATTGCAAATAAACACCCCCAAATTATAAACATAATTGAGTGAAATTGTGGGTCTTTTTTTCCCCTTTTTTTCCTCACCCCCTCCCACTACCTCCACCTTATTGTTTCTAGTATCTATTAACCACAGATGATCCATCCACGTTGCTCTGGAGTAAGGCCCAAGGGTCATGAAGAAGAGGCGAGTAGAGTAAGGAGGGTTGTGATATTTTGATGAACTGTGAACTGTGTTAAGGAACTTAAACTTTTCATCTGGAGAGTAAGGGGTTTCAGAAATCATCTAGTACTTTGTTTGACACATTAGGGTGGCCAATAATTGTTGATTCACCACCACCACCCTCCTTTCACAGATCTGGGTTAGGTACACTAATCAGCAAGGTAAAGAAATTGTGTCCTTCTAAAAGGAAAGTTGCTGTGCTGGGATACCACTTACATCTGACAAAAACTCAATCAGTATGGAAGAATCCTTTTCTGAAGATTTACTCATTCATAAAAAGTTTTCAAGGCAGAAAAATGGGGTTGTCAAAATTATGGCCTGGCAGAGTGGGTATGAGATATGTGGACCAGCTGGCTACACCAGTAAATTCTGTTGGCCTCCCTGAGAACAGTACCCACAGGAAATCAGACAGGGGGTCAGAAGATAGAAAACACCAAGGTGGCATGGAGTCAGTGGAGAAGTTAAGAACTGCCAGCTCCAGGGGGAAGAAAAAGTGAGACAAGGAAGCTCCAAGCAGGAGAGCAGAGGCTGCAACATGGAGACACTGAGGAAAGGAAGAAAATAAGCACTGGGTGAGAGCCCAGGGATAGGTGGGAGGGTGCAATAAATACCATGAGACCAGTGTGTGTGTGTGTGTGTGTAATAAATACAGGAAACATAATGAGAAAAGAAGCAGCTAATTTCTCCCCTGAGCCATTCATTCAGATGAAGGATGGTTCCCAATTCTTACCAAGTCCACTTTATCTCTGACTGCCTGGGGGACTTGCCCACCACCTGCCTCCAGAAACAAGACTGCCAGCTAATCAAGGGCCATTGTGGAAATGTCCAGAATGACTAGGCTTGTACCTAGGAAGGGAGTCTCTACGAGCCATAGCATGAGCCCCCCACCACCATCTTGGTTTGGATTTTATTTTAGCAGAGCTTGTTCAAAGGGTATTGCAAAGACCCAGGCAAGGCTGGGCAGACTGTGCTCTCATGTTCCAGAGTGGAAGTTGATGGAAGAAATTCTCAATTGTGCTATAGAAGGTTTTGGTGGGCTTTGGAGGTGCTCTGCTCCCAGTAACTTTAGTCATCCCACTCCTCATCCTCTGCCCCATCTCCTTGCTCTCATACTATTTACAGATATCTCCTTTCAGTTCTGTTTCCCTAGAGAACCCTGACTAATACACACAGGAAGAAGGTGAACAGAGACTGAGGAACCTGTGGGACACCACCAAGCACACCAATATATGTATTGTGGGAGTCTCAGAAAGAGAAGAAAGAGAGAAAGGGGCAGAGAGCACATTCCAGGAAATAATGGCTGAAAATATCCCAGATTTAATGAAAGACATAAATATACACATCCAAGACATTCAACCAAATCCAAACTGGATAAACCCAAATAACTCTTGATTTGCAAGGTAGAGAATTCTGAAAGCTGCATGAAAGAAGAAATATGTCATGTACAAGGGATCCTCAATAAGATTAAGTGCCAATATTTTTGTAATAATAAGCTATATATTTGAGAGAAGTTTTAGGTTTACAGAAAAATTACACTGAAAGTATAGGGAATTCCTATATAACCTCCCCCTACCATGCATAGTTTCTCCTATTATTGACATCTTGCACAAGTGTGGCACATTTGTTACAATTGATGAATCAATACTGAAGCATTGCTAATAACCAAAATCCAGTTTACATTATGGTTTACACTTTATGCTGGACAGTTTTACAGGCTTTGGCAAATGTATAATGTCATGCATCCATCATTGCAGTACCATACCGAATAATTTCACTGCCCTGTAAATGCCCCGTGTCCCACCTATTCATCCCTCTTCCTCCCTTCTGAGCCCCTTGCAATGAGCATTTGAATTGAATGTGTGGTAGGGGATAGACAGTCTCAGCATGGCCTGGTACCTTTCCCTGGGATTCACAAATACATGCTATTCTCAGGATCAGATGTGTCGGCCTATAGTTAAAACACAATCCCCTAGAAAATAAGGGCACTGCTGGTACAATCCATTCCCCTATTGTCTGGAGCATTTGTAAATATTCACTGGAGACAGACTGACTCTGGTGGGCATGTTTTATGATACCCAGCTCATACCCCGGTGGTAGGTGGTATATCTGTCCCTGGTGAGTAAAGAACAAGGTTCCACCACTATGGCACACAAACCCAAGAGGGAAGTGCTGTGTGTAGAACATCTCTCTGTGGCAGCCACAGATTGAGCTGGCTATGGGGAACTGATGCCCACTAGTGAAATTGACCTTGCTCTTTATCTTCATGTGAGTAAACTGTTGTTCCATCCAGTGCCGTGTGAGATGTGCTTCTGCTGGTGACCCTGTCACCTGTATTGGAGTGGGTTGATATCTTTTTAGTTGTCTTTCCTTCTGACAGATGTTTGTAACAGTGTTACAGAAGAAATAGAGCATGGGAATGTTAGCACTGCTGCCTTTGATGACTCTAGATTTAGAGTCAGAGGAACTTAGTTAAGGTGAGCTTATCAACAAAAATGAGAAAAGCAGTTGAGATGAAAAAGATGAAGATGTTTCCCAGAAGAAGTGACTCCAGTAAAAACATTACATTAAAGGAACTCTTGGAGATATTTCACAATATTGAAAACACAAAGGATAAAAATTTGGAATCTAATCCAAGCTTAGAAGGAAATATGAAAATTCATCAAGGCATAAAAAAGATGTGTGTTCCTATTGTTACATGATGAGAAGAGGGGAAACATGGTTCAAATTACTCTTGACATGTTTTTACAAAAAAATAAAACAGTTTAATTCTTAAAAAACCCTAAATTGTAATAAAATGGAGTAAAAGCTTGGGATGGTTATAATGAATGCAGAATGAAAAGTAAAAATAAAGCAATTTTATTTCCATTAGTGGTCATGTGGTACACTAAGTACCTGAACTGATCTTATTGCTGAAAATAACTAAAACTGCTGCATAAAAATATTGTTTAAAAACTTAAAAATGCATGGCAATTCTGGAAAATAACATAAATACTACTAAGGCCAAAAATGAATTGAAGGCAGGAACCTAGAGAGTCCCAAGGCACTGACAGTTGGTTTTTTGCCTTAAGGGGTCTGTTAGACCCAGATGATCTCAAGCATTAATCTTTAAGATAAGGGATGTGAGACCAAGTCCATATCCTACTAAAGTTAGGAATTATATTAGGATACCCGTTCCAAAGGAAACTGGAACCCCAAAGTGCTATAGTTCCAGTTGAAAAAGGAAGGAGAAATAAACTCCTACAGAGATCAGGAACTGAAAAAAGAAATTTGCCTGTTTTGAAACTTGAACCTAAATACAGATTGGAAGTGGAAAAAATTTTTTCTGAATATTCATAACCACAACCTGGATTCAATGTAGGTTTCTGTCCTGAATTCACACTGTCTGATGTTATGAAACATAAAACAAAAACTTAAAGTCCATAATTTAGTTTAAATTGATATAGCAGTGATAGTACCCACAAATGCCTGACAGAAGCAAAGGTTAATCCTCCTAGGAAGGAATCTATCTTCATACAAAGCCTCAAAGACTGTCCACAGATAAAATTTGAATGATAAGCAGTTCAAAGTAAAAAGAAAAAAAAAATCAATAAACACATAGGGAAACAATGCACCATGAATAAGAGCAAGCATAAACTAACAAGGCTACAGTCTTCAGATATAAGAAGAAAAAGGCAGAAAAAATAAAAATAACTTGTTTAAACATTTCAAAAAATTAAAATGAACAAAATCATGAATAAAGTGTAACTGGATGTATAAAAAAATCCATCACTTCTAAAAATGAAAAACATAATAATAGAGCTTTGAAACCCAGTTGATGGTCTTACAGGTGATTAGATGCAGGTAAAGAGAAACTTGTCTATAATACAACCCAGAGATACAAAGAGACAGAAAAAATGAGATTAAGAAAAAGGAAAGACAGAATAAAAAAGGCCTAATATATTTCTAATGAGAATTCTAGGAGGAGGCAAAAGAATGGGGTAGGTGTAATATTTGTAGTAATAATGACTGAGAACTTTCCAGAAATAGTGAAAGGAAAAAACAAAACAAAACAAAATACACAAAAAACTTTAGATCCAGGAACCCCAGAGAATCTTCCAAGGAGGATAACTTAAAAGAAATCAAAATTTAAAACTCATCATAGTTAAAGTGCAGGTCATTAAAAATTTAAAATATCTTAAAAGCTCCATAGCATTTTCTTCAGAAGAGGAAATTTATCAAATTCCATTTCCTGACACATCTCTAAGAAATACTTTATCATCATTATTTACTCTTTTGCCAGATACATACATGGAAAAGAGCTGGAGAAATCCATGCTGTAAATCCTAATCCTAAATGAAAGAAAACCGGGGCTTTTTTTTTTTTTTTCCTCAGTTGGAAAGGTTCTATTAAGAGCAGTGTCAAGACATGATATGGGCATTACATCTTTGAACAGGCAAACGTGGTATTCCAATTGTAGTGCCCCAAAGTTAAATTCTGCTGAATCTACAAAGTACAAGGTGAAATTTGCTCTGAAGACCCAACAAAGAGATTCACTGTGAGCCAAAATGGTCATGAGCAAGCTAAGAAGGAAATAACCCCCCAGCTCTTAGTTAGTTTTGCTAGAACCCGGTAGCTGATGTACATGAAGCGCAGACTGGCATACCCAGGACACTGCAGGTTCCTTTGCGCAAACTCCCAGCCTCCAAGCGCCCCTCTCCAAGCGCACAGCTGCAGCCGAATGGGCTAATCTGGAAGTGAGCACGAGGGGACCCTGCAGTTGTGGTCTCTGTGAGTCCTGGGACTGTGGGCTGGCAAATTCAAAGCTTCAGCAATCAAGCCGCAGAAACTTTCGAGTGCTCCAGTATCTAAATCGTAGCTAGGTCTAATAAACTGAAACTAATTAAAAGAAGAAGAGGGAGGAGAGGGGAAGAAAGAGGAGAAAACAACAACAAAAAATCAAACTCAGATCTCTCCAGGAAGTACAATTACTCATTCACAAATACTTGACAATCGGTGCAAATGTTCGTTTTTTTCCCTATTGTTTCCTTCTAACATAGTTTCCTTAATTAATGAAGATGTATTTTTCTCTGTGAGATATGTGCAAATATGTTTTATTTATTAAAGACCATTATGACCTTTTTTTCTCTTCTTCAGTAACAACAATTCCTTCCATTTGTCTCTGTCAAGATTTACTTTGGAGCAGAAAAATGGAAAGAATCTGTTTCTCAGAATCTAATACATAATTCCATGAGATTACATTCAAAACTTCTGGAAAGATTAGAACTCAGAATAAAACACAAAGCAGAGATGAAGAAAAGTCCATATTTCTTTTCCACTTGCACTTGAATGTTAGTTACAGTAATTCAGTAACTATTTTTTTACTGAATTTTTATGCAGGAAAATAAAAAGAATTGTTTATTTTTCAAATGGACTTTTAAAAACAAGAATGTTAAATTTCTCATTTGAGTTAAATGAACTGAAAGACCAGAGGTGAAGTTATTGTAGACTTTGTAGTCAAATGATAGAGACTCACTTTATCTCACTTTATCAGCCTTCACAAAAACTATGGAAAAACGAACACTTGAGATCATGTCTGTTGTATATATATTCTTCTTCCTTTGTGGTTTTCTTAATAGAATGCTATTGGATAATTTGAAACTATTAAAGCCAACACTCATTCTTTGAAGAATATGGTTTATTATACATTCTACTGTGTTTTGAGGCTAAGCAATATCAAATTACAGCATACATTCATTACCCTCTTAAAACAGCAATAAACTGAGCAGATTTTCATAGTTCATAGACTTAAAATTCATGTTTGAACATTTTCTATAGTTTGGACAATTGATATTAAAATTTTCAAATAAACTTAGTTTTTCATGTCTTTTTTATTAAAAGTAACAGCTATTATATATTATTTTTCATCAATGGGAAGATTTTGAAAAATAAAATACATTTAATATTTTGGATCAGCTTTAATAGCAAACATATACAACTCTAGTTCAAATATTATGCAATGGAAAAATACCAACATAAGAAGTAGATTATCCAACTTGAGCTTCTAAATGTTTTGCATATGACATACTAATAGAATAGAGAAAAATTTTGGAAGATTCCTAATGTACCTCATGCATTTATAATTGGAGTTATTTTTATATGAGTATGGAAAGTAGAATGGCTAATATGTAAGCCTGTAGACCGATAACATGATATAGTAGTAAAGAAAATCAAGCTTCATAAAAATATGAATTTGTAGTTCACCTCTGATTCCTCCTTCTAAGAATAGGTAATTGGAACCTGAGTTTGTGGATGAAGGAACAATTATGATGGACTGGCGCTTTGAAGAATAAGGGTAGCCCAGTTAAGGAGTCAGAGTTAATATATTGTGTTTCCCAAGGTTGCAGTGGTTCTCAGGTGCTTGCTGTGGATTTTGGAAGTTTTAAGAGTTGGCATTTCTGTGGTTGTCAGCCTGATAATGCCTGTACCATAATCATACAAAATCATAAGGTAGGTGTGGGTCCAATTATGTACTACCTTTTTTAAGACACTTGAGCTAATGAGGGTGATAAGAAAAGCTGTTTCTCCAATTTTTAATTATATACTGAGTGATTTCTATAATTCCCCAGGAAGTAAGAACTGTTTCTTTTGAACTAAAGAACATACTGCATTGTTCTACTTCACAACAGAGATTTTTCCAGCTCTAAAATGCTATCTTTCCATCCACACACAAATTGTGGAACAGAGGGAGACCGGGCCAGGAAGGGTGTATAGGTGACTTCACAATGAGATGGGCTGGAAGCCAATAGCTTCATTTTAATATGACCAAGTATATTTATTATTTATGTCTATTTTAAAATAGCAATCAAAATATTGTCTTTAGAAATAGGCAATTTAAAGCATTTTTGTATATTGCATGTATGTTAATAATGTATAATTAATTACCAAACAGCTTATTGAAATTTATCATTATGCATAGATATTCCCAGAAAATTAGTTGTATAAATTTCATGTATTTCATTGGCAGTAAAATGATTCTTAATCATTGAAAAATAAGGACTATTTTTCTATTTTAAGCAAAACACACATTACTTGTTAGTTTCCTTTTTAATATTAAGCCACTTGTATTTCTTTCTCTTAAATTTAGTAGTAAATATGAATTAGCTGCTTAACTATATTTTAGTTACTAGGACTCATTAAAATGAACTAGGGTTACTTAGAGAAGATTAATATTAAAAAATATTTGAGTTAGATATGGGAGGAATATAATAAACACATGCCCTTAAGTAATTGTTATTATTTTTAGTTGGTATAAAAACCAAACACTCATAAAGAAATTAGAGATACTAAAGCAAATAAGCAATTATTGAAAACAATATTGGGCAATACTGATTTTTCAAGCACAAAACAAATTCACCTTCAGGGAGGAAGTAGAATTTGATCTGTGCTTTGAAGCATAAATTGCTTAGACATTGAATAGATGGAGGGCATTTCAGGTGGGAGTGAAAAAAAAGAGCTAAAAGAGCAATGGTGACAAGGATGAGCAACGCACACTGTGAGGACAGCGAAGAGAGGAACCGGACTGGAGAAGAGAGCATTTGTTAGGGCGAGAGGGGATAGTGAGAAGACTTTCCAGGTGGAGTATCTTTTATTACTAATATTAAGATCATAAGGACAGAGCAAAAGAAGCTGAATGCAATGCAATAAGTATTAGGGAGCCATTATTGACTACTTTCTTCAAATATATTAATATTCTTATAGAAACAGCAGTATTTTTCCTCTCTGGTGCCTAAAACTAAGCCTCCAGTATAGCTTTCATAAATTTGGAATTCCTGTTTCAAATGAAAGTTTCCTCTTTATTATTTAAAGGATTAAAAGAAAACCCTAACCCTGGAACATGTAGGAAATCATTTCTGAATCTATTGATAGAAGGAATTAATGCTAGAATAATTGCAGTTATAATTTTTATAGGGTATAGGGATCACCTTGCATCCTTCTTGTAAGCTAAGCAAGTTTTGAAGATTCCAGGCTTTTTGTAATAGGGATGACAGGACTTTTACTAATAGGATGGCAGAATACAACAAGGGAAGAGACTGCTGAGTACCCACAAGGGTAGCATTTCTGTAGCTGTTGGATAAGGTTGTTGGAAGTTACTTATCTGCCAAGCTTCCCAGGGAAAGCCAGGAACAGGAGGTGATCAACTACTATCTTCTCACCAGACTCAGGAAAAGGCAGTACACAGTGCAGAAGTCAGGTTCCGTGCTGAAGTGCACTCTGATTCATTCCAAACCAACTATAGAGAAGAATAATAATGCTATTTTACATTTCATAGTCCTTTAGTGTTTTCAGGAGCTTTTGTTTTACTTCATTCTATCTCCTTATTCTTTCTACTCTAATCTGAGGAAGGCAGGACAAATGAAAAAACTTGCTCAGCATCAGGCTAATGATTAGCAGAATCAGGACTTAGACAGCCTTTTTAGAGAGTTCTCTACTCTAAATTGATGTTTCATATGTGATGAAAAAAATTTTATTCTTTGCCCTCGAAAATTTAAATAATATGCTGACAGAGAACATATTTTTAGCTGAATGCTTTATAATCCACTCAGCAAGGCTGTGATTTTTACTTCTTTACTTTTCATGTAGTAGTAAAGTAGTTTTCTTGATTCTGACTGAAAGTCTATTAGTGAATTAGTGATGAAATTTTATATTCACTTGCTATAAATATGGCTCCACAAAACACTTAACTAGCTAGGAGCTTTAAACCAGTCATCTGAGAAGGTCCAAGCTCCACCTTCATTGGAATAATCTTAGATCTTTGTTAAAGTCTCAAATTCTTGGGCTTTATTCTCGACTCACCGACTTAGAATCTTTGGAATCTGCTTTTACAATAAGCATCTCAGGTGATTCTTGTGCATATGCATGTAGCTTTTTAAAATCTGAAATTTGAAATGTTTCTCCTTCTTCCTGTTGAAGAATCCTCTTCTTCCTCCTTCTTCAAGGTCAGGGTCAACAGTGCTACACTAAGAAGATCAAATTTTTTCCAGTTCAGTCCTTATTAACACAAGTTTGCTTTGTAAAATGAGAGAAGACACATACTTGACAGAAATCATAGACCTACTCAAATCCTAGTCGTGGCAATTAATACAATGAGGAAATGATCAATGTGTGTGCCTTTGGAAGAGGGACATGAGTACATTTTTCCTTATTAATTGGGATGGGGCAGAGGAAAACTCCAAGGCAGTAGACCAATCCATGTAATAGAATTATAATTATTTAATGTATAATATAAAATAATTAAAACACAATATATAATATAATTATGAGATAAGCATAATAATCAGAATTGTAGATATGAATGTTATATATTCATATATATTGTTTAGGAATATTAATAGCATATAATGAAAAGGGTATTGGGGAACAAAGAAAAATGACAAAACAAGCTTTGCTGGTCTACTTAAACCAGTAAGGGTATTTTATTTCCTTGCAGAGGTGGAAATTCTTGATGGTAAAAACTGGAACTGTGATGAAGCACAAGCTTTAATAAAAGACTGCTTAGACAAGATTTATCATTGCTACTATTGATGAAAGTAAACACCAAAAGTGTTTTTTCTCAAAGAGAATATTTCTGGCTTCTATTCTAATCAGAGAGTGTAAATACTTGGAAAATATTTTTTCACTCCCAGGTGGATTTCAAATATTAGCATGTTTTGTGCAGAGAAGAAATTCTCTAACAACAACCAAACATTTATTATAATGTTGGAAAATATTTTTCCTAACAATAAGTTCCTCTTTTTAAATAATGGGAGATAGCATATTAATTCAAACGGCCAAGAGAAATCATCAAAATGTCATAAAAATAATTACTTTATTCATGTCAGAAATATTAATTTCCTTTTAGAAATAGTTTCTAGAAAAATAAAGGTTTGAATATAATCATTTTAGTTAATAGGAAGATATTAAAAACACATACTTTCTGAAATAAAATTTAAAATGTATCTAAAATATAGACACATTTTAAATTGGGCAGGATTACTTTTGAAGAATTTAATTTTTTTAGGTGGTACCAGGGATTGAACCTGGGACCTGGTACATGGGAAGCAGTGCTCAACCACTGAGCTACACCCACTACCCTGAAGAATTTTAGAATATATTAAAAGAAAATTCTTCAGGTTTTCTACCTACTGCAGTACATAATTCTGATTTTCTGACCTATAAGTCCAAAATAGTCTTGCGTAAATTCATGAGAAAGCTATTTCTCCCTTGCTGGAGAGGAGAAGCATTTCAGCAAGAAGCTAACCATCACCCTGCTTTCATGACATTTAGAGAGCAAATCAACACAATCTCTAGTTAATTCTCCATTTCTTTTTGGCACAAAACTCTTAGATACAGAGGGACATGCACAAGATCAAACCTGTAAATATGGGAATGTGTTCTGCTGAGGGAATTTTTAAATTTGGAATGACATAAGCAAAAATTTGGAAGTGGGCCCCAAGAAGCTTATCTCTACTCCCTATGCAGGGAACATGCGTTCCCTGGGGGCACACAGAGGAAAATGAAGCCCACCAGAAAAGTGAAAAGAAGGTTGGTTTTGGAAATTCAAAATGGAAATTGCTCCTAGTTAGATTGACCCATCAGCTGCCAGTACTTGGATAAAGCTATTTATGTTATGGAATTAGTATAATGTGGGGGCTATTATAAAAAAAAAAAAACCCCAGAAAACACAACAACAATAAGTGTTAACCTAGGCAGTACATATTCTTAAACCAGTCCTATAATAAAGACCATGTTTCATAAGCAGAAGTAGATTTTCAAACACAACTGGTACATAGCAATGTTTGATGATAGAGTTTTGGACTAAACTTAGTATCCAGTAGTTTGACCTCCTATCTTCTCTTGGTGTCTGTACTCAATTTTTACACAATTTTCATTTGAAAAGGAACAGCAAAGCAAAATTAAAATCTCTACTTACTTTTTTGGTGCTGGTGTATTTAAAATTGTAGCAGAAGGCATAGGCTTACATATTTGAAACTGACCACTTTCTATGATATTTATATTTTTCCTCTTACAATTTAGTCAAATATATACATCATTATATTATTACATTTGTTACAGATTTGAAAAATTTTTTTTCTGTAAAAATTCTTGGTTTTTAGTAACTTGTATATTTTTTAATTGAGAGAATAAATTCTATGTGTTAAGAGGAATTATTTTGTGTTACGTGTACTCTGTCCTTCATAAATTTCAAAGAAAGTACAAATTGGAGATTATTAGCCCCTTTGTTACCTACTATATAAAGATATTAAAGAGAAATCACTTACATTTTTTCACAATGGATGTTATGACCTATACCCTCAGCATGTGGAGAAACACACAGATAAAGTGATAATTAATATAATCCTTTGTGGCTCCTTTGGATTATTAAAAAAATGGCCTTGTGAGATTTGACTTCCTTGCCACTTATTGTATTAGTTTCTTAGATTTCAGCTTTAGTCCAACACAGAGCAGGAAAATTGTATCTGTATTTTGGTGAGCTTCATCCTGCTTGTGATTTTTTTTTGAGGGGGGCATTATGGGAGGTGCCTCTTAGAGTCCCCTCAAGATATATATAAATTTCTGAGGTGAGTGTAAATAACAGATTATTTTAACTTTAGCAAAGCTTTGAATGAATACGTCACAGAATCAAATTTTGGTAAGTGAGAAAGAGAAAGAAAAATATCCAGAGAATGATAGAGATTGTAGCAGGCTTTGGGTGATCAATGCAGCATAAGGACATTGGTAAGATAAAAACAAGAGAGGGGGACAGAAAAGGTGGCTAGGAGCCTTGGACAAACCTCTTCTAACTGTCAGTTTTGCTTGAAGCAGACCTGGTTGGTAGTACCTATGAGCTCTGACGTGTCTTTTATGTGATTAATATACCCCAAACAGAAACATCATTTCACCAATATGCCTATTCTCTTGAGTTCCTCATTTCAGTTAAGAACAACGTTATCTTAGTGATTCATGGCTGTTCCTCTTCCTGCTTGTTAAAGTACTTTCAATGTCCTATAGACTCTACCCCAACACTCTCTCTCTTTTTTTTTTCGTTCTGATTGCCAGAATAAGGTTCAAGACTTCATTACCTCTTGCCTGGGTTTTGATTTGCTTTCTAACAAAGAGTCATTATCTCCAGTATCTTCTTTGCTCAAATCCATGCACATAATTTTTTTTTAAGAATTGGCATAAACATGTTACTTTTCTGCTAAAACTTTTAGTGGCCACCCATTGACAGGAAAAAATTGACTGCAGACTACTTTTTCTGACAAAGTCAGTCACAAGAATTCTCACTTTCTCTTTTCATCTCCTTTTCCTCTATTGCTCTAAATAGCTGTCAGACTCATTGCTATTTCATTAAGAGGCTGAAAACATCTGTGTTGCAGTCTGGACTCCTGATTTGCTACCACTTGAACTATGCTTCTTCCATAGCACTTGCCCAAATGATGCCCATTTGACATTCAATTCAGATACAACATCTATGAAATTTTCCTGATTTTTCTCAACTCTATGTGGTCAATTTTTCTTTGAACCATCGTATCTGTGTAAACAACTTCCATAACAGATATTTTAATTTTCTTTTGTATTATAGTTTTGTTTTTCTTTCAGATTGTAAACTTTTTAGGAGAAGAAACTGTATTCTATTTCCTGTATCTTCTATTGTACATAGCTCAAAGCTTTATATAAAATAGGAACTCTGTAAATATTTGTTAGATTGAGTGCAATGTGTCACAGAAATGTAAAAAAAATTTATCTTGGTTGACCATAGGCCTTCCAAAATGGTGGTCTATGATCTCCCTGGTTAAATGAAATGAAACCTCCTCAGAAGCATGGTTCTATTATTTTCAAATTTCCATATGAATATGAAGAGACACTTATGAAATAGCTTTGGCTCACCGAACTAGTAGAGGTACTATTTGGGAGTTACATATAAAATGTTCACTAGTGTAACATGAATTTTTGCCTGTTCTTTTCTGCCAATTGGAAATTGAGGCTTCCTTTTTTTTAATCAATGAAAGGTTCACAGAGATCCTATCACATTCTCTCTACTGAAAGAAAAATAAAGCTCAGTGGTGTTGCTAAAGTGCAAAGCACCATAGACACTTTAGTTAGCAACCATGAGTATTAACATTAAGAGAAATGAAATACATTTGGTCTTGTAAAACGATGTTAAAAAGTATAATAACCATGGTGTGTAACCTAGATTCTTTAGTGCCTTAAATTTTATTCCTAAATAAATATAGGGCAATTATAACACCTTTCCCCCACCTTGAATTATTGGTACAAGGGTAAGGTGTTGGCTTTTAATATTAATAATTTTATGTTTAAGAAGATATTATTTTAAGAATTTGTATTAAAGAAACAGAACATGTTAAATATACACAAGTTCAGTATCCAGAATTATTTTGCAGAACCTAATTCACTTTATGACTACTCTTTACTACCATAAACAAAGACAGTATCAATTCTAGACTTTTATATTTACTCCAGTCAGACTAAGCCAGAGTTGTCTCTTTTTTTCCCCTCCAGTTATATAGGAGAAATGTGTGCTTTGCAGTAAATTATATCTTTTCTATGAAACAATAGAATTACATAATTCTTAGGATAAAATTATATAGAAATTATGTATAGAGGTGTGTTGCAAATAGAAAACTTCTCTGTGATTGTTATAAGACATAAACTTGGAAAGTCACTGATATTAATTTTATATATGTATGCATGTATATATATATGTTTTTCCCCAATTAGCCTTTCAGGTACATTGCATAGGGGAAATATTGTTTGTAACTTGCATAAAATTATTTCCTAATTCCTAGTACCCTAGAATGATGGCCAAAAGAAACACTTTAAATTGATAAATTTGTAATTATGCTGCTATTAAAATATAAAATATATTCTTATAATTTTAGCAGTTTTAATATATTTCCTTCTGGAAGTTTAAGTGCTTTATCATTTTGCATTCATTTAATTACTCCCCCCAAAAAACAACATTTTAATAATAAGCTTTCTTAACACTAACATCGACATCGTACAAGTTTTTGGAATGCTTTCTTGAAGTCTTCATTAAATATTGTATAGATCATTGGGTTTATAAGGGAATTAAGATACCCCAGCCATGTCAAAAAATTTGACATTTCTTCAGAAATTTTACATTTTTCACAGACATTAACAACCAATTCTTTTACAAAGAAAGGAAGCCAACATATTACAAATGCACCCAAGATTAATCCCAGAGTAGTGGCTGCTTTGCGTTCCCTTGTGCCTGAGATCTTTTGCCTTCTCCAAGATTTCTCGTGCTTGAATTCAGACCTAGGACTTTTCACTGTGCTGTGAATTTTATCAAAGTCTGTTGATGGATCAGATAAAGACTTTTCTAATATGTACGATGTGGAGACCAGTCTAGTGCCTTTCTCACCGCTTTCCAAGAGACCTTGGCCATTCAGTTCCTCTTTTGCAATCCTACTTGCTTGTCTCTTGTGGTATAATGTCTTTGCTGCTCTATATATTTTGTAGTAGAGGATCAGGATCAATGCTAGTGGGATGTAGAAAGCCCCAAATGTTGAATAAATAGTGGAAACAATGTGGTCGTGTTTGATGATGCACTCATCATCTCGGCTAGTTCCTTGGTGCCTCCAGAATAGAGGAGGCATAGAGATAAAAACAGATATAATCCAAACTACTGTAATCATAATGCCAGCATGTTTGGGAGTCCTTTTCCTGGCATACTCGACAGCATCTGTGATTGCCCGATACCGATCCAAAGCTATAGCAGAGAGATGCAAGATGGAGCATGTGCAGCAGGTAATGTCAACACTCAGCCAGATGTCACAGACCACTTGTCCCATGATCCAGCTCTCTCTCACAATATACACAATGCTGAAGGGCATCACTAGGACAGCTACTAGAAAGTCAGTGACTGCAAGGGAGCAAATTAAATAGTTGGCTGGATGATGCAACTTCCGGGTCACAATAATTGCAGCAATCACAAGGGAGTTGATGGTCGTTGTCATTAGCGCCAGCCCAGAGAGAGTGAGGGACACAAGAATTTTGGATGGCATTCTATTTAGCAGTTCTTCTGAGGTCAAGTTTTGATCAGATGAGTTTAAGAAATCCATTTTGTTTTGTTTTAAAAGATTAATATACCTGATAAATGAATACCTGTAACAAAGGAGGGGAAAAACAATTCAGAGAAGGCTTCAAAGCTTTTCCTCTTCCTTTCTGAATAATTATTTTTTAAAAAGTAAATGTGTGTTTTCCAGAATATTTAATGGGTAAAAAATAAATGGAGTTTGCATTGAAGGTTTTTTTTTTCTTTTCATTTAATTTAAGAAATCCAATGAGAATAATAACAAACAGTAACTTTCAAAACATTTCTTAAAATATGACTCAAATAAAACATTTTTATGAATAAACTAGCCTGTTACTCTGTAAAATCTCCACTATTATAGAAATGCTTTAAAAAAAAAAAAAAAAAAAACCTCTTATTATCCAAACTAGGTTTTTCTCTTTGTCCACAGAAAAAAAAGCTTAAAAGTGTATGTTACAAATATATATTTGTGGACTGTAAAATAATGTAATATAAGAAAATATTATATTAAAGGCAGTATTAAAAATCATAAACAATTTTGTGCTTAATTCAAGGTTGCATTGAGAACATTATCCTTTGGCCCATGGAACTTAAGGAACTTTAAATATATTTTATGTGAGGATATAGAGGTTATAAAAGGGAAATAAGTAAACAATATCTTTTAGATAAACCTCTAGTATCCCATGATCATTTTATGAAATGTCAAGTAGTGTTTAGTAGTCTTTGTGTATATAAGTAGTTGATTTCCTTTAAAAGATAAAGTAAGATTAACTGGAGTCAAATAACCATATGTCACTGCCCATGATAACAATTACACGTATGACCAAATAACCCACTTACCATGGCAAACGTGCCAATATGGGGAGCTCAAAATGGCACTTATCCCGAAATGGAAGTTATTCATCTTTACAAGTCACCATTGTAATTGACCATGTGACCTTACCTCTGAAAGAGAATTCTCCACGCATGGCTTATGATTTTTGCTTAATTCATGCCATTACTTAATTACAAGTCAGAGAAGAACAATTGGGTTATAATGAAACATGATCAATAGTAAAGAAGATATATTATTGTTTTTGTAAATGATTCCTCCTCCCCGTCTTAATAAGTCTTTAGTAGCTACCTTTATCTTAGGAAAAGATATAGTGAAGGTGGAAACCTGAAACTTTATACTTAGTTGCACTAGTACTTCCATATTATTTGAATTAATTTTATTTTAAAGTGGTTATGTTTCATTTGTTGGAACTGACAATTTAAAAATACTTGACATATATATTTTATATATATAGAAAATGTCATGTGATTTATAAATATTAAAACCTTGGAGTACAGCATATTTACCATTCTACTTTTTTAATTTTTTGGTTGCCAGTACTAAATTTAATTTTTATTTCTTGATACTCATTGAAATCAGGGTGCTGATGGCTTCTTAGCAATTTGAGAAGAAACTGGAATACTTATTTCCCAGAAAATGAGTAGCTTTTCTGTAAGTAATTGCAAAGGAGTTATATATCTATATCAACATTTACCTACTAATAAAGGACAACTGTTATGGATTGAATTGCATTCCCCTCAAAATTCTAAACCACCCCACTTGCGGGGGTGAAACCTAATCCAATATGACTGGTGCCCTATTAGGAAAGAAAGTTGGACACAGACAGACAACTACATGACAGAGACAGGGAATGAATTATACCACAAGCCAAAGAATGCCATTGTTTGCTGGTAAACCACTGCCAGACCTCTGCACGACTTCAGAGGAAGCATGGCCCCGCCAACACCTTGATTTTGGACTTTTAGCCTCCAGACCTAGTTTTAAGCCACCCAGTTTGTGGTATTTCATTATGACAGCCCTAGGAAAATAAGAATGCAACTAAGACAACTCTAGAACGGAAGTTAAAATCTTCAGAGAAATTCCAAACCAGTTGCTGTTTATTTTTAATTTGAGCTGCCTCAGAATCACCTGGAAGGCTGGTTAACCCAGATTGCTGGGTCCTACCACAGTAAATCTGGGGTAGGGCTCCAAAATTTGCATTTCTAACAAGTTTCCAAGTGATGTTGGCATTGCTGGTCCAGGGAGTCAGGCTTCTGGGAGTAATCAACAATGTTGTTTTTCAGCTATTTCTCCAATTCTTTCACTGCTAAAGTTCCTTTCTATTGAGACAGCAGCTCTGACACTTGTCACTTGTGCTGTGCAACTTTCTCAGCATCTCTCTTTCTGATATTCTTTTTTTATTTTACGAGATACCACGGTTTGAACTCAGGACCTCATATATATGAAGTAGGCACTCAAACACTGAGCTACACCTGCTCCCTCTTTCTGACATTCTTATTTCAAGTTTCTAAAATAAATGATCATTCTCTGACTTTTCTTCTGGTGTCTCTCTATTTTTATTTCTGTCTTTGTGCACTCTCTAACCAGGCCTATTAACAACCCCTGTCCAATATAATTTTCATTCTTTCCATCCTGTTATAAGAGCTATGCCATATGACCATATTTTCTAAAATCAATATTGGAACACAGGGCTTAACACATAGAGTGTACTCACTGGCACCATCTGGACTGTCATGAAATTCCATGATATGTGCTTTCAACATCAGTGTATCTCACAGTCTTAACTTTTCGCGCTGGAAAGATTTTTAGGGGCCAGTGGTCACAGGTGAAATGATTGCTCCAAAACCAAGGAGAGACTGAATATACAAATGGAATATGACCAGGAAACTCTGACCCACTATCAGCAGTAACCAGGCCAGGAAAGTCTGGTCCACCAACTGCATCAATCATCAGTGAGTTCAGGAAGCTAGCCAGCCATTATCTACATAAAAGATCTCAGGAAGTCAAATCATAATCCCTGTAACAACTGACTCCAAACGCCATGACCTGATTATTTGTCTGATAACTGACAGTTTCCCCAAGCCCTGCTTCCCTTTCCATTTAAGACCAACTTGAGAAAGCCAAATGCTCCCCTAACCAATCAGATAGGGCGCATCACTTCTAGTTAGTCCACCTCCAGCTTCCCCATGCCAACAGCCTCCAGTCAAGGCATTCCTGAAGTCTTCTCTTTTTTCCACTATAAAGCTTTCCCATTTCTACCTGCTTTTGAGTCTCTGCCAAATACCCAATGCTAAATATAGCAAGCTATGAATAAATAATTGCCTTTGTTTGTTTTTGACTTTGTATTTTTTTTATTTCCATACCTTTTAGACATATTCTAAACATGGTAGACTAATTAATTTCTACCTTTCTTTCCATTTACTCCCTATTCCCTGATCATAAAATTTGCACTATACACTCAATGAAAAATTGATTATTTTTAAAATTGGTTAATTCCTTTGTAATGGCATTTCTTTAGTGTTATAGAAATTGATTTAAAAGTGCTGAAATTTTTCATGTTTAAAGTAAAAATAATTTTCAACTTTTGTTTGCCTCATAAACAGTTTTGGCATAAGAAACTTTGAAGAGAAAATCCTGAAATCACATTTTAAATAGAGGATTAAACAAGAGAAACTGTCTGGAAATAGTTATATAATTTTCCATAATAAAAATAAATTCTGTAGGAAAGTGGACCAGCTTAAAATTAGAAGGTGAATCATTTGATAATTCAACTAATTTGTCTAAGTGTCATAATGTAGCAGTTAAATTATACTAATACAATGGTACTTAACACTGAGGAAAAAAAATAAAAATGTGTCATCTAAATTCTATTGCAGTTTACAAGAACTCTTCCCATTATTAAATTTAGAAAACTATTCTTCTTCTGCCAGTTGTATTTATAGGAAATAAAAAATACAGGAAAACAAACAAATGCAGTCAGTCACCTCGGTTGTGTGTTTTGTTTTTGCCTTATTTTCCTTTCCACTTGTAATTAGAATTTTAATAAACCACCTACTTTCATTAATTCAGTCATGACTTCTGACCTGATTCCTTCTTATTTTTTTCATATCTGAAGTTCCACTGTATGTCCTCACGGACATACCTCACTTCTAGGTTACTAGATACAGACTATGTCACATACATTTCCCCTACTCTTAGAACATAGACTACACTCTATATTTTAAATATCTTCACTGATAGATAATCAAGATCACTCCTTAAACAGTTCCTATATACCCTTCAAACATATGTAGTCTTCTTGAAAATAACACAGAGAGAAAAACTTCTTCAGGATTTACTCAGTGTGAATGTTTGCCAATTTATTGATAGTCACATGATGCATTTACTTTTTGCTTATATACAGTATTTTAAATTTAAAGCTTATTCATATTCAGGACATATTAATGCCCAATTATATTGTACTTATTTAGGTTAAACTACAAGCTTCTGGGGGATAGTTAAACTTACTTTATATTATAAATGGCATGGAGTGGTCATGCACAAATAGATTTCTAATAATATTGTTTAGAGGCAAGGAAGTAAAACTTGTTTCTATTTAGACCTCATGAGAGACCTAAAAGTTTAATCATTCAATTATAATGTCTAATCATTAAATTAGAATGATAATCATCTTTAACTTTTCTGACTGTATCTGTGTGTTTACCTCTGCCAGGTACTGTACTAAGTGTTTTATATGTACTAACCCATTTAATCCAAACAGCTAATCTATGAAGTAGGTAGAGTGTTAATTTGTCATTTTTCAGATGAGAAAACTAAGACACAGAAGTTTAATGAACTTTTCAACAGGGCAACATAAGTAATTGGAGCCAAACCTGTTCTCATAATTACCATTCTTCTTCTTGTGAAAGATTTATTAATTTACTTAATAACTTCCTTCTAGTCATGAGGTCTATGAAGTGACTACTTTTTCAGTAAAATAAAGATTATGTTGTCAAGTAAAAATCATGTTCAAATGGAAGTAAATAGGCAATAGAATGAACTGCATATTTCCTTTTGGGGGATGTTTAAGGTACTGACTGCTTCTACCTGTGTAGATTGTAATAGTAGAAATGTGTTCATAGCGTTTTACAAAAAAATTTAACTGCTTTTTCAACTCTAAGATTTCACATCTGCTATTGCTATATTTGTTTACTCACACTTATTCCTTTAAGAACTATTTATGTAATGCTATTAATGTGCTGGTTAGTCTGCTAGTCATACAAAATACATAAGAAAAAACACCCCCAAACAAAACAAAACAGCAATGCAACACATTGTTCTTGTTTTTAAGAAGGTACCCATAATAGTGAAACAACTGAACACATAATTATAATAATACATTGCAATAAGGGTAATATGGAGTTATATGTAAAATGTCATAAAATTTTTGTCATTGTGAGGGAGAATTAATTATACTGTGGTAAACAGTGAAAACTTTTCTATGTAGTGGGGGAAGCATGAGCAAAAGTAGAGGCATGAAAATGTAGATGCGTTCAGACATATGAAGTAAATTTTCTGGTGTGGCTACTGCAAAGGCATATTAGGGTCAGGGTTGGAGGTAAGACATTAAAGTAAATTGAAGAAGATAATGTTATGCTATGCTATAAGGAAAATACTAAGACAATACTAAGGCAATGGATGATATGATAAGGACACAGGGTTTTATTATGTACAGAGTCAGAAGTCTTAATTTTTTTAAAAAGAAGTGTAAGGATAAGATCTGTATTTTCTTGCCAGAGTGAGATGTGCAGGTAGAGTGGTAGGGCTTGTAGGGAATAATACTGTTGCTCTAGGGAGTAGGTATGTGCAAAAAGATAACAAAGAGCACTCTGAAGGATGTAGCTGAAATTAGAACCTTTAAAAGGTAACAGCTCAAGAATTCTGCACCCTTTCAGTGGGTCTTACTTTGGAATTTATGCTCCCCAGTGTAACAAGAGTTAGGCTCTTTTATATGTTCTCTACATACAGCTCTTCTGCCCCTTTTATTTGAACCTATAATTAGCACTATACTTGATAAATATATGTCCCAGAGACTTAAATCTTTGGCCCGTCCATGTGCCAGTTGAGCCCCGAAACTCATCAGAGTTGCAACACCAACTCTCCAATTAATTGGACTCACTCACACAACTAACAAAATGATGATGTTGGACAACACCCATCCCAAGGAACAGTGTCTGAAACTGCAAGCAAGATAGTTCCATCCATCTGCCCCATGGGATCTAAGCTCCCTCACAGTTAGAAGCAGAGTGGGCATCACCATCCCCAAATCCTCAAGACTGGGTATTAACAATGGACTAAAGCAGATGTATTTTATATTTATTTTTTTAAAAGATACTTAGATTACATAAATGTTACATTAAAAAATGGGGGATTCCCACATGCTTCGCTCCCTACCCCTTGCACATTTTCCCACAATAACAACATCCTTTATTAGTGTGATGCATTTGTTACAATTGATGAATACATTTTGGAGCATTGCCACTAAGCATGGATTATATTTTACATTGTAGTTTACATTCTCTCCCACACAATTTTGTAAGTTATGACAAGATATATATAATGGCCTGTATCTGTCATTGCAATGTCATTCAGGACAATTCCCAATTCACCTATTTTTCCCTCTCCCTCCCCTCAGAATCTCTAGTGATCACTGCCTCCACATCAATGATAAAAGTTCTTCTATTGCTAGAATCACAATAAGTCTATAGTAGAATAACAGTAAGTCTACTCTAGTCCATTGTTCATTCCCCAATCCTGAGGGTTCTGGGATGGTGATGCCCACTCTGCCTCTCATTGAGAGGGGGCTTTAAGCCCCTCCCGTGGGGCAGATGAATGGGACTCTCTTGATTGTATTTGCAGACTCTCTATGTTCATTGGGATGGTCATTGTCCATCATCATCTCCTAGATAGTTGTCCTGGGTGAGTCCAATGAACTGGAGAGTAGGTGTTGCAATGCTGTTGAGATTCAGGGCCCAACTGGTACATGGAAAGCCCAAAGATTTAACTCTCTTGGACATACTCCTATCAACTCTAGTGCTAACTATAGGTTTAAATAGATGGAGCAGGAGAGCCATTTGTAGGGAAACCACACCTGAGTCCAACTCTATAACACTGGGGGTGAACAAATTCCAAAGTAGGGCCCACTGACAGAACACCAAACTCCTTAGCTGTCTGCCCTGTCTATAGTATCTGGATGTCTCTAGAGCCCTCAGGAGCCATTCTATTTGAGGAAATATTTACTCTGGCAGTCAATGAGATCCAGCTGAGATGTGCATAAGTGTAACCTTTGGAATGACCTCCTGACTTTGAAGTCTTGTAGCCATATAAACTTATTTGTCTTTACCCTTTCCTCCTTTTGGTCAAAAGTTGCATTGCTAGTTGACACTTGGTAGTAATCCCTCGGTGCCATGGAGGCTTTCCCCTGGGGGTCATGTCCCATGCTGGGGGGAAGGTAATGCATTTATATGCTGAGTTTGGCTTAGAGAGAGGCCACATTTGATCAACAAGGAGCTCTCAGGAGGTAACCCTACACACCATATAATATTAGGTTAAGTTTCATTTCAAAAATAAAAGTTCTTAAGTACAGTCATCATTATCAAGGGCCTGTCAAAGGTCCATCCTCCTTCACTAGTCACTGCCCCTGTACTCAGGGGATTCTTGCTGCCCCATTAGAATGTGGCAGAACCCCCCAGGATGGGAATTCGATATTCTTTTGGTTATTGTATGAATCTCCATCCACCATTACAATGCCTCCTGAACCCTTGAACACATTCATATGACTTATAGGTATGCCCCAGGTGAACTTCCTCCCATGCATCTCCCATCTCTTACACCCCACATCAATGATCCTCCCCTGCCACAGTTGTAACCCTTCTGTGATCCAAAACTTCTTAAAAAATGAAGCCAACAATATAACCAAATACAATTAATAAGAAAATGAAATAATAATGATATTTTAAAATAATGAATAAAATACAAAAAAAATTAAAAAAAATTGAAATAATAAAAAACAAAATTAAAAAATTTTTTTTGACATTATGTTTTTCATCACTGTAAGATCTGTGTCTTGTATGTACAATGACATTTTCTTCCATTTATTCCCCCAGTATCTTATTTTTTTCATTTTGTCTTCAAAGAAGCTTTAGATTATAGAAAGGTCCTGGACAGAATATAGATGATTCCCATATATCCAACATCCTCTCCTTTCCCCCTTTTTCTTTATTAATAACATTTTACTTGTGGATGGTACATTTGTTACAACTGATGTGCAAATATTGAAACATTGCTACTAACCATGGTCAATGCTTTACATTATGTTTTATATTTTGGACCGTTCACTTTTATAAATTTTGATGAATTTTAATATGGTTTGTGTCCATCATTACAAGATCATGTAGAACAATTCCATCATCCCCAAAATGCCCAAAGTTCAATCTATTCTATTCTTCCCTCCCCCTCCCTTCGGGACCCATGGTTACCACCAAGATTAACTCATTGAAGGATAAGATTCATAGTTACTTGTGATACTATCGAGGGCTTGACATACTGGCTGGTCCTCCCCTATTAGGCACTGCCTATGCTCTCAAGATACTCCTGCCCCTCTATCTGAGAACATAGCAGGACTCCCCAGGATGGGAGTCCAACACCTTCCCACTCACTTTGTGGGTTTCCACCTACTGATACAACACACTATGACAAGATGAACACTACATACTCCCTAGAAGCCTGCCTTAGTTGTGCCCTGTCCTGCATGACCCCCACATCCAACACCCTAAGCCAGTAACCCTCCCCTGCCATATTGCCAAAAGAACGTTCCCAACATTGTAGTTTCATACAATGAAATCCTCTGAGTTCACCTGCTCCTCCACCCAATCCTCCCCCGCCTGTTCCATGGACAGTCCAACCTATCCTCCCCACCCCAGCCCTCACAGACCAGCACCGCCCAACCCAATATCATCATAGCACCACTGTTATGCCCATACATTGCACAAATATACCCTTCCACCTTATCATAGGTTTTGTCCATATGGTCATTGTCTCATAACCTTCTTCTCCCTTTCTGTCTCCTGTAAACTTATCTTCCAGACTCTAGCACTGTGTGTCTGTTCAATTTACTTAATTCATATCAGTGAGGTCATGTAATATTTGCCCTTCCATGCCTGGTGTACTTACTCAACATAAGACCTTTAAGATTCATCCTTGTTATCCCATGTGTTAATACTGCATTTCTTCTTACAGCCGAGTAATATTTCATTGCATGACTATACCACAATTTCTTTATCCTTTCATCTGTTGATGGACATTGGGGTTGTTTCCAACTTTTGGCAATAGTGAATAATGCTGCTATGAACATTAATGTGCATATAAATGTTGGTGACCCTTCTTTCAATTATCCTGGGTTTATACCGAGCAGTGGAATTGTTGGATCATATGGCAGTTTTATATTTCACTTCCTAAGAAGAGCCAAATTGTCCTCCTCAATGGCTGCACCATTCTACATTCCCACCAGCACTGGATAATTGTTCCCATTCCTCCACATCCTCTCCAAAACTTGTAGTCCTCTGTTTTTTCAATAGCCACCATTCTAATGGGTGTAAGATGATATCTCATTGTGGTTTTGATTTGCATTTCCCTGTAGCTAGTGATGTTAAGCATCTTTTCATGTGCTTTTTAGCCATTTGTATTTCTTTCTGGAGAAGTGTCTGTTCAAATCACTTGCCCATTTTTTAAAATGAGTTGTTTGTCTTTTTATTTTCAAGGTGTAGGATTTCTATATATATGCTGGATATTAAGCCACCATCAGATATATGGTTATGAAATATTTTCCTCCATTGAGTAGGCTGCCTTTTCATTTTCTTGACAAACTCCTTTGAGGTGCAAAAACTTTTAATTTTGCAGAGGTCCCATTTATCTATTTTTTCTTTCATTGCTTGTGCTTTGGGTGTAAAGTTCATGAAACCATTTCTTAATACAGATCCTGTAGATGCTTCCCTACATTACCTTCCAAGATCTTTATGGTCTTGGCTCTTATATTTAGATCTTTGATCCATCTTGAATTAATTTTTAAATAAAGTGTGAGATGGTGTTCTTCTCTTATTCTTTTGGATATGAATATCCAGTTCTCCAAGCACCATTTGTTGAAGAGGTCATTCTTTTCCAGTTGAGTGGGCTTGGTGGCCCTTTTGAAAATCAGTTGGCTGTATATGAGAGGATTTACATCAGAATTCACAATTCAGTCCGTTCATCAGTACATCTATCCTTGTGCCAATATCATGCAGTTTTGAACACTGTAACTTTGTAGCATGTTTTAAAGTCAAGTAGTGTGATTCCTCCAATTTCATTGTTCTTTTTCAATATGTCTTTGGCTGTTCAGGGCCCCTTGCCCTTCTAGATAAATTTCATACTTAGCTTTTTCAATTCAGTAAAAAAATGCTATGGTAATTTTTATTGGGATTGTGTTAAATATGTAAATCATTTTGGGTAGGATAGATATCTTAATGATGTTTAGTCTTCCTATCCATGAACAGAATCTTCCATTTATTTAGGCCTTTTTTGATTTCCCTTAACAGTGTTGTATAGTTTTCTGTGTACAAGTTCTTTACATCTTTAGTTAAATTTATTCCTAGGTATTAGATTCTTTTAGTTACTATTATAAATGGGATATTTTTCTTGATTTCCTCCTCAGTTTGCTCATTATTGGTGTACAGAAATGCTACTTACTTTTTCACATTGATCTTATAATCTGCCAGTATACTGAACTCATTTATAAGTTCTAGAACCTTTGTTGTAGATTTCTCAGGGCCTTCTATGTATAGGATCATGTCATCTGAAAATTGTGAAATTTTTACTTCTTCCTTTCCAATTTGGATGCTTTTTATATCTTTTTCTTGCCTAAGTGGTCGAGAAAGTACTTTTAACACAATCTTAAATAAGAGTGGTGAAAGTGGGCATCCTTGTCTTGTTCCAGATCTTGGAGGGAAAGATTTTAGGATTTCACCATTGAATATGATGTTAGCAATGGGTTTCTCATATATACCCTTTATCATGTTGAGGAAAGTTCCTTCTATTCCTATCTTTTGAAGTGTTTTTATCAGAAAAGAATGCTGTATTTTGTTGAATGCTTTTTCTTATTCTATAGAGAAAATCATGATTTTTTTCCTTTCAATTCTGTTTATGTGGTGTGTTACATTAATTTTCTTATCTTGAACCATTCTTACATACCAGGGATGGAACATAATTGGTCATGGTGTATAATTTGTTTGATGTGTTGTTGAATATGATTAGCAAGTATTTTGTTGAGGATTTTGTATCTAGGTTCATTTGAAAGATTGGCCTATAGTTTACCTTTCTTGTGGTGTCTTTGTTTGGCTTTGGAATTAGGGTGATGTTGGCATCATAGAACGAATTAGGCAATGTTCTCTCCACTTCTATTTTTTGGAAGTGTTTAAGCAGGATTGTTGTTAGGTCTTTCTGGAATGTTTGGTAGAATACACCTGCGAGGCCATCTGGTCCTGGGCTCGTCTTAGTTGGGAGGTTTTTGATGACTAATTCAATCTTGTCATTTGTGATTGGTCTGTTGAATTCATCAATTTCTTCTTTCATCAATGTATGCTCCTTGTGTGTTTCTTGGAATTTGTCCATTTCCCTTAAATTATCCATCTTGTTGGCACACAATTTTTCAAAGTATCTTTTTATGATATTCTTTACTTCTGTGGGGTCAGTGGTGAGAGTCCCTTTCTTTTTTCTTATTTTATGTATTTTCATCCTCTCCCTTTTTTTCTTCGTTAGTATAGATAAGGGTTTGTCAATTTAATTATTCTTCTTAAAGAACCAGCTTTTGGTGTTTTTTCCCCGAGTGTTTTCTTATTTTCAATTTAATTTAGCTCTGCTGTAATCTTTGTTATTTCCTCCTTTCTACTTACTTTGGTGTTAGTTTGTTGTTCTTTTTCTAATTCCTGTAGGTGTGCAGTTAGGTTTTTGATTTTAGAGTCTTCTTCTTTTTTAATATAGGCATTTATGGCTATTAATCTCCCTCTCAGTACAGCTTTTGCTGCATCCCATAGGTTTTGATACATTGTGTTGTCATTTTCATTCATTACTGCTTTCTTTTGTGATTTCCTACTTGACTCACTGATTGTCTAAGAGTGTGTTGTTTAACTTCCATATCTTTGTGCCTAATCTGCTTCTCTGTCCATTATTAATTTCCAGCTTCATCCCATTGTGGTCAAAGAAATTACTTTGTATAATTTAAATCTTTCTGATGTCATTGAGAATTGTTCTGTGGCCTAGCATGTGGTCTATCCTGGAGAATGATCCATATACACTCAAGAAGAATATACATCCCACTGTATTTGGGTATAATATTCTGTACATATCTATTAGGTACAGATCCTCTAATGTATTATTCAAGGTCTTTGTTTCTTTATTCATTCTCTGCCAAGATGTTCTGTCTAATGTTAATAATGGTGTATTAAAGTCTCCCACTATAATTCTAGAGGCATCTATTTCTCTGCTTAGTTTTTTCAATGTTTGCCTCATGTATTTTGAGGCTCCCTGGTTAGGAGCATAAATGTTTATGATTATTCTTTCTTCTTGACAAGTTATCCCTTTTATTAATATATAGTGGCCTTCTTTATCTGTTATAATAGTTTTACATTAAAGTCTATTTTGTCCAATATTAGTATAGCTACTCCAGCTCCTTTTTGGTTATTGTTTGCATGTTAAATTGTTTTCCAACCATTCACTTTCAGCTTCCTTGTGTCCCTGAGTCTAACTTGGGCTTCTTGCAGACAGCACATAGATGAGTCATTTTCCTTATCTATTCTGCTAATCTGTGATCTCTTGACTTGAGAGTTTAATCCATTAACATTCAATGTTATTACTGTCAAGGAATTACTTACATTAGCCATATTTTCTTTAGGTTTATGTATGTCATATATTGTTTTTATTTCTCTTACTTTTTTAGTTGTTCTTACACTCTCTTCCATCTCTTTTTCTTTCTTGTTTTTCCCTTTAAACCTGCAGAACTCCCTTTAGTATTTCTGGAAGGGCTGGTTTCTTATTGACAAACTTTCTTAATTTCTGTTTATTTTGAATATTTTGAACTCTCCCTCATTTTTGAATGCTAGTTTTGCTGGATAGAGAATTCTTGGTGGGAAGTTTTTTCTTTTAGCACCTTAACTATGTCATACCACTGCCTTCTCACCTCCATGATTTCAGATGAGAAATTAGCACTTAATCTTATTGAGCTTCCCTTGTGTGTGATGGATCTCTTTTCTCTTGCTGCTTTCAGTATTCTCTTCTTGTCTTGAGTATTGGACAATTTGACAAGTATATGTCTTAGAGTAGACCTTTTAGAATATATACTGTTTGGGGTGCACTGCCCTTCTGGACATGCTCATCCATGTTCCTCAATAGATTTTGGAAATTTTCCACCATTATTTCCTCCTCTGTCCCTATTCCCTTCTCTTCTCCCTCTGGGATCCATATAATGTGTACGTTTGTGCATTTTTTTTTGCTGTTATTCAAGTCCTTAAGCCCAGGCTGGATTTTTCCTATCTTTTTATCTATCTGTTCTACTACCTGTCTGATTTCAGCTGTACTGTCTTCCACATTGCTGATTTTTTCCTCTGCCAGTTCAAATCTGCTGTTATGTGCTTCCAGTGTGTTTTTGATTTCTTGCATTGTGCCATTCATCACCATCATATCCATTATCTTTTTTTTTTTATTTAAGATTTGTTTATTTTCTTTATTTCTCCCCCCGCCCCCCCCAGTTGCTTGCTGTCTGCTCTCTGTGTCCATTTACTGTACAATCTTCTATGTCTGCTTGTCTTCTCTTTAGGCAGCACTGGGAGCTGATACTGGGACCTTCTGGAGTGGGAGAGAAGTGCTCAATCTCTTGCACCATCTCAGCTCCTTGGTCTGCTGTATCTCTTATTGTCTCTCCTCTGTGTATCTTTTTGTTGTGTCATCTTGCTGTGCCAACTTTCCACTTGGGCCAGCACTCCATGCGGGCCAGCACTTCTGCATGGGCCAGTACTACATGTGGGCCAGGTCTCCACTTGGGCCAGCTTGCCTTCACCAGGAGGCCCCAGGAATCGAACTCTGGACCTCCTATATGGTAGACAGGAGCCCAATTGCTTGAGCCCAATCTGCTTTCCTTCATTATCTTTTTATGTATGTTTACAAGTTCTTCAGTATGTTCTCCCAGTGTTTTCTTAATATCCTTAATCTCTTCCTTCACTTTGTTAAGTTGATACATGATATTTGTTTGAACATCTCTGATTAGTTGTTACATGTTCTGCATCTCCTCCTGTTTTTCACTTTGTTCATTGGACTGGGCCGTCCGTGTTTTCATGTTTATTAGTATGGATTGTAATTTTTGTAGGTGTCTAAGCATTTGTTTATCTTGACAGGTTTATTTGGTTGGTTAGCGTCTCTTTCTACTCTAAGGTTTTATTTTGTTTTTGTTTTTGTGTGTATGGGAAAGTTTCATTTTGACACTTGATTTCTCTTATTCTATTTCTTTGTGTTGCCTATGTTCCCTTGAAAAAAAAATTAGGACCAGAGAAAAGGAAAGAGAGAAGAAGAGAAAAAGGATACTACTACTACTACTACTACTACTAATAATAATAATATGTAGAGGAGGAACTGTACAAGACCTAGGAAAATAAATAATTAACATGAGTAAGAAGTACAGAGGAATAAGAATAAAAGAGTGGAATAGAAACAATGAAATAAGAACAAAGTAGAGAAAAATATATAGAATGAATTAAAAGGCTGGAATGATTAGAAAAGAGGAAAAGAAAAAAGCAAAAAGAAAAAGAAAAGTAAAAAAAAAAAAAGAAAGAAAACAAAGAACAGAGAAAGAGAGAAATAAAAACAAGAAAAATTGAAGAACCAACATAAAGAGGTGGAATGAAAGAACAACAATAGAAAACAGAAGATTAAAAAATGAAGGAAAGAAAAGAAATAGCATAGGTAGAAAACTCAGTAAAAGAAAAGAAAGGGAAACAAAGAAAGGCAAAACACAACAAACAAACAAGAAACAAGACAGCAGCAACTGATTAAAAAAAAAAAAAAACAACCAAGGAAAAACAGCCTTCCCTCTTAGGCTCCTAAGGAGGTTCTCAGGCTGCCTGTGTTCATCAGTCAGTCACCTTGTGGCCTGCCCTCTGCAGGTGATGAACTGGGTTTTAGTGAGTAAAATAAGGAAAAAAATAAATAGAATCTTTTTAAAAAGAAATAGATCCAAGAAAAGTTAATACAAAAAGAAAGCCTATATGTTACCTGCCATAAGGTATCTGCTGGATGCCTGATAACCCAGGGGATCACTTCTCTAAGTAAAGCTGGGAATTGAACCAGGGACCTCATATATACAAGGCAGGAATTCCTCCACTGAGCTAAACTGTCTTCTTAGGTTAGTTAGCCTTCAGAAAGCTGTCCTCCCCCTTTTCCTAGAGCAGGTTAGATTTCTAGCAGTTTGCCAGAGCCCTGCTGATTAGGCGCCTGTCCATGCCCCTCCCTCTAATCTAATTCCTCTCTGGCTGGGCATGACAGTCTGCCTGAGGAGATCATCCCTCCCTTCTACCTGTTGGGTTGGGGGTCTCTTCTGAGATTCAAAGGGGGCTCAGCTTGCCAAACTCACCACAAAGAAACCTCTCTCTCTTCCCAGACCTCTCTTCCTCCCAGGGAATGCCCCCTCCCACTCTATTCAGAGTGGTGAGCCAGGGGCTCCACCTAGACTATTTGCCCTGAGGGCAGGGTATATGTGCCCATTTCCAGCCACAGGGGCAAGCATCTAATGGTTTTCCTTTGCCTTCTTTATCTTTCCAGTACACTCCTAGATGACTCAGAGCAACTTCCCATTCTATATATATCCAAAGCAGCTCCTTTAGATAGGTCTCTGCCTTCTCTCCAGTGTTTTTTTGTGAGAGGGTCAGATTCTGCCTACCTACTTCAGCGCCATTTTCCTGGAACCTAAAGTAGACTTATTATTATTCTACTATAGGTTTATTATTATTCTAACAATGAAAGAACTCTTATCATTGATGTAAAGGCAGTGGCCACCAGATGTTCTGAGGGATGGGAGAGGGAAGAATAAGTGTAATATGGGGGCATTTTCCAGACATTGTATTTGTCCTTCATGACATTTCAGTGATGGATACAGGCCATTGTATATTTTATCATAACTTATAAAATTGTGTAGGGGAAAATGCAAACTATAATTTAAACTGCATTCCATGGTTAGTAGCAATGCTTCAATATGGATTAATCAATTGTAACAAATGTACCACACTAATGAAGGATGTTGTTAATGTGGGAAAGTGTGGGAGGAGGAGGGAGTGGGGCATATGGGAATCCCTTACATTTTTTATGTAACTTTAATGTAATCTAAAGCTTCTTTAAAAATAAAAAAAAATAATTTATTAAAAAAAATAGAATCTTAGAAGACCCTAAAAAAAAAGGTAATTGGAAAATAATTGGTCTAGGTTTTGGTTATTTTACATTAGTGCTCCAAAATCAGGGATTATAACTCACAGAAAGGGATAATTGAGTTAATTCAAGATAGGATCAGGAATAGGGATACAGTCTGGGGTCAAAGGTCAAGGGAAGATGTTGGTAACCAATACTAGTTTCCGAATGGACAGCCTGCCAGAAAGAGCATTAAGCTGAAGAGACAATCCAGGGTTGACTATTTTGAGGTCTTGATGAAGCACAGGAGCATGTAATATGGTCTCAGGTAAAGTGCAAGGCTCTAGTCTCTAAGTCTTTTGAATTCTGGTTCTTGCTATACACTGTCCAGATATGTCAATTCAATTGCCTCTCTGAAATCAGATACCCATCCCTTGCCCATAACAACTTGCTTTAAATATGCCATGTCCAATTTAGGTGATCTGCCTGTGCTTCCCAGTTGTCTAATCTAGTCTCATGCCCACTCTGTGGATTATTTTCTCTTTATATTGGTGCTGAATTCTGGAAGAGATGTCATTATACTACCCATCGTGAGTTCAACCCTAAGGTGAAGAGATGTGATAAATGATCAGAGAAACAGAAAAAGGATGAATTCTTTTACCTTTTGGAGTTACTGGTAACTTTAAATGCAGACTAGAGAAAACAAAAGAGGATCCGTAAATGCAGGAGGAATAAAAGGTACAAGATCCTCTTTGGAAGCAAGTCTAATGATGAGCACTGCCTGCAGGTCCAAGCTTGCCCAGATCTCTGGCCATTTCTTCCCACAGAAGGTTTGCAGCAGTATCTCCAGCCCCATTATTAGTGGATGCCAAAATAAGTGGCAATGTCTACCAGACCTAGTAACCAGAGAGCTGGTACCACTCCCAATTTCTACTTTTTTATGCCATGTTTACCCAGTCACAGTGTTGGGCTTCTTTTTGATCCACGTTTTGTTTTTTGTTTTTCTTTTTAAATAAGCTTTAGATTACATAAATGTTACATCTACAATATATGGAATTCCCTTATACCCCACCTCCACCCCTATACTTTCCCCTGTCAACAACATCTTTTGTTAGTAAGGTACATTTGTTACAATTGATGAACACATATTGAAGCATTGCTGCTAACCATGGTCTATAGTTTATATTTTACATTGCACAATTTTATAGGTTTTGACAAGATGTATAATGGCAGGTATCCATCATTTCAATGTCCCCAAAATGCCCCATGTTATTATACCTATTCTTCACTCTCCCTCCCGTCAGAACCTCTGGTGGTCACTGCCTTTATATCAATGGTACAAGTTCTTCCATTGCTAGAATAATAATAAGTCTACTTTAGTCCATAGTTGCATTCCCGGCTTATGTTCATTCCTCAATCTTGAGAATTTTGAGATAGTGCTGCCCACTTTTTTTCTGATTAAGAGGGATTTAGATCCCGTAGGGCAGAAGGCTGGAACTATCTTGCTTGAAATTGTAGTTACTCTCTGTTTTTTGGGATGGGCGTTGTCCATTAGTGTAGCAGTTTGATATGATTTATGAATTCTTAAAAGAAAGATGGATTATGTTTGTAAACTCATCTGTTCCTTTGAGTGTGATACCCTTTGATTATATTAGATTCAGCTGAGATGTCTTTGATTTTAAATTATGTTAGGATTAGGGTTTTGATTCAACCACGTCAGTAGGGTGTAACTCAGGTTAAATCTCCACCCCCTTGGTGGGCTGATATAAATGGACACTCACTCAAGAAGACACACAGAAGAAGATACACATAGGAAGAGAGAGAGAGAGAGAGCTCCATTGACATGGCAGAGGCAAGAACTTTGATCCTGCATCCCCGGGAAGAAATATGAGCCATTCACCTGATAGCTTGCAGGGCCGAAAAAGCCCAGAAAGAAACAAACCCTTTGCCAGCCTGGAGCTGAGAAAGAGGAAGGCTGAACCCTCACAGAGATCAGTAACCATCTTGCTTCAACACATGGCAAATGACTTTGGTGAGAAATCAACCTTGAGTTGGACTCTTTAGGGCCTCGTGATTGTAAGCTTTTATCCCAAATAAATGCCCTTTATAAAAGTCAACAGATTTTCTGGTACTTTGTATCAGAACCCCTTTGGCTGACAAATACAATCATCATCCTTTTGTTAGTCATCCTGGGTGAGTCCAGTGAACTGGAGAATAGGTGTTGCAACTCTGCTGAGATTCAGGGCTCAACCAGCATATGAACAGACTGAAGATTTAAGTCTTCGAGACATTATTTAACAAGTATTGTGTTAATTATAGGTTCAAATAGAAAGGGCAGAAGAAACTTCTGGTTATATACCCAGAAGAGTTGAAAGCAGGGACACGAACAGATATATGTACACCAATGTTCATAGTGGCATTATTCACTATTTTCAAAAGTCAGAAGCAATACAGGTGTCCACCAACAAATGAAAGGATAAGCAAATTGTCGTGTATACATATAATGGAGTATTACTCAGCTGTAAGAAGGAATGAAGTATTAATACATTGGACAACATGGATGAATTTTGAAGACCTTTTGTTGACTAAAGTAATCCAATCACTGAAGGACAAATATTACATGATCTCACTATGTGACTTAAGCAAATTGAGCAGACACACAGAGCTAGCATCTGAAAGACAGGTTATCAGGAGACAAAAAGGGAGTAGAGGATTGTGAGCTGACGCTGAATATGGGCAAAATCTATGATAAGATGGAAGGGTGTGGTTGGGCAGTGGACGGGGGTGATCGTGCTGTTGATGTGATTGGGTTTGATGGTACTAGAATGTGTGTATGGGGGTAAGGTGAGGGGGGTTTGGATTGGACTATCCGTGAAACTGTGGGGAGGGCTGGAGGAAAGAACAAGTGAACTCCCAGGATTTGTAGGTCTGTGGTTAAAACTACAATATTGGGAATGTTCTTTTAACAAATATGGCAAGGGAGAGTTACTGGTGTATGGCTTTGGGGATGGGGGGATATTCATGATATGGCACTTGGGGCATCTTCCATGGAATATGAAAGTGTTCATCTTGTCATAGTGTTTTATCTCAGTGGGTGGAGACTCACATAATAATCAAAAAAATATTAAACTCTCATGCTGGGGAGTCCTGCTATGTTCTCAATTAGAGGGGCAAGAATCTCAAGGGAACATAGACAGTGCCTAGTAAAAGAAAATAGACCAATATATCAAGCCATCAATATTATATATTAAAAAATTGAACTTAGGGGTTACCATAGCTTCTGAGGAGAGGGGAAGGGAAGAATATAATAGATGGGACACGGGGTGTTTTTAGGGCTTTGGAATTGTTTTCCATGATCTTGCAATGACAGATACAGGCCATTTTAAATTTTGTCAAAACTTATAAAAGTTTACGGTGCAAAATGTAAACTATAATGTAAACTGTTGATTGTGGTTAGTAGCAATACTTCAATATTTCTACAGCAATTGTACCAAATGTACCATACACAGGAAAATTTTACTAATAAAGGAGAGTGGGAGAGGGGGAGAGGGTTGTTTATATAGGTATCCCCTCTATTTTCTATGTGAATTTTCTGTAACCTAAGGCTTCTTTGAAGATAAAGTGAAAAAATGAGACATTGGTGGAACATATGGAAGAAATTGTCACTGTACATAAAAGATAACAGATCTTATAGTGATGAAATACACAATGAAAAAATATTTAATTTTTAATTTATATTTTCTAATTTTTAATATTTTATTTTTATTTTTGTGTTTTATTTGTTATTTACTATTATTTTATTTTCTTATTAATTTTATTTGTTTTTTTTTTTTTTTTTTTTTTTTTGCTTTGTTTTGGGGGAGGTTTTGGATTGCACAAGGGTCACAATTGTGGCAGGGTAGGACTAGTGGTGTGGGGTGTCGGTGATGGAGTGATGTGTGGAGAGGGGTGAACCTGGGGCATGCCTCTATGGCATATGAATATGTTCAAGTGGTATGGGGTGTTGTCTTGGTGAATGGAGACCATACAATAATCCAAAGAATATTGAATTCCCATCCTGGGAAGTCCTGCTACATTTTCTAACAGTGGCAAGAATCCACTGAGTACATGGGCAGTGCCTAGTGAAGGAGGACAGACCATTACACCAGGTCTTTGATATTGATGGCTATATTTATGAAACTTTTCTTGTGAAATTGAAACTCAGCCTAGTTTATATATTGCCTAAAAGTTACCTCCTGAAAGTCTCCTTGTTGCTCTTATATGGCCTCTCTTTAAGCCAAACTCAGAATATAAACACCCTACCTTCTCCCCAGCATGGCACATGACTCCTGGGGATGAGCCTCTCTGGCACCAAGGAATTATTACCAAGCTCCACCTAGTGATGCATTTGGAAAAAGACCTTGACCAAAAGGGGGAAATATTAAATACAAATGAAATTTTATGGTTAAGAGATTTCAAAGTGAGTTGGGAAGTCATTCCAGAGGTTATACTTATGCACATCTCAGCAGATCTCATTGACTGTCACAGTAAACAATGCCTCAAAGACCAGGGTTCCTGAGGACTCTAGAGACATCTAGACACTACAGGCAGGGCAGACAATCTCAGGAATTCAGCACCCCGTCAGTGGGCCTTACTTTGGAATTTATGCTTCCCAATGTAACAGAGTTAGACTCATTTATAATTTCCCTACACATGACCCACATTTTGTAGGCTACTCTGATTGCCATCTTATTTAAACATGGTCCTGGTACTCCATCTAGTTATTGCCAATCTGCCTTCCTTGGTGGTTGAGTCTTGCTTTCTTTATCTCTAACCAATGTTAGGAATCTTATCATAATTGAAATTTGATTGCTTGTCCAACATCTGTCTTCTAGAAGCTCCCCCAGATTTGAGGATAATAGATCTTATCAGAACCACGGAGATTAGCATATGACAACCTTTAAACACATTTCTTAGAACAACAGTTTTCAAGCTGTTTAGTTGGAAGACATCATTACAGTCTTAAAATGTACTGAGGATTCAAAACAGCTTTTGTTTTTATGGGCTATATTTATCCATATTACATATATTAAAAATTAGAAATTTTAAAAGTAGTTACTAATTTACTTAAAACAGTAATATATCTATTACAAATGAACATAAATAGTATTTCCATGAAAAAAATATTTTCTAAAACAAAAAAGTGCTAAAAGTGGCATTGTTTTACATTTTGCAAATCTCTTTAATATCTTATTGTAAAACAGTGATTTACTCATATTTGCTTCTGCATTCAATCTGTTGTAATATGCTGTTTTATTTGAACTATAGAGAACAAAATCTGGCCTCACACAGATAAGCATGGTTAAAGAGAGGAGTATTTTTTTTTTAAACAAATCGATTTTATTGTTACATTTTAATAAAGCATAAATCCGTCCAAGGAGTACAATCAATGATATTTGGTGTAATCAATATTTGTGCATTCATCACCCCAATCATTTCCAGAGCACTTTCTTTATTCCAATAATAATAATAATAAACAAAAAACAAACAAACAAAACTCATCACCTCTCAATCTCTCTATGCCACACAATGAGGAAAACAAAATGAAGACATAACAAGCAGGGACCAGAGGTGGTCCAAGTGACTGAGCATCTCCCTCTCACATGGGAGGTCCCAGGTTTGGTTCCTGGTGCCTCCTAAAAAAGAAGATGAGCAAACACACAGAGCATACAACAGACAGAGAGCAGACAGTAAGCACAAACAACAAAGGGGGGGGGGATAAATAAAATAAATCTTAAAAAAACAAAAAACTCCTGCATTGATCTATCTTGCACGTCGAATGAATCTTTTGCCTATGAATGATTTTATAACCTTTTACATTGGTCATTTAGAAATTATTAGCTCACTGTGTCATGGAGATATTCCAAATGTTACCTCACTTCATCATATAATATAAAAAAATTCACATTCATAATATCACTACTAATTGCATCAAAAAAGTCTCTATGTATTGGGGAGCTGTCAAGGTTTTCCAAATTCTAACCTTAGCCTGAAAACTCAAATTTTATCATTAACAACCCGAAACATCAGTAGTATTCCTTGAGGTGACAGGTGCTACTTGTTTATTTTATATCTGCCAAACACCTAAGTCTGATTAACCATGGTATCTCTATGTCATTATTTCAAATGAAAGTGTGATTCAGTAAAAGGAGTAGCTAGTTCACTTCTCGACTCAATTGCATGTGTGGTTTCCCTGAAGACAATTTCATACTTTGGTATATAGAAGGGTTTTACACATACTTCCTATTTAGTCCATATAAAATATTAAAATGGATTGAGATTTTTAAAAATGAATAATTTTTACTACTTCATGAAAAACAAATCTAACGTGAAACTGGCATTTGTTTTCTACTGCAAGTGTGTGGCAGTGAAGCATATCATGAGTACTGACAGATTGAGGCTGTAGCTTTCGCACCATCACTGCAAATGTCAACAAGCCAGTTGTGCCAGCCTTCCCAGCTGATGCCAGCTTAGAGGTGACCCACTGGCTGGTTGCAGGTCCATGAGGGAGCCCAGATGAGACCAGCAGGAGCACAGCCCAGCAAACTTGCAGAAGTATAAGAAATAACAAATCAATTTTGTTGGGATCCTTTAAATTTTGACTTTTGTTTTTTTTATGCAGCAATAGATAACCAATACACATAGAAAGAAACTCCTTGAGATATCATTAAAAAGGAAAAAAAGGAATTTTGTCATAACAGGAATGGGGATACCACAACTAAGGAGCAGAGAGAGGTGTGAGTCTACCAGAAATGAGTGAGACTCAGAAACCAGTTGGGCTGCAGAAATCAGTTCTAGCACAAGCATCCAGTCTAAACCAGTAGTTCTCAGAGTGTAATCTGTGGAACCTGGCCTGTTGGCACAATTGGGCCTCTCTACATAAACTTCCATTGTCAGAGGCTAGGCTGTATTTCTTAAGACAATGGTAGTTTTCTAACTTCCTAGGGATCGTACTCTAATTAGAAAGCATTATCAAGTGTCTGCTGTGTCATGTTTGCTGAAATCCCATTTCGATTTCCTGGCTGCAAATACCATGCAATGCATTGGTGTGAATAATAGGAATTTATTGGCTCACGGTTTTGAGGCTAGGAGAAATCCAAAATCAAGGTGTCATCAAGGAGATGCTTCCTCCCAGAAATCACCATGGTGATGCATTGCTCAGAAGACAGGGGATGGCCACTGGTGACTGGGGCTGGCTACTGGTGATCCTTGGTCACCGATTTTTCTGTCACATGGCAATCACGTGGCACACTCTCCTGGCTTCTCCTTTCTCTTCCATGTTTTGTTGACTTTCAGTTTCTTTCTTTCTTTCTTTTTTCTTTTTCTTTCTCTTTGTGACCTTCCCTATGAGACCTTCAGTAACAGGATTAACACCCTAAGATTCATTTTGATTTATCTGGACCACACCTTAAATGAAATAATCTCATCAAAAGGTCCTGTTTCTACCCAGGAATGGGTAAGTTTAACAACATGTTTTTCTGGGGTACATAGCTCCAAACCATCACATATTCCTTTTGGCTGAAGCAAGTCTTATGGTGAAGGCCAGAGTCCTTGGTGGAGCGGTCTTTATAATTGTGAGGATACTGAGAGCTTTGATCAACTAGGAGCCATTGATATAATGATTTAACATAGTCTGTCCTCTGGCTTCAATGATTCACCCCTTCATGAACCCCCAAATTTCAGTCAATCATGGCATCAGTCTCCAAGTCCATGATATTGTTTAGCATCAGTTCAGGAAACAGATGAGGCTAATCTTAGGGTGCAGTGCCTCTTGATTCAGAGCCTGGTGAACTAAATGGACAAATCATCTATTCACCCATCGCCAATATGTAATGGTGAGTCAGGGACAGGATAATTGCTGGAAACACTCCCATTCAAAAAGAAGGAAACAGAGTAAGAGTTACTTCCTGAAAACCTCCTTGTTACTCAAATGTGGCCCCTCTCTAAGCCAAACTCAGCAAATAAATGCACTACCTTACCCCCTGGCACGGGACATGACTCCCAGATATGAGACTCCCTGGCACTGAGGGATTATTACCAAATGCCAACCAGCAATGTATTTGGAAAAAGACCTTGACCAAAAGGGGGAAAATTAAATACAAAAGTGTTTTTATGGTTAAGAGATTTAAAATAGAGTTGGGAGGTCATTCCAGACATTACACTTATGCACGTCTCAAGAGGATCTCACTAACTGCCACAATACACAAAGCTTCAAACAGGGGTGCTCCTAAGGGCTCTAGAGATATCTGGACACTATAGGCAAGGCACACAACCCCATGAAATCAATACTCTGTCGGTGGGCCTTACATAGGAATATATGATAAACTATTTCCTCACTGTAACAGAGTTAGGCTCATTTATAATTTCTCTACATATGATTCTTCTACCCATTTATTTGAGCCTATAATTAGCATTAGACCCATTAAATATATGTCCCAGAGAATTAAATCTTTGGTCTATCATATGCCAATTGAACCTTGAATCTCAGCAGAGTTGCAGCCAACACCTATTCTCCGGTTCACTGGACTTGCCCAGGACAACTAACAAAATGATGATGGACAATGCCCATCCCAAAAAGCAAACTATCTACAACTGCAAACGAAAGAGTTCCTTCCATCTGCCTCATAAGAACTAAGCCTCCTTTTAATCTGAAGCAGAGTGGGCATCACCATCCCCAAATCCTCAAGATTGAGGAGGGGGTAAACATAAGGGGAGAATCAACCATAGACCAATGTAGACTTATTATTTTACAGTTTGTCAAAACCTATAAAATTGTATGGTGCAAAGTGTAAACTATAATGTAAACTCTAGACCATGGTTAGGAGCAATGCTCAATATTTGTTCATCAATTGTAACAAATGTACCACACTCATGTAAGATGTTATTAATAGGAGAAAATGTAAAGAGGGGGAGAGTGTGGGTTATATGGAAATCCCCTATATTTTTTATGTAACTTTTCTACAATCTAAAACTTCTTTAAAAATAAAGTTGAAAAAGAGAAGGAAACAGGAGGTATAGAGAGTTCTGGTCTAAAATCCAGCCAGAAAAATGTCGCAACTTTTCCAAACTTCTCCCAAACTTGGTTCCCTAATTCACAATACTCTGCAATCCTCCCTGGAGAGCCCTTAACGCTGCCCTTGAGAAGTTCTTTCTTTTCTTTGAGAACTAGTCTGGATTTACAGCTTAGTAGCCTTCTCAGCCTGCTTTCTGCTTATAGAAAGTCTTTTCATTTTGAACTGTCTCCTTTTCTTTTTATTCTAGTTAGTATAATTCTCTTAAAAACGTTGTGTTTCCCAATGAATTTGATTGGAAGTCACAATATGCTCCAAATGCCACACGCGTAATACTCAGGAAGACAATCTTATTTTGCACAAAATAATAAGGCTTTGGAATAACACCTTTAAGAGTTTTAAAAGCATTTTTGTCTAGCTGAGAGGGTCTACTATATCCCCTTAAATCTTTCTGGAGTCTTAACAAAGGATGTTATAGCCATACCTTTGATTTGAGCTTTACCCCAAGGCCATTTTCACTTTTTTGTGTGAATTCTTTTTTGCTATCTGGACAGACCAGGGAGGTGAAATAGTTTAGTTTTTCAACCCAGCAAGTTATGGCTTGTATTTTCTCTGCTTTTTTTTTTTTTTTTTGCTTCTGAACTTTAGTTCATTCCATTCCTTCCATACCTTATAATACAGGTAAAAAAGGTCAATTGGCACTTTCAACATTCTGCCTGGAAATCACCTTGGCCAGATCCACAAGTTCATTAGATGCATTTCATCATCCAAGTTTTTACAGGCAATAGATTTGCAAATTGTTTTGCTACTAAAAAACATGGGTTGCACTCATTCTAGTCTCCAGGATCATTTTCCTCACCACCTTTTCAGCCTCCACTAAGAATTTGTGCACTAAATAGTCTCCTCACTCCTTTTTGCAGTGTCTGCATGCCACTGGATCCAAAGTCAGTGTTGCATGTGTATAGATGAATACAATTACCCTGAATAAGTTAACAAAGATGGACCCTGCTGGATTGTCTGTTGTCAGCTAGACATCACTATGAGCTCTCAATCCTCTGCAATATAAAGGAGAAGCAGAAAAGTAAATTTCCCAGAATCCTTTTCACTAAAGGATCCAGCTCTAGAATTTGCAAATGAGAGGAACTTTCACAATGTTTAGAAGGCAGAAGAGGAGCAACTGGTGGAGAATTGATGAATCTCTGGAGGTGGTTGCAGCAAAATGTGTGAACAGATATTCATGGCAGCTTCTCTGCATGCTATTTGAACAGTTGTTGGGAATTTTCGGAGATATTTTTGAGACAGATGACAGCCCCCAAGCCTTTGAGAACCACCTACTTTGGGGTTTTAGACTGAGGTGTTTCAGTGTCTGCTTCTTAGACTTTAGGCAGAAATTTCACTTTTGACTTCCCTGACCTTTGTCCCCCAGTTTTTCAAACCCCGAAATGAGCTCCAGCAATATTTTGAGTGACTGATTTCCTGATCAATACCAGACTGAAATAAGCAGGTACCCTGCTAACTGGTAATTGGAAGTTCATTTATATCTTCCTCTATTCCTCTATTTTACCATAGGGAAATGATGGTAATGTGTGAGAAGGATTTATGTAATCAGCTGATAAGTTGGTTTTAGTTTATACTTGAAAGTAAGGGCTGGCTCATACTTCCCAGTTTTCTGGATTAAAAGATAAATTTTAAAATGACTTTCCCCATGAGAAACCTGCACTCGATTTTCTCTACAAGAGTGTTCCTTTGAGAAGATTGTCCATTCATTGGTAGTTACTGACATCCACAAGCAGTTTACTGATTCATTAAATAGTTTAACCAAATCTTATGTGGATTTAGAGAATAGGAGGTAATTTTGATTTTAAATGAAATTTATGTATTTATACATTTCATTGCTATTACTAAAGTGATTCTAGTTTTTGCTTTCAAGAGATACCAGCTTGGTAATCTGCTACACTTTGGGAAAATAATTAAATTTGCAACAGTAACAATCTTAGGGTAAATTATACTGCATTTAATGAATACTGTGAAACCAGCTTAGAAACTCCCACCATGAAAAAGGAACTAAATGCTTATGTACAAACTCAATGTGCTGTACCATTTCCTTTGACTGCTAGAAAAATAAAGAGGTTGGAAGGCCTTGGTGGGTAGGTGTGTGTGTGTGGGGGGAGTAGCATGGATGGGAGGAGTGGGTAGTGAAGGCAATAAGAATTGGTGCTTATTCTGGAGAATGAGGCTTCAGTTTTACCAAGAAACTGCCAAGTACTGTGAATAAAACCCACAAGTCTTAGAGTTAAATAGAACTTCATTTGAAGCCTGTCCCTTTCCCCCACTAATTATCATTTATTTACTCATATTATTTATATTTCTTATCTGTAGTATTGGGCTAGCAAGCTCTAACTTTAGGATTGTGGCAAACATTAGAGGAATCTTGAAGAGTCTAACAAGATAAAGAATATTATTTTTATTTTTATCCAGGTTCTCATTTTATAGTCTTTTGGGCTATTAAGTTCAAATACATTATTGTCTAATACCAAGTTTTCTAACCCTAGTATATTTAAGATGGTGGTGGAATGAAACAATGTACAATTACCCTGAATAAGGAATGATGCACTCTCCAATAGTTGAGTTAAACTGGAAATGGGTAATAAGGTTAAAAAGCAAGGGATGGAAGTTTTGAAAGCACATGTCCATGATCTTTATAGCTCCCTTGCCTAACTTTCCCTCTTCTTCATAAGGCACTCCATAGTGAACATTGGACATAAAAATGTCTTATGTAAGGGGTTATCAACAGGAATAAGAAAAAATTGGAAATTCTATACCTTTACTGGAAAGTTATTGAAAAGTTGAGATTTGACTTTATATTCAATATGAAGAATATTTTTAAAGTTTTCTTTCTAAAGTTAGTTAACTATGTCAAAAAACACAATTTACCACACAAAAATAAAGACATTGAAAGAGTGTTTTGAGAGAGAGAAACTGAAAGCAGGGAGATTTCAAACTAAAAATGGAATGAGATTATCAATAGCCATCTGGTCATAGCTGCTTATAAAGGTATTTAGGGAATTTCCTCATGGGGATTACAAGGACTAGCTGACATTAAAGTTTATTACTACATAGCAGGGTCTTGAAAAGCTGGGAGCAGATATACATTGATTAGTATGGTATGCTTGTCTATTCTGATAAGCTACCTCTTATGGACTGAAACTGGCTTATAACTAGGTGTTGCTTAACTACAATTCTGTAGGGTGTGTACCATTTTCTCAGAAAGTCCTGGTTGGTTAATTGTCTTTGTCATTTGAAAAATCCTTTCATGGGAAAGAGTTGTTCCTGACAACACCCACTGTAGGCTGCCATTCATTTTATTTAACAATTATTAATCTGGTAAATGTTTTAATCTAATTAGATTAGACAATGTCTATACCAAAACTTGGGGTGACAATAAATTGCAAGTTTACCTAACCATTGACAAAGACATGGTAAATTATTCAGAAAAAATATATATCTATCACATGCCTGGGATATGTTAAAACACAATGAAAGTTGTAGTTGTGAGGTTAAAAATCAACCAATTTTAGTAATGATATTTGATGTTAACAACTTAAGATTTTTTTTTTTAATGCATAAAAAGTAGTTTACTAAGCTAAACTGACAAGGTTTCAGCAATTTCCAGCACAACAATAATCTCTTTTTTGCCCCCTCTCTCCTTTTCTTTCTTTTTTTTAAAAACACTGGTCAGATGTGAAGTAGTAGCAATGCCTTAATGGTATGCGTGTTGTACAGGCCCGAGGGCTTCTTCCATCCCTGTCAAGGGGAGTGCTAACCATCTCTCCTTTTATACAACACTCCTTTTCGTTTTTCTTTTTTTTCCACCAGCACTTGAAAAACATTAGTCTGTTATTTATATTTTATACAAATATAACTAATGGAATTAAAGGTATTTTACTTGATCATGATGTATGCTCTTCCATTTTATTCTATTTTTTCTTTTGTAAATATACTAAATTGAAAGTATTCTCCCATTTCTTATCATCTTTAATCCACTTTCCCTCCTTTGACTCTTTTCTTTAAACTTCCTACTTAAAATGGATTTTTACACCTACGGGTTCAGTAAGTATTAGTTGACTAACTGACCAACCAGTTTATGATATTGTCATAGCAGTCCTGGCAAAATAATACAGAATATTTCTATTTTTATTTTATTTTTAGTTGGCTTTATTTAATGCTGTTGAATGTACTATCTTCTTTGTATTTGTTTTACACAGCAATTTATCCTAGAATACCAAGTCAAATTGAAGGGCATGGTTAAAATACACTTTGAGATTCAACCCCAAGATAATTATGAGAAATCTGTCTATACTTGAATGATAAGAAAGAACTCCTTTACATGTGCTTTGACTTAGCACTTTGTCTACCTGAAAATATTAAAATTGCTACCAAATAATTTTTCTCTTCCCCTAGATTTTTGGCTAGTTTTTTATAATGTAAAAATGTTCTTATATGAGGGACACCCAATTACTACTGTAAGAATGGCTCTTAGTAGCTGTATTAGTCAGGGTTCTCTAGGGAAACAGAATCAACAGGAGATATCTGTAAATAGTATGAGATTTTATAAAATTCTCTCATGTGACAGTAGGGATGCATAAGTCCAGATTCCACAGGCAGGCTGCAAACCAGGGGCTCGGATGAAAGTCCAATGAAGGTCCAAAGACGAGCTGGGAAATTCTCTCTCAATGCTGAAATCTCTTCCCCTTTTAAAGCATTCAACTGATTGGATAAAACGCTACTCACGGCTAACAACAATCTCCCTGGTTGATAGTAGATGTAATCAGCCGTATATGCAGTAAACTCACTGTTGACTAAAGTCCATAAACATCCTTGTATTACAATTAGCCCAGTACTTGCTTAACCAAACAACTGGGTACAATTACCTGGCCGAGTTGACATATTAGCCTAATCATCACAGTATCTTAGATTAAAAATATTTTTAAAATGAATATTTCATTTGAATCAGATATTAATAAACATGTATTTTATAGAAAATAAAAAGAAAAATTATAAATATTATATTGGATATTTCAGAAAATAAATAATTAAATGGTGATTTATGTATTACTTAGATGTGATTTAGCAGAAAACAAATCTGAACTGTCATCTGAATAGAATGACAAAATATTAGGGAACAAGATAGTTGAGCATCCTGATTTGCTACCTACATTTCAAGCATCAGTCAATAAAGGTACATCAAGCAATGCAGTGTGTTAAGTCCTATATGTGATACCTATGGATAGAAAATACAGTTCATGCCTTCAAGGAATATAATTGTTTATTAGTATCTGGAGAAACGAGACTTTCACCTAGTTAAATAAACCTTTATTTTGTTCCAGAATTGTGGTTGACACTGGATACAAAAATAAGTAGGGCATAAAAATTTTTCTCAAAGAGCTCACTAAATTTTTGGAGACCATCAGAAATATAAATCATTGGAATATGATGAAATAAGTGCATCCTGGCAGTCAATTAAAAATTCCTAGAACTCAAGCTTTTTTTTTTTTAAATAACAAGCCTATTATCAGCCATATTTTTTGTTAAAAATATTAAAATGCTTCTTTATCAGTTGTTAAAAAATTCATAATTATAGTAAACCATAAAATTAATGATAATATACATTCTACAATAACCATTAATTTAATCTAACCAATATAATCAGTTGAAAAATTGGCCTTTTATTTTACTGTGACAATTGATAATAGAAATATTGCATATATAAAAATCTCAGACAGGATTTTAAGGACCTGGTGGATTTTTAATGTAATTGCTGTTAGTTAAGCAGAAGTTGAGGAAAGATTCAGCCTGATGAATAATATTGTTGCTGTTAAGAGATCTTCTCTAATTACTGAGACTCCAAGGTACTAAAAAATGTTGCCTGTTGGTGCCATGGAAGTTAGTTATAGATCCTGAGTTGGCTTCTCCAGGGAAGTTGACTTCCCCGGTTGGCTGCTGAGCAGAGTTATGCTACCTTCTGCTCTAGAGCGGTCCACCATGGCTGGGTGGCACTGATGACACTGTTGTCATAGAGACCTGTTTTTAAGTCCAGGCCATGTGGGAGTATCACATCCTGGCCATGGAACACAAGCAGCATGCCTAGTCACTCTCCAGCAGCAGCTTAACACCAGACCTTAAGGACTAATGACTTTCAAGTTAATGGTGAAGTCATTGGCAGAATTGGATGAAGTTCCCTTTGTAAAATCACATTTAGAGAGAGGTATCATTTAAATGGTGAGAGTCTTGTCAAATAAAAGAACAAACGCCAAATTTCAAAACCCATGAGGCATTTGAAAATTACTAAAATGATTTGATGAATAATTTGCACCACAATATACAGTAACTGGTAAGTAATTTTATAATCATGTATTTCATAAAACATATATGTGTATATATATATGCATATATGTGAATGTGTGTGTTTATGCATGTATATGTCTGTGTATATATATATATATACACACACACACACTATATATATATGCAATTTGTATAGAATATCATACCTGGGTAATAGAGTCCTAATTGGGGAACTAATATGCTTCATTTCCTAGAGTTGGACTTGTACTTCTCACCTGCCATAAGAACTCTATGCCAGGTATTTTCTGTTTGCTCTTCCATACTGCCTTTCCACTGTTATTGGTCTGGAAGTTTATCTGTCTGTCTGGATTATATCAAAAGGCTCTTGTGTGCTGGGTTCAATGAACGGGAAGCTTTAGCAGAAGGGAGGGAAGAAAGTGAGGTCAGGGTATTGATTTCCCTTTTTCTTCACCGTGAGCTTGAGGTTATTCCTTTAGCAGGCAGCCTGCTCTATATGACTTTCTCTCTTCTCATATGTCCCAGGGGTGGTGGCATCTCTGTGGTGCTAGTTCTAGGATCCTCTGCTATTGTTTATGGTTTCCCTACCCACACCCCATCTTTGTAATTAGTTCTGTGGTAAATACATTCTCTTTGAATTATCCAAATTTGAGTGTGCCAACTATTTTCTGATGGGAACATGACTGTTAATACATGTTGGGAAACTCCCTTGGTTACAGTGATTAGTTTGGTGGTGGGCATGTGGCTAAAGACAAGGGAATAGTAGTAATTCTGTAGAAGTTTCAAGGAAGGGGAATTCCCCCTCCCCGCTGCCCTGACTGGACACACAGCTCTGAAAATTTAAGTTTGGATCTGTTGAAATGGCTTTGTCACAACATGAAGCCTGAGAGCAGAGTCAAGGAATAGAAAGACCATGTTCTGATGTTGTTTTAAATTCTCCTAGATCAAGTCATTTCTGAAGCCATTTACTTCTAGATATTTTAGTTAGGGAAACAATAAACCATTTAACTTTTAATAAGGCAATTTAAGTTGCATTTCTGGTGACTTATAACTTGAAGTGTCCTTTGTGATACATGCATTACTAAAAGTATAACAAATGAACCATGATTATTCTTAGAAGGGAGCAGAAGCTTTCTCTGGGAAGATCAGAAAATATCTTACTGTGGAGTTAGCTTAAGCTAAGACTTGAGGAATTAATTTACTATGTTGACAGATATTTTGGGGAATAGGTTGCAGAGAAGGCCTTTTGGAAAGAGGAAACAGAATTTGCCAGAGTGCAATATCAGAGAGAGCATGGTAGGAGAATTATTTGAATGGAGATGGCAATTGAGGTAGAAAAGTTGGACAAGTAGTAAGATAATCAAAAGCTTGATATACTGCAATCCTGAACAGTTGGGCTTCATCATGGAGGCCGTGGAGAGTCACTGGAGAATTTTATGCAAAATAGGAAAAGATTTAAGGCTATGATAGGAGATTATTAAATAGCTTAGATGAGGGACAATGAGAGTCCAGCCAAGGCATAAAGAAAGGGAGAAGGCAGAGAATATGTTAAACCTTTTAGTGTATAACAGTATTTGATAATTAATTTGATTTGGGAGGGAGTGAAGCTTGCGAGAGCAGGAGTGTAGGGTAATGCCTAATTGGATGATGATATCATATATTAAAGGGAACATGGGAGAAGGATATTTAGTGGGGGTACTGGAAAGGATAGGGTCATGGTGAAAGTAATAGTTACAAATACATTGAGACTAGCATATCATGAAACAGTCCACATGGAGTTGTCTAGAAGGCAGATCTGAATTGGAAATTTATTTTATAAGTCATGGATATATAGTTGTTTTTATTTATTTTTTGATATATAGCTATTAATTGAAACCCCATGAATCTGTAAGATGTTCATTAGAGAGTGGTGATGACAATATGTTGAAGAATGAGTAGAAGATGAAAAAGTGGAGAAAGTCAGTGTGAAATGTTCATTTAAGAGGTTTGGCTACTAAAGATAAACTTTTAAAAAAGGCCCAAAATGCAGATTTGAAGTTTGTTCTTGTTTTTTTTTAGAGAAAGATAACTTGGCATAATTATATAGTAATGGAGATAAATCTCTCAGGCAAAGTAAAAAGTTACATTTCAATTTAGACCACTTGAAAAATGATGTATTTATTATTTACTTATTTATTATATATCTTGCCTAATTAGAATATTAACTGCAGGAGGACTGAGGTTTTAGTCCCTGAGCCTAGAACAAAATTTGGCCTATAACAGACAAAAATATTTTATGAAAAAATTAATGGAAAACACTCTGTGCTAATTGAGGGTGAGGAAAAACATACATTCTCACACGTTGCTGACATAAATTGATACAAACCCATGGAGACAATCTGGTAATAATCTTGATAGTCATTCGATTTCTAAGAAGTTATACTAAAAATATATTTGCATGTGGGAGAAATGAATATGTACATCAATATATGTCTGGTTAAATAAATTATTATATATGCATATAAAGAACAAGTCTTTTTAAATCTTGATATGAAAGGAGCTCCTATATTCATAGATACATATAATGTTAAATATATTTAACATTGCTGGTCAATTTTATTTTCATTTTTAAGAGGCATTCCTCAGTGTACGATTAATTAACTAAGAAAACAGTTTTCTACATTACAGTACTTGGGATGCTTCAAAAATGTCAGGTGAATTGATCTGTGCTTTGAAAGCCAGCAAATTCAGATTCCAGCAACTAAGACAAGGAATTCCAGAAGTATACACACAAACCAGAGGGTAAATCCAAGTTCAAGGTCCCAATATTCAGACTTGAGGACACTGCAGGGGGAAGTATCATTGCTTCCTGGTACCTGGCCTGAATATTGCTGTGATTAAAAGAAAGGATCTCTCTAAGTAAACAATGACCCAAACCACTTAGAGATTCAGTTAGGCTGATTCAGCAAGTGCTGAAGTAGTAGGTGCTCAGGGTGTGGTGGGAATGCAAATGATATTTTTTTTCCTGTGGCATAATTATTCCTCTTTCAGTGTATCTCAATGTCTGGAAGTATATCTTTCCACCCAACAAGAATCTACTTATCACAGCCATTCTCCAGATCCTTATCAGCACCTGTTTAGTCAGCCAAAGGGGTGCTAATGTGAAATACCAAAAATGGGTTGGTCTTTATAACGGGTATTTATTTGGGGTAGAAGTCCACAGATACCAAGCCATAAAGCGTTAAGTTTCTCCTCTCACCACAGTCCATTGCCACGTGTTAGAGCAAGACAGCTGCTGACCAGGGTTCAGGCTTCTGGGATTCCTCTCTTCCCGGGGCTGCGTTTCTCTCAGGCTTAGCTCCTGTTTCCTCCACAAGGTCAGCTGTAGACGGCTTGCTTCTCTTCTCCTGGGGCCTTCTTTCCAACTTCAAAACTGCTTCTCAAAAGACTACTTCAACTGTGTCTTTTGCCTTGCCTTTTATATTCGATTCCCCACCCACCAAGGGGTGGGGCTCAATGCCCTAATCCTAACCTAATCATGCCCAGATTAACAGATCACGTTACAAGCATGATTCAATTATATTTTTGGAATTCATAATTACATCAAACTGCCAAAGCACCTCTATATGAAAGATCAAAGTCCACAATCCTTTCTATTTATAAATGCCAAAATAATTGGTCTTTAAGATTATCCCAACATACCAGTTCCCTTGGTATTTTTAAAGGTTCTTTTTAGGTCCAGCAGCATTTAAAGCACATATCTTCTTCTATCTTTTCTGATCTAAGAATAATGGGCAGAGTCCATTCTGAAATTGGTGGTCTTTGGTCTTGTGGTTTTGGGAGGGTTAGTGGATAAACTGCTTTCAACAAAATGGTCAATGTAAATGGAAACTTATGTGTTCTACCTAGTGCCTGCTATAGCAACCTGTTCCTCCTGATGAATTTCAAGTTAAATATTGTTACTTTAAGTGTGCTGTTCCCAGGGAAACAGACTTCCCTATGAAAAACTATAGTATATAGAATTATCCATGTGATATATATGAGAAAGCCTTCACCTTTGAATTGAAAAGAGTACCATTATTTTTCCATTTTATTACCCCAATAGAGGAGCATTATTTTCATTATAATTATTTTTTTAGGAGGTGCTCGGGATTGCACCCGGAACCTCGTACCATGGGAAGCAGGCACTCTAACCACTGAGCTACACCTGCTCCCCACGAGCATTAGTCTTTATTCAGTAGAGATGATGGGCGGCAGGGTCCAATTTCCCTGACACATGGTCAGCCTATTACCAAATTCTCAGTTTGTCTGACTTTCCCCAGCAACTTAGCCTCTTTAACCATTTGTCATGGCATGTTAGTTGTCAACAGAATTAAGCATTAGGCCATAGTCCCATACTTCCTTTTCTATAGGCATCTAAGATTTTCCCACTTTTAAGTGTTTCTTCTTTAAACAACTTCTTGGCTTGTTCTCTGAATGCTAAAAGACAGCACTAGAGAATAGTGGGAAATAAAAATCTATTTAAAGATGTTCTGAGGAGATAGAAGGGAAGGAGAGAGAACAGCTCTCTTCTTAGTACTCAATCAGCAAAGACAAAAAAGACAACGTATTAGTCAGCCAGAGGGGTGCTGATGCAAAAATACCAAAAAAATCAGTTGGTTTTTATAAAGGGTATTTATTTGGGATAGAAGTCCATAGTTGCCAGGCCATAAAGCCTAAGTTTCTTCCCTCACCAAAGTCCATTGCCACGTGTTGGAGCAAGACCTTTGCTATGGTTCAGACTTCTTGGTTTCCTCTCTTCCTGGGGCTCTGTTTCTCTCTGGGTTCAGCTCCTTTGTTTCCTGCACAAGGTCGGCTGTAGACTATCAGGCGAATGGCATGCCTGTATCCCAGGGCCTTCTCTCCTTCCTCACTACCAAGCTCTCTTACTTCCAGGGGCTCCAGCTTAAGACTCCAACATCAGAACTCCAACTCAAAACCCTTGCCATGTCTTTTTATCTTTGAGTCCCCACCCACCAAGAGGCACGGGCTCAACGCCCTACTGACCTGGCCCTGTCAACGCCCTAATCATAACTTAATCATGTCCAGATTAAGAGACCAGTTTACAAGCATAATCCAATATCTATTTTTGGAATTCATAACTATATCAAACTGCCAAACTGCTACAGACAATAAAATAAAAAATCCTTACCAAGAAAATCAGGATTAAGAAGAAATCTCCCCAACTCTGGCAATAAATCTTCAGGGAATAAACTAGAAAAACCATTGTCATATACTCAAAACAATGTTTAAAATCTACTTCAGGACAAGGACTAGGATTATTAGTACTGAGGCTCATCTGCATGTATATTTACAGAATGAAGATCATGTTTCTTTTTCAAAATTTAATTTATAAGTGATATGTTGACTTATGGGATTACTGCAAAAACAAATTTTACTGATGTCAACTTTACAGAAGCAGCAGCACTATAATCACTCCAACTTGGTTTCTTAGTATTTGTCCTGGAGACATAAACAGTTGTTGAATACATATATAAGAGAGGGATATTTTACTTTCCTAAATAAGGCTGCCTCAGGAGTGGCCAGCAAGTGCTCTAGCCTAGCAACACATCAAGATGGTGGGACACTTGAAATCCCTAAGGAAGCAAAAAAAAAATGGTTTATGTCAGCATCATCCATGTGGAAACATTTCAGATCTCCTAGTGCCAAGATCAGTGAGATGCTGCCATTGTTGATTTCACCGTAAGAGGAGGACTGGAGTGTCATACAGTGAGAGCCGGCAATAGTCCATGATGCTGTACTGCATATAGCCCAGGAAAAAGCCAGAGTCACACTCACATTGTGCAGCTCAGCATGACCCTGGAGAGGCCCAAAAGGAAGGCCCACAGTACCACCGGCACTCTCGGTGGAACAGCCAGCACCAGGGGGTTCAGGATGAACCGTGGCACCAGGGTGGCCATTGTGGCATTACCCTTGGTGAAGGAATACTTGTCCACTGAGAGAGTGACAAACGTATCCTTCTGGTCATGAGCCACCATGAGCTGACTGGCCCTTTAATCAGAGTCACCAGCAGAAGGTACAATAGAGGGTGGAGAACAGGTTCATTGCACCTGGTGCCCAGCCCCAGCCAGCCGATGCCATGGCCTGAAATCTCAAGCAGTTTCACAAGATGCCGCACGCTATCCCAGAAGGAGCCCTCCCTCAACTCCCACCTCCACCCCCACCCCCAACCCCACCCCCATCCCCGGAACAACCTCAGCTTCTTGGACAGCCACAGGTCAATAGCCAGCAGGAAGCTCACAGGGATGCCCAGGAAGAACCGGCTCAAATCGTCGGAGAGTTTTGGGCAATTCCGATCCCAGGACCCTGTTGTACTCTCCAAATAATATCTTAGGGTGAAATATCATAATGCAAAGATGTGTGCATAGTGTTACTCGAATTGTAAAATAAATAATATATATGAATACTCTTGCTAATTTGTATAGAGAATATCTCTGGAAGTGTACATAACTTTGGTTGCCTCCAGGTAGTGGAAATGTGTGGCTTGAGAAATAGGGCTTTGAAAGAGACCCACAAATTTCACACTCATTATGCATTCATTGCCTGTTTTTTAAAAAGCAAAATTAAAGACCAACCAACCAACCACCTTACTGAGTACTTTAGTTTGTATCAATAACCTTCCCAAGTACTTTGTAGCCTCTTATTTAAGACTAGAAGAAAGGAGATAAGTCAAAGCAATACGTTTGACACCTTTGCAGCCAGTGAAAATGTGTTGGGGGGGGGGGTAGAAAAAGGCAGCAACTTGGGGGTTTTCATATGTCATATATTCTATTTTCTCTTTGACTAGAAGATGGTGTCATCTGTTGAGAGGGAGGAGGCAGGGATTATGAAGAGTGATATGAACATTTGGCATAGTTGCTATAGAGAGTAGGGAAAGGAGGTGATCAAAGGCAGATGAAAGAATGCTGTGTGTTGTTTAAAGCTGTATGGCATCAATCTAGATTCCAGAGCAATTTTTTCCGGAAACGTTCACTATCTCTGATACTGGAGTGGAAAATGAATGTTATTGGAATATATATCTTGTAGTGGGCGAAGCATAATGTAGCGAGAGAATTGAGGATATTAGCAGAAATGTTGCTAAAGTCAAAAAGCACCAACTGGAAAATAAGTTTAGATTACAAGTGGAGGAGGTAGTGTCTGGAAAGAAGGGATGAATTTAATGAGTTAAACAAAAGTGGGAATTTCAAGGCTCTTAACTCGAGCAAATATCTCCTCCAGTTAATCTCATAAAATTCTCTCCTTAGTCCCGGGTTTTCTGTTGCTTATCCCACAGTCTCTGGAGGTAGCCCACTTGAGTACAATTCTTTTAGAACAGCTGCGCCTAGCTCTTCCCAGAATGGCCTTCACTCAGGGAAGTATTCAGACATATCTGGTATGCTCCCCCCGTGGAGCCTTTCTTCTCGCTTAGTGATTCTCAAAGTGTGGTCCCTGGATGAACAGCCTCGGCATCACCTGGGCATTTTCAGGAATGCAAAATTTTGGCCCTACGTGACACCGAGTCAAAAACTTTGGGGGTGGAGCCCAACACTCTGTTTTGACAAGCCTTTCAGGGCATTCTGATGCTTGCTCAAGGTTGAGAACCACTGCTTTAGCTGTTTCTTCTTCCTGAAATTGTCTTCTTTGAGCTCTTGTTCCTAAATTCTGAATAAGGTATGGGTCAGTCTATCGTTATGAATTATAATGTGGGGTAGGTGGTTTCTATTTTCTTGGATCATCAGTCCAAATCAGAATGTTCCACTTTTATTACATGTTGCATGGTCTTACTGTCTGGATTTTCTTGTCCTTTCTTCATGTTCCAAGCAAAGCCAGCCTTTAAAAGCATAGACTAGATGGTTTTATTCTGCTCTTCAAAATTCTTCAAAGATTTTGCATTGCACTTAGAACAAAGTCTGGATCATTAGCTATGCTCTTCAAAGCCCTACATGAATTAGTCCTGTTTACCTTTTCAGTTTTCTATGGTACCACTTGCCCCTCTGCTCAGTGCTCTTTAAGACACACAGACCTTCCTTGCTTGCTCCTTGACAGAGTCAGAGTCTCTCCTAATCAGAGCCTTTGGACTTTCCCTCAGCCTGGAAAGTTCTCCCTTAGAGAACTGGCTCTTTTCTTCATTAAGATTTCAGATACTACGTTATTTTTATTTATCTTCATACTACTTATCTCTATCTGATATTATTGTATTTGCTTAGTTGCATATTATCTGCATGCTCCACTGGAATGTAAGATCCATGAAAGCAAGGATCTCATCTTTTTGGTTCAATCTTGTAACTTCAATGTCAGGAACAATACCTGGTATTGTTCTCAATAAATACTTTGACAAACATTTTATGGCATGCCTTCAAGATGCCAGGCTCTATGCTGGCAACACAACTATAATAAAAAATTTAGTCCCTATCCTTAAGAAACTTTTATATAGAATATAAAAAATACAAGAAAAGAGCCAATTTCTAATATGGTATAAGGGTTATATTAGAGCAAAGTATAAGGTTGGGTTCTATGTCAGCAGAAAATTAATCCAGTGTGGCAATGGAGTGGGGAGATGGGAGGGGTGATGCAGGGTTTCAGAAAGCAGAAATTGCTTTCTGACTTCTAAAGGAGAGCTGAATAAAGGATGAAAAAACTAGAAGCAGAGGGCAGAAGGTAGTTGGGTAGTGGAGGGCAATCTTTCTCATTCCTGGTGTCTAAACTATCTGAAGGACATAGTATCCACTCAGACTTCTCTTTTGTTACTGTTTATTTTGTATACATCCATATTTCCACACATCGAAAGTACAATAGCCTTTCTAAAACAAATTTGACTTATTATGATGCTATTCTACTGTGGTAGAATGTAATGACACTCAGAAAATGAAATACATGTAAAATATACATTTATTTCTTGGATGCTTATTTATAGCACTCTTGATTACTAAAGTATTCATGTTTTTGCTCAAAGAAGGTTTAAAAACCATATTCATAAGTACTACAAGCAAAATAGTTAAATAACTGTCATTTAACCAGTTTCTATTGAAATTTTATTGCTACTATGATGGATTTAGTTTTAATATATTTTTATTGTCTGTACTGTAATAGGAGTTTTCAAAGTCAATGAATAAAGTAAAAATTCTAGGAGCAATCTCTATTTCTAGGTTCTGCAAGCAGAATAATTAAAAGTGTATGAATTGGTATATGTGAGAGATTTTCTAAGCCCTATCAATGAAGAGTTATTTTTTCTTATGAGCTTTAAAAAATATATATATAATAATCTAATTGATAAATAAGTATTTTAATACTTAGATCACTCAGGAGTTGGTGTTTTTTAATCATTTGGACTGAATCATTAACTTAAAATTTAAGTAATTTACCATTTTCTATCAGATGTCAATTGTCATAAAATGAAAAGAAATTACAATGAGAAAAAGGTGTCCATGTGACAGACCATTATTTTCCTATCAAAAATGAATGAAGTTCAATGTGCAATAGAATTGAAAGACCATATATAGCAATGAATGTTCTTCTTTGGATGGAAAACGCTAATAAAATTAGGAGAAAGACTCATTCAGACATTAATTATGCAACAGTTCTGATACCCCTCTTGCATTTTACATGTCTAGGAGGATAGGGGCATAGTACAAAGTCCCTAAAGGGCTGTGGTGGTTTGGAACTGTATGTACCCCAGAAAATCATGTTCTTAAACTTAATACATTCCTATGGGTGTGAACTCATTTTAAGTAGGACCTCTTGACAAGGTTACTTCAGTTAAGGTTTGGCCCATCTCTATTAGAATAGCTCTTAATCCTGTTTCTGGAAACTTTTATAAAGGGAATGAAATTCAGACGCAAAGAGAGAAAGCCACAAAGAGAGCAGCCAGAAGCCAAAATCAATGGAAAATGGAAAATGGAGAGGCTAGGAGAAGCTGCCATGTGCATTTCCATGTGACAGAGGAGCTGAGGACCAAGGATTCCTGGCAGCCAGCTCCAAAATGTCAGTCCTCAGGAAAAAGAACATCACCTTGATGACAACTTGATTTGGAATTTTCCCTCACCTCAAAACGGTGAGCTAACAAGTTCCCCTTGTTTAAGTCATCCCTTTTTCTTTGGTTGAACATCCAAGGAAACCAGAATAAGAGCATTTTAGTAGATAACTCAGAAGGACATCTGAGACTCAGGAGAATTTAGGGAAATGGTAGAGCATTAGCGGCTTACGCCAATCATTTGCAAAAACTTGAAGAGCAATTCAGGGGCATATGGGTGCCTAGATGGCTCCTGGCTAAATTTTACATATCACAAGTCAATTAAAATTAGTGTTTTGTGGAACAATCCTTGGTATTTGTGTTAATTCTGTGCTCATTTAGTATCCTCAAATTGCCTTGCAGAAGTAATTGCTCATAGAGTGCGTTGCCAGTCATTCTCCCAAAGATATCCTCATTATCCAGTGTCCTTGGAAAGTGTTTATTGAATTTATTTTTAATAAGTCAGAGTATCATCTAAATGCACTTTTTCTGTATGAAGATTGGAATGAAATGACATATTCTATCTCAAATCTTGTCTTGATTTTATATGGTACAGTTCAATCTCATAATTTCCGTTCTCCTATTTCATAATTTAACATTATTTGCATCCTTTGGACTGAAATTTAAACTTTTGTAATATATATGAAAAAGTAAGTGAATAGTGCAAAACATGACAGGAAATGTCTGTCAAACATCTTTTGGGACATTTTTTTAAAGTCCATAAATTGTAATATGTTATTTGCATAAAAATATATGACACTGATTAAAATTTTCTGCAAATTAGTCTTCTTAACTGAATTCTTCTGGCTTTCAGGAAGGGTATGGCTGCTTATAAAAAAAGAAATCCAATGAAGCTAGCTTAAGAAAAGGGGAGGGCATTAGAACAAGTGACTCTATGTCAAATAGGGCCAGGAAATGAAGTGTAACTAGGCCACCAGGGGATAGTAAAGTGGAAGCTAGAAAGGTGGGAATCATTATACCATCTTGCCAGATCCAAGCTGCCTCTCTTGTCTGCACTGTTCTTTCTTCCTTTCCCCCTTTATTGCCTTTCTTTGTTTGTATGTAAACAAATGTGAAGTCCTCCAGTCCCCAGTGCTGCATAATCTTTCAGTTCAAGTGTCTTACCTGGTCCAGCAGTTAATTAACTCAGTCTCTGCCTGCCCTGAGGTTAAATTCCACTGTAATGACAGAATGGTACACAATTGCTTCTGTAAAGTGACATTTCAGATATTTAGTGGCTTTTCTAATATACATACCCTTAATATGCAGTTTCTTGGGTGCTCTTAAAGTGAACACGAAGATTTGAACCTCTTGACTTTCATGATTTTGTAGGATTTTTTTGGGTCAAGGGAATAATAAGCCATCTTCAGAGATCACCTTGGGTAGCTTACGGGAAGAGTCCACTCACTTTCTGATTGAGAGGGGGCTTAGATCCCACGAGGCAGATGAATGGAACTGTCTTGTTTGCAATTGCAGATACTCTCTGTGTTTTTGAATGACCGTTGTCCATCATCATCCTTTTGTTAGTTGTCCTGGGCAAGTCCGATGAACTGGAGAGCAGGTGTTGTAACTGCTGAGGTTCAGGGCTCAATGGCATATGGATAGACCAAAGATTTAAGTCTCTGGGACATATATTTAACAAATAGAGCACTAATTATAGGTTCAAATAAAAGGGGCAGAAAAGCCATGTGTAGAGAACCTATAATTGAGTCTAACTCTGTTACATTGGGGAGCATATATTCTAAAGTAAGGCCCACTGACAGTGTACCAAATTCTTGAGATTGTCTGCCCTTCCTATAGTGTCTAGATATCTCCAGAGCCCTCAGGAGCCCTGCTGTGTGAGGCACTGTTTACTGCAGCAGTCAATGAGATCTGCTGAGATGTGCATAAGTGTAAAATCTGGAGTGACCTCATCACTCACTTTGAAATCTCTTAACCATAGTATCTCATTTCTATTTAATATTTCCCCCTTTTGGTCCAGGTTTTTTTCTAAATGCATTGCTAGTTGGTGCTTGGTAATAATTCCTCGGTGCCAGGGAAGCTCATCTCTGGGAGTCATGTCTCATACCAGGGAAAAGTAGTGTGCTTATATGCTGAGTTTGGCTTAGAGAGAGACCACATTTGAGCAAAAAGGAGGCTTTCAGGATGTAAATCTTAGGCAATACATAATACTAAGCTATGTTTCAATTTCAGAAGAAAAGGTTCATAAGTATGACCAGCAACATCAGGGGCTTGGTGTAATGGTCTGTCTTCCTTTGCTAGGCACTGCTCATGTAGTTGGGTGATTCTTACCGTTCTATTAGAGAATGTAGCAGGACTTCCCAGGATGGGAATTTGGTATTCTTTCAGTTATTGTGTGCGTCTTCACACATTTTTTTTTTATTTTGCCCATTTTTCAATTGGATTGCTTGCTCTTTTATTGTTGAATTGTATGATCTCTTTATATATAATAGAAAAAAATTTATTGGTTATATGGTTTCCAAATATTCTCTCCCATTTAGTGGATTGCCTTTTCACCCTCTTGACAAAGTCTTTTGAAACACAAAAGTGTTTAAGTTTGAGGAGGTTCCATTTATTCATTTTTTCTTTTGTTTCTTGTGCTTTAAGCGTAAGATTTAAGAAACCATTATCTACCATCAGATCTTGAAAAGTTTCCTTAAATTTTCTTCTAGGAGTTTTATGCTTCTGGCTTTTATATTTAGGTCATTGATCCATTTTGAGTTAAATTTTTTTTTTTTGTACCAATAAGTCTTTATTTATTCATTGTATTATCCCAGAGAAAAGAGGAGAAAAGGGTCAGCATGTGTTACAAAATGATAGCAGAAGGGAAAGTAAATACCCAGTACAAAATCAATCATCAAATAAGCATACCCCAGTGACGGGGTCACCAAAGCCCAAGGGGGCTCAGCCTCCTGCAATTCAGGAATGAGGGGAAAGGATTAGGGAGACAACAGACAGGTACACGCTTTCCTACCCTCCTTTCCTTCCCATAAATTCAATATTCCACACAACGCTTTGGTTTCTAGCAGTAAACATGGAGTTTCATTCTTCCGTCTCCTATTAAAGAATCTTGTGGCCACTTTGACATAAGTTTCTTGCACCTGCATAAAAGTTCCTGAGTGATTTGGATATACATTCATCTTCCCTTTCTTGGTCTCTTACCCCCACTTTCTACATGGAAACCAACCCTCCCTTCCCCCATTGTTTCTCTCTATCCTAGGTTTGATGATTAAGTAGATTTGGTCAATCCAAACACAACAGTGTTAATCTTTTGGCTTGAATCACATCAAGGAATGGTCTTTACTCAAAAGGCTGGGAATGAGGGATGGAGTGTTTCTAGATTCTTCAGGTTTTTGTATAAATTTGGAGATATCTCCAAAATTAATATAAGGGGGATTGGGGAGGGGGAACTGGAGAGGGGCAATGTGATAAGTTTTCAGGACAGAAGATGTAGTCCAAAATAGAAAATAGGGGAAGGGGAACACAAAAGAAAGGATGGTTCGAGATCCCTGCTTCAAGTGGGAACCCCAAGTATGTTTCAGATCCTTTTGCCTGGTGCAGAATCTTCTGTCAAAGATGCTTTGGCTATTTTTCTTTCAACACAAAAAAGAAGTTTGTAAACAATAAAAACCCCAAAAGAACACGGAGAAAGACCAACACATTATATTTACACCAATTAGGCCACTTAGTCAACAAACCAGCAATTCGTGAAGTTCTACAAGGCCCAGACAAATACAATAACTGGGGGGCGGGGAGCAGCATTTGGGGGAGACAAGAACCAAGGATCAGACACACATCACCCAATGCGTTCTATTGCATTTGCCCCATTTCAACACAGTGAGGTAGGTTGGCAATGATCCCACAGCATGGAAACGAAACCCCCTTCCTCCTTTAGCTACCACGACACTAATTGCTACTGCAGCAGGGTAGAACACTGGCTCCGGGCACTACAAAGTAGCCTTCGCTTATGGTCTCTCTGGAAGCCAAGCAGGAAAAGTCCAGATTTTTGAAAGGTTAAGGATTTCAGCCTTTGCTTCATACATCCATCCTTGGTCACACACACACACACACACACACACACACACATTGTGTATTGCAAACCTAGCCTAATCCAGTGAAGGATGGATCTGGTGTGCCCAGCAAGTCCCATGTCCTAGGATGAAGAGGCTGGGGACAGGAATCCCTTGTTACATATCTAGATAACTCTCACCTAGCCTTGGCTTCCTCTCTTGACCTGTAACCTGGCCCAGCCTCTCCCAATCTCTCTGTACCACCTTTCCATTTAGACTAATTTCCAATCTTCCAGTAGGAGATCAAGTCATGGGGCGACCCAATTAAAAACCTAGTCTCCCATGAAACATTTTCCAGGTGGAGGGATTTCAAGAGGACACTATGGGAGAAAAATCAGCTCTAATTGGCAAAAATGAAGTAGTCCAAATAGTTGTTCTTTGTGGTGATAAAGCAACAATCAAGAACAGAAGTATTCCTGCTGTGCAGACCTGGAGCCGCTGCTGACTTATCCCTGAGATTGCTCTTGTACCTGAGAACACAGTGTAGAAATGAGGGCTTTAGATTAAAGTATACAAAAATACAAAACCAGAATATTTCTATTAAAAAAAAAGTTAAAAAATGCACAAGATAGGTCATTTGCACACAGCTAGTGCAGTTGGCATCCTGGAGAAAGTGGGATCCAAGGTGCAGTTATCCAAGGGAGCAAATAAATAAAATTGTTGGCCTATAATGGGGTAAGGGTGAGCTTAGGAGCAATAGGTCTGCAGCTGTCCCAACCACCACTTTTGTCTTTCATCAGAACCCACTGCTTGGGATAGTTCCCAGCACCCTGTCCCCAGAATGGGTTATGAGAAGACAAGATATGGTAAAACCCTGCCCTAGCCCTGAGATTTCCTCCCACAGAATGTAGTGGGCTCCTGGGTTGGGGCCATCAATCTGCTCTCATACTTAATCTTTTCATCTGGCATGAGAAATATTTTTATATATTTTGTTTTGTTTTTTGTTTGATTTTTTTTTTTCCTGAGTTTCCTTATGTTTGTCTCTTGCATGTAAGCTTATCATTGTTGTCTCTTTTTCCTATTAAGTGTATTTGATTATTTTATGGACTACATGTTCATGGAAGGTTTAGATCACAGGAGGGTTACAATGGGTACTGCAGGGGATTATTGGTGGGGGGTGTCTGGGAGGGGGGATTCATGGGAGTAAATTCATCCGAATATACATGAAAGATATACAAAATTGTTCAAAAGATCAAAGGAAGGGGCATGGTCACGGTGGGTTGACAATCACTCAATAAATGAGGGAATCTGAATTCCTAGCCTGGAGAGCTCTACCACATTCTCCAAGGGAGCAGCAACAGTCCTCTGAGTGCAGGGACAGTGTCTGTCAAAACATGATGGCCCACTGATGAATTCTTTTTATTGATAACTACCCACCCTTATGAGTCTTTGCTCTTGTAACTGAAACTTAGCTTACTGTTATGGGGTGCCTAAGGGTTGCCACCTGGGAGCCTCCTTGTTGCTCAAATGTGGACTCTCTCTAAGCCAAACTCAGCATATGAATGCATTACCTTCCCCCCAACATGGGACATGACTCCCGGGGATGAGCCTCCCTGGCAAGGAGGGATTAAGACCAAGTGCCAATTGGCAACACAACTGGAAAAAGACCTTGAATAAAAGGGGGAAAAGGTAAAGACAAATGAGTTCAAGTGGCTAAGAGACTTCAAAGAGAGTCGGGAGGTCATCCCAGAGGTAACGCTTACGCACACCTCAGTAGGAGCTCATAGAACATCAAAGTGCATATCACCCCACACAGAGGGGCTCCTGAGAGCTCTGGAGACACCCAGGTCCTATATAAGGGGGGGTAGCCTTATCAGTGGGCTCTATATTGGAATCTGTGCTCCTGAGAGTGACAGAATTGGATTCAAATAAGTCCTCCCTGCACATGGATCATCAGTCCCTTCTATTCAAACCTATATGTGATGCTGGAGTTTTTAGGTATACTTCCAGAGATTGGAGCCTCTGGCCTACCTATGTGCCAGGTGTGCGTGGAATCTCGGTGGAGCTGCAACTCCTACCCTACAGCTCAATGGACTCATCCAAGTCACCTGGCGAGGAGACAATGATGGGCAACGGCCATCCCAGGGAATGGAGAGGGCCTGCATCTGCAGGCAGGATCATCCCACCCACTATATCCATGGGATACAAGCCCTCTATCACTTGGAGGTGGGGTGGACATCACCATCCCAGTCCCCTCAGGATTGGGGGAAGAACTATGGACTAGAGTGGACTTGATGGTATTCTGTTGTACACATATGGTGATTCTAGCATTGGAAGAAATTATAACAGGGTTGTGGAGCCGGTGGCCACTGGACACTTTCGGGGCAGGGAGGGGATGTGCAGTTGAAATACAGGGGCTTTTTCGGGATTTGGAGGTTGTTCTGAGTACCGTTGTGGGAACGGATGTAGGCCATTTTAAATCAGCACACACCACTCAGAACTGTGTGGAAGAGAGTGTGGTCTACGATGTGAACTGTGGTCTATGGTTGATGGCAAGGCTCCAGGATATGTAAGTCCATTGAGAGTGATGGGCCACACTTGTGGGAGATGTTTGTGTGGGATGTGGTGGGAGGTGTGGGAGGTGGGGAACATGGGAATCCCAGTAGGTTCCATGTAATATTTAGGTAATCTAAGCACCTCTTAAAAAAAAAAAAAAATACATATATATATATATATATATATATATATATATAACATTTTTGTAAGCAAATCACATTTATGCATATATATTTATATATCACTTTAAAATATTGGTATGTATTGTGAAAATTTTGATTTTTACCCACAATAAAAAATAAATTAAAAAAAATTACTGTATAATACAAATTTTGACTGAAAAAAAAAGTGGAACTAGGACTACATAATTTCAGACTGGTAAAAGCAAAGTTTTTTTTGTTTTTGTTTAACAAAAACAAAGTATTTATTTAACAATAAATACCTCCAAGTAAACCCAGCATTAATTACACAAAGCCTTTGATTAAAAGGACTGGTCATTTTTCCTAGCACTTTCAAGACAATAATTATCCTACATATTCTCCTCACCTTTGCTGCACATCGTTTTGTGATTTGTTTATGATAAGAAAATAAAGCAGCCATGCTGGTCCTTGCAAGAGTTATTGCCCTATTTGGTGGAGCTTATTCTCCACTAAGATTGTTTTATTAGCAATATAATTTTGTTTACTCATTACAGTCCTAATTAAACAATTGCATTATATGAATTTTGTGCTTTGACAAAATCATACTGTAGAATAAACTTCCATAAAAACTTGGAAAAAAAAAATCTTTCTTTCAAAGGAAAACAACTTCTCTCTCCAAGCCACTATCAAAAAAACTGGAGATTCTAGGGGTATTTCATGCAGGCTTTCAAGGTATTTCTCCTGGAAGCCCTCACTTGCATTTGGATAGAGCATCGTTGGAGTTCCTTTGCCTCGCCCCTTCCCCCCACCAAGATGGAAGAGGGGGTGATGCTGTGGACCCCAGCGTGAGATACAGGGCAGTGCCAGCTGTTCCCTACCCACCTTATCCCACTTTCTCCACTCTGCCGATTGATGCCTGCTCCTTGGAACTTCCTGATCGCCAAAGGAATGTCCCCATGCACTGCGACTCAATTCTGGGCCTCTGGGAGCAGGGCAGGGCTGTGGATCTCTTCCTCTTCCTCCTGGAAAGTAGGAGGGCTTTCCCTGGGAACTGGGGACCTGCTGAGCTTTCAGTGGACATGAGGCCACCATATGGTTGATGCTCTGGCAGAAGTGGCACTTCTTAGGCTGGGGTGGCAGCTGGCATTCCTTAACATGATGGTCTAGACCTCCACGATTGTAGCACGTGTCTCCTTTTGATCTGCGCTTCTGCGTGTTCTTCACCGCTGGCCGCCTCTCACTCCCAGTACAGAACACCCCACCAGGTCCAGTGACACGGATAGATTCCAGGCCCTTGGCAGACTTCTTAAAGGTGAACTCTACTGCCTCACCCTCCTTCAGGCTCCGGAAGCCCTCCATGTGCAGCTTACTCTGATGCACAAAGACGTCCACTGGGAGGTCGAGTGCGACCCCGGCGCGGGCGGTCTCGGACAGGAAGCCAAACCCCATGCGCATGTTGAACCACTTACAGATGCCCGCACCGCGCAGGAGCTGCGGCTCCTCTGCCTCCCGGGCCGCGTTATACGGCAGCTCCTCCCCCGCCTTGGCGCAGCCACCTGCAAACTGCTGGTTGGACACGGAGCCCATGGTCGTCGCCTGAGCCCGCGGCCCCCGTCCTCTGGTCGGGCGGCTGCTGGCCCCAGAGAAGTCCGGAGGCAAAGGGGTGGTTCGGAGAAGAGGCAGCTATATCTTCCCCAGCACCAGTTAATTTTTGTATAAGGTGTGAGAAAGGGGTCCTTTTTCTTTCTTTTAGATATGGATATCCAGTTCTCCCAGCACCATTTGTTGAATACACCGTTTTGACACAGGTTGGTGGTTTGGCAGCCTTGACAAAAATCACTGGAATCTCACAGTAATTTTGATTTTCATTTCCCTAATGACTAATGATGTTAACACCTTTTCATTTGCTTAAGGGTAACTTGTATATGATTTGGGAGAAATGTCTTTTCAAGTCCTTTGCCCACTTTCAATTGGCTTCTTTGTTTATTTTATGAGGTTGTGTAGGAATTCTTTTTGTATTTCTAATATTGTACTCTAATCAGATATTTGCTTTAAAACTATTTTTCTTGTTCGGTATTTGTCTTTTCATTATTTTTATAGTATCCTTTGATGCACAAACTGTTTAATTTTGATGAAGTCCAATAGTTTTGCTTTTTTTGCCTGCACTTTTGGTGTCATATTTAAGAAACCATTGCCAAATCCAAGGTCATGAAAATTTGCCCCTATCATTTCTTCTAAGAGTTTTATGGTTTTAGCTCTTATATTTAAGTCTTTGATGTATTTTGAGTTAAGTTATGTTTGTGGTGTAAGATAAGGTGTAACTTCATTTTTTTTGCATGTGGATATCCAGTTTTCCTGTCACCATTTGTTGAAGAGGTCATCCTTTCCTCATTGAATGGTCTTGTGCTCTTGTCAAAAATCAATTGGAAAAAAAAAAAAAGCACTCTGCCTATAGGAGCCCACACCAAACCTTGGTGTGTATTTCCATCTTTCTCCGCCATTTCTCAGCAAACTCTGTTCTTTCCCCCATTTCCCAATAAATTCTTTTTACTGACTTAAAAAAAAAAAATCAATTGATCAAATATGTAAGGGCTTATTTCTGGGCTTTCTATCTATTCCATTGGTCTAGTTGACTATCCTCATGCCACTATCCCACCAATTTGATTACTTTTTTAGTAAGTTTTGAGATCATGAAGTGTGAGCCCTCCAAATTTGTTCTTCTTTTTAAAGATTGTTTTTGCTATTTGGGGCCCATGAAACTACATATGACTTTTAGGATGAGTTTCTCTATTTCTGAAAAAGATACCATTGGGATTTTGATAGGCATTGCATTAAATTTGTAGATCATTTCGGGTAATATTAATATTTAAATAATATTAATTCTTCCAAACCTTGAACACAGTTGTCTTTCCATTTATTTAAGTCTTTTAAAATTTCTTTCAGCAATGTTTTGTAGTTTTCAGCGAACAAGTCTTGTGGTTCCTTGTTCAAATTTATTCTTATTCTTTTTTATACTATTGCAAATGGAATTATTTGTAAAATTTCCTTTCAATATTGTTCATTGCTAGTATACAGAAATGCATCTGATTTTTAAAAATATTTTATTCTTCATATTTAAAGAAGCTTTAGATTATACATAAATTTAATATAAAAAATATAGGGTATTCCCATAAATTCCACCTCCTCCCTCTCCCCCTCCCACATTTTCCCTCATTGACAACACCTTTCACTAGTGTGATGCATTTTTTACAGTTGATGAACACATATTGAATTATTGCTACTAACCATGGCCTGTAGTTTACATTATAGTTTACACGTTGCACCACACAATTTTATAGGTTTTAACAAAAAGTATAATGGCCTGTACCCATCATTTCAATATTATTCAGAACAATTCCCATATCCAAAAATGTCCCATGTTTCTCTTATTCTTCCCTATCCCTCCCCTCAGAATCTCTGGTGACCACTGTTTTTATATCAGTGTTACTTACAAGTTCTTCCATTTCTAGAATAATAATAAGTCTGCTTTAGTCTATAGTTGCATTCCACCCTAATGGTTGTTCATTCCTCAATCCTGAAGATTTTAGAATGATGATGACCACTCTGCTTCCCATTGGAAGCAGGCTTAGATCCTATGGGACAGATGGATGGAACTGTCTTGCTTGCAATTGTAGATACTCTCTGTTTTTTGGGATGGGCATTGTCCCTTATCATCCTTTTGTTATTTGTCATGAGTGAGTCCAATGAACTGGAGAGTAGGTGTTGGCTGCAACTCTCCTGAGAAATAACTTGGATATCAAACCCTTATCAGATATGTAGTTTACAAATATTTATTCCCATTGAGTAAGCTGCCTTTTTACTTTCTTGACAAAGTCTTTTGAAGGGCAAAAGTGTTTAATTTTGAGGTAGTCCCAATTATCTATTTTTTCTTTTGTTGTTCATGCGTTGGGTGTAAGGATTAAGAAACTACTGCTCCCTGGTAGTCTAGTGGTTAGGAAAAAAAAAAAAAAAAAAAAGAAAAGAAACTACTGCCTACTCCAATATCTTGAAGATGATTTCCTACATTTTCTTCTAGGAATTTTATGGTTGTAGCTTTTATATTTAGGTCCTTGATCCATTTTGAGTTAATTTTTGTAGAAGGTGTGAGATAGGGGTCTATTTCTTTCTTTTTTTTTTTTTTTGATATGAATATCCAGTTCTCCCAGTACAATTTGTTGAATAGATTGTTCTGGTCCAGCTCAGTGGCCTTGACAGCCTTGTCAAAAATCACTTGACCATAGATGTGAGGATCTATTTCTGAAATCTTTATTTGGTTCCATTGGTCAATTTCTGTCAGTACCATGCTGCTTTTACCACCATAGCTAGTAATATGCTTTAAAGGCAGGAAATGAGAGTCCTCCAACCTCGTTCTACTTTTAAAAGACATTTTTGGCTATTAGGGGCTCCTTACCCTTCCAAATAAATTTGATAATTGGCTTTTCCATTTCTGCAAAAAATGAAGTTGGGATTTTTTATGGGGATTGCACTGAATCTGTAAATTAGTTTGGGTAGAATTGACATCTAAACAATATTTAGTCTTCCAGTCCATGAACATGGAATGTTCTTCCATTTATTAAGTCTTCTTTGGTTTCTTTTAGCAATATTTTGTAGTTTTCTGAATACAAGTCCTTTATGTCCTTGTTTAAGTTTATTCCTAAGTATTTGATTCTTTTAGTCACTATTATAAATGGAATTTTCTTTCTGATTTTCTCCACAGGTTGCTCATCAGTAGTGTATAAGAAACACTACTGATTTTTGCATATTATTCTTGTAACCCGCCACTTTGATGAACTCATCCATTAGTTCTAGTACTTTGTTGTGAAGTTTTCAGGATATTCTAGATAGAGGATCATATTTCAGCTAATAGTAAAAGTTTTACTACTTCCTTTTCTATTTGGGTGATTTTTATTTCTTTATCTAGCCTAATTGATGTAGTTAGAAATTCTAGCACAATATGAAATAACAGTGGTGACAGTAGGAAACCTTGTCTTGTTCCTGATCTCAGCTGGAAATCTTTCAGGCTTTCATCACTGAGTACAGTGCTAATTGTAAAGTGTAATATGCACTTTATCCTATTGAGAAAATGTCCTTCAATTCCTATATTTTGTAATGTTTTTGTCAAGAAAGGATGCTATACGGGAAGTGGCTGTGGCTCAATTGGTTGGGCTCCCGTTTACCATATGGGAGACCTGGAGTTCCATTCCGGGGCCTCCTGGTGAAGGCAAGCTGGCCCGCGCAGCAGGGTGAGCTGGTGCAGCAAGATGATGCAACAAAGGGAGACAAGCAGACACAGAAAAATGCACAGCAAATAGACCCAGAGACCACAAGCAGCAAGGGGGAGATAAATAAATAAATCTTAAAAAAAAGAAAGGATGCTATATTTTGTAAAACACCTTTTCTGCGTCAATCAAGAGGATCATGTGATTTTTCTTCTTCAATTTATTAATGTGGTTTATTACACTAATTCATTTTCTTGTGTTGAAAAACCCTTGCATACCTGGAACAAAACCCAGTTGATTGTGGTGTATAATTCTTTTAATGTGCTTTTGGATTTGGTTTGCAAGTATTTTGTTGAGGATTTTTGCATCTATATTCTTTAGAGATATTGGTCTGTGATTTTCTTTTTTTGTTGTACCTTTATCTGATTTTGGTATTAGTGTGATGTTGGCTTCATAGAATGAGTTTGGTAGGATTCTTTCTGGTTCAAGTTTTGGAAGAGCTTGAGCAAGATTGGAATTATATTGTCTTTGAATGATTGGTAGAAATCACCTGTGATGCCATCTGGTTCTAGGCTTTTCATCTTTGGGAGTTTTTTGATGACTGTTTCAATCTCTTCATTGTGATTGGCTTGTTGAGGTCTTTTATTTCTTCCAGGGTCAGTGTAGAGTGTTTGTGTGTTTTTAGGAATTTTTCCATCTCATCTACACTATCTAATTTTTTGGTGTATAGTTGTTCATTGTATCCTCCTATGATCCCTTTTATTTCTGCAGGGTCAGTGATAATGTCCCTCCTCTCATTTCTGATTTTATTTACTTGCATCTTACTTTTTTTCTTTGCCATTCTTGCTAAGTGTTTGTCACTTTTTTTGATCATCTCAAATAACCAAATTTTGGTTTTGTCTCTCTATTGTTTGTTCTAAATTTCACTTATTTTGCTTCTGATCTTTATTATTTCTTTCCTTCAGCTTGGTTTGGGATTAGTTTGCTGTTCTTTTTCTAGTTCCTCCAGCTGTGCAGTTAGGTCTTAAATTTTAGCTCTTTTTTTTTTTTTTTTTTTTTTTTAATGTAATCATTGAGGGCTATAAATTTTCCTCTCAACACTACCTTTGTGGTGTCCCATAGGTTTTGATATGTTGTGTTCTCATTTTCATTCATCTCAAGACATTTACTGAATTCTCTTGCAATTTCTTCCTTGACCCACTGAGTATTTAAGAGTGTTGTTTAATCTCCATATGCATATGAGTCTTCTGTTTTCTGTCTGTTTTTGATTTCCACCTTCATTCTTAATGATCAGAGAAAGTGTTTTGTATAATTTCAGTCTTTTAATATATATTGAGACCTGTCCTGTGACCCAACATGTGGTATCCTGGAGAAGGGCCCATTAGCACTTGAAAAGAATGTATATCTTGATGTTTTGGAGTGCAATGCTCTATAAATGTCTGTTAAGTCTAGTTTATTTATCATATTTCTCAAGTTATCTGTTTCTTTCTTTATCCTCTACCCAGATGTTCTATCTAATACTGAGAGTGGTGTATTGAAGTCTCCAACTATTATTGTAGAGAGGTCTATTTCTTCCTTCATTTTTGCCAGTTTGTGCCTCGTGTATCTTGGGGCACCCAGGTTAGATGCATAAATATTTATATAGTTATTTCTTCTTCATGAATTGATCCTTTTGTTAATATATAATGAACTTCTTCATCCCTTATAACAGTTTTGCATTTAATATCTATTTGTGTGATATTAGTATCACTACTCCAGATCTTTTTTGTTTTATTTGCATGGAATATCACTTTCCAAACTTTCACTCTCAACTTAGTTGTGTCCTTACATCTGAGATGGGTCTATTGTAGACAGCATATAGATGGCTCATATATTTTATCCATTCTATCAGCCTATGTCTTTTGATTGGGGAGTTCAAGCCATTAACATTCAATATTATTATCTTAATGTCATTATTTAATTTGCGTATTTTATCCTCTGGTTTTCTGTTGTCATATCTTACCATGGTCTGTCTTTTTATCCTTATTTTACCCTTTCTAATAATCTACATTTCTTTTCTCTTCTCCAAGTCTCTTGCCCTTGTTTTTTCCTTTCAGGCCGCAGTACTCCCTTTAGTAGCTCTTGTAATTTTGGTCTTTTGGTAATGTATTCCCTGTTTTGTTTGTCTGTGAAGACTTTAATTTCACCCTTATTTTTCAAGGAATTTTGCTGGATACAGAATTCTTGACTGGCTGTTTTTGTCTTTCAGTACCTTAAATACATCATACCACTTTCTTGTCACTTCTGTCATTTCTGATAAGAGATCAGCACTTTATCTTATTGAAGTTCCCTAGTATGTGATGCTTTTCTTTTCTCTTGCTGCTTTCAGAATCCTCTGTTTATCTCTGATATTTTCATTCTGAATAGTAGGTGTCTCAGAGTAGGTCTGTTTGAATTTATTCTATTTGACATGCATTGTCTTTCCTGGTTAATATTTATGGTTGGGAACTTTTCAGTCATTCTTTCCCCAAATATTCTTTCTGTCCCTTTTCCATTTTCTTCTCCTTCTGGGTCTCCAATAGCACATAATTTGTGCTTTTCATGTTGTTGTTCAATTCCCTGAGACCTTGTTCCATTTTTTCCATTCTTTTCTCTTTCTGTTCTCCTGTCTTTCCAGTTCGGATGTTCTGTCCTCAATATCACTAATTCTGTCTTTGAGCAATTCAAATCTACAGTTACATGCCTCTAATTTATTTTTAATCTCATCCATCATGTCTTTCACTGCCATATGCTCTGTTCCTTTTCTTTGTAGGCTTTTAAAATTGTTCTTTATGCTCATCCAGTGTTTTCTTAATATCATTTATCTCTTTAGTCATATTTTCCCTCAATTCTTAAATTGATTTAGGAGTTTTGTGTGACTATCATTGATTAGTTGTTCAAAATTCTACATCTTGTCAGGATATTTGGTTTGTTCCTTTGGTTGGGCAATCTCTTCCTGTTTCCTAGTATGGTTTGTAATTTTTTGCTGATGTCTAGGCATCGGATTTATGTTGGTGAATTTACTCTGTCAATTTCTTTCTCTTGCTTAATAGGTTTTGTTTTTTTTTTCATGGCTTTTCTTTGATTTTTGGTTCAACTTATTCTAAGTCTTTAAAATTGCCCAGCTTATGTTATCAAAATCAGACCAGGGACTCATTAATGAGGCACAGATTTTCTCCCAGGATTTGTGATTAAGAGAGACCTAAAGTAGTGTTTCTCTTTGCAGTTTCCCAGCTGACCAGCAAATGGCTCTCAGAGGTGAACCTTTCCACGGAGGTATTTCTTTCAACCTCCCTGTGGCAGTTTGATATTGTTTATAAATTCCAAAAATAGATATTGGATTATGTTTGTAAACTGGTTTGTCCCTCAGGGCATTTTAGATTCTATTGGATTCAGAGGTTTCACTTTTACTTGATTAAATAATGGTTAAGGTTTTGATTGAGCCATGTCAGTAGGACTTTGCATCCCTGTCCCCTTGGTGGGTGGCAGAGAAAAGACATGGCAGAGAACAGAGTTTGGAGTTTTGATACTGGAGCCTGGGAAGTAAACACACAGAGAAGCAGATAGGTGAGGAAGGAGAGAAGTCTCCATTAGACATGGGCAGAGGCCTTGGGAAGAGAGATGAGCCATTCACCTGATAGTCTACTTGAGAAGTAGAGTGCATGCTGCTATGCAAATACCAAAAATGTTAAAATGTTAAAAGGGCTTTTAAAATGAGTAAGTGGAAGATTCTTGAAGAATTGTGAGATGCTTGATGGAAGAACATAGATTACTTTGAAGAGACTGTTGGTAGAAACATGGACACTAAAGATACTTCTGATGATGCCTTAGACAGAAATGATAAATGTGTTGTTGCAAACTGGAAGAAAGGCAATCCTTGCTTTAAAGTGGTAGAGAACTTGGCAAAATTGACTTCTGATGTTAGATAGAAGGTAAAATTTGAAAGTGACAAGCTTTAATATTTAGTTAAGATTTCCAAACTAAATGTGGAAAGAGCAGCCTGGCTTCTCCTTGTAGCTTATGGTAAAATGCAAGAGGAAAGTGATAATCTGAGAAAAGAGTTTCTTGTCACAAAGAAACCAGAAATTGATGATTTGGGACATTCTGAATGTCCAGAAAGTGAGTCTCCATAGAATAGTGCCACATGTGAGGATTTAACTGCCCTTGGAACCAGCCACTCATTTCATTGTAAGTCAGGATTGGAAATGCAGTAATCAAGGTAGGTTCTGTGGAAATTCTTACTGTCTGAAGGCTTGGACCTGTTTCCTGCATGCGAAATCAACAAGTTTTTTGCAATATCTGTATGAATAAAACCACTGAAAGCCTGAACTAAAAGGGATAGAAAAAGGACAGATTGAAGGAAAAATGAATTCAAATGCTGTACCATGGAAGCTGAGGTCTGGACTGAAGGCATCTTCTCGGGCCCTGAGAGCAAACCCACCCATGTATGTGGAAAGGTTGATTATGCCCAAGAGCTTGGAGAGGGTGGGCCTTCTGCCCCATTGTTCAGGAAGAGTGTTGCTGCCTCAGGCTTCAGAGAGAGTAGAGCACATTCCTTGGGGCTTGAGGTGGGTGGCCACCCCACTGTTCTGAAGGGATTAAGCCTGTGTCCCAGAGATTGGGGAGAGAGTGGCTGTCACCCCAGTGTTCTTGGAGGGTGAGGCCTAGAGTTCGGTGGCCACTCTGATGCTTGATGAGGGTGGAGCTAAGAACATGGCCATTGGGCAAGCACTTGGAAAGGGTGGGACTACTGCTCCACTGGACCCTAAGGACAAGGAACCCTGGCTATATCAATTACTCTCAGACTTTAAAATCTAATGGAGTATGCCCTAGGGGTTTTTGGAACTTTTTGGGACCTGTGACCCTTGTTTTCCTTCCAATTTTTCCTTATGGCAATTGGAACATTTATTCTATGACTAACCCCCCTTTGTATATTGGAGGCAGGTCACTTGTTTTCTAAGTTTCACAGGTCCACAGACAGAGGGGAATTTTGCCTCAGGCCAGACTATAAGCCTATAACAGATTTTGATGAAATTTTGTACTTAATACTGTTACTGAAATGATTTAAGACTTTTGAAATATTGTGATGGAATAAATGTATTTTACATATGGAAAGAACATGTATTTTTGGGGTCCAGAGGGTGGAGTGTGGCAGTTTGAAGCTTTTATGGGTCCCAGAATATCATTTCCCTAGGTTTAATCTATTCCTGTGTGTGTAAATCCATTGTAGGTGGGACCTTTTGATTAAATTACTCTAGTTACAGGCCTTTGATTAGATTGCAGGACCCAGGATGGTTCTTAATCCCTTACTTTATAAATGGAGGAATAAAAAGCGATAGACACAAGAAGAAAACTGCAGGGCCAAAGAGGAACTCAGAAGCTTTGAGACAAGGCCTTGGGAGCCAGAAGCTGAAATCAATGGAACACAGAAGCTGAGAGGAAGCCACTTTAACCAGAAGCTGAAAGCAATGAGGCCAGAAGGAGAGGGGAGAGATGAGTGATCACCCACAGCTGCAGCTTGGGAAGAAAGGATCTCCTGATGATGCTTAGATTTGGACACTTTCATGGTCTCAGAACTGTAATCTTTTAACCTAATAAATTCCCGTTGTAAAAACCAAACTATTTCTGGTATATTTTTCCAAGCAGCTTTTAGCAGACTAAAACATATAGTTTCTAGAAATGTATCTGTTTTATCCAGTTTATCCAATTTATCAGTGTGCAATTGTTCATAGCAGTCTCTTACAATACTTTACATTTCTATATAATTGGTAGCAATATCCCCATTAGTATTTCTGATTTTAGTTATTTCTGTTTTTTCTTTTTTTCTTTGTCAGCTTAACTGAAGTGTTGTAAATTTTGTTTATCTTTTCAAATAATCAACTTCTGTTTTCATCGATTCTATTGTGTTTTATTCTCTATTTCATTTTTCTCTTCTCTATCTGTATTGTTTTCTTCCTTCTGCTAGCTTTGAATTTAGTTTACTTCTCTTTTTCTAGCTTCTTTTTTTCCCATTTACAGGTTGTTCTTTTTTTCACATTTTTAAAATATATTTTTATTACAGAAGTTGTGAACTTACAAAACAATCATGCACATGTGTAGAATTCCCATACAACCCTTTACCAACACACCACACCATTTGTTACAGATTATGAGATAATATCATCAGGTTATTATCACTAACGAGATCCATGGCATACATTTAGCATATTTTTTTCAAACCCCTCTATTCTTTTTTTTCTTTTCTTTTTTTTTTAACTTGGTTTTCTAAGGAGCTTTAGGTTACCTAATAGTCACATAGAAAACACAGGGGCTTTCCATACAACCCTCCTGCTTCCCCCCCCCCCCCATTTTTCTGGTTTCTTGTAGTAGAAAGTAAATTTATATGAAATCTGTCTTCTTTTTTAAATTTATGTGTTTACAGCTATCAATTTCCTTCTTTACACTACTTTTGCTGCATTCTATGTTTTTGGGATGGTCTTTTAGTTTACATTCATCTCAACATATTTTCTAATTTCCCTTGTAATTTCTTATTTGACCCATTAATTGTTTAGGAATGTGTTGGTTAATTTCCACGTTTGTGGATTTTTTCAGTTTTCCTTATGTTATTGTTTTCTAGTTTAATTGCATTATGTTCAGAAAAGATATTTTGTATGATTTAGACTTGTTTTGTGGCCTAACATATAGTCTATCCTATAGAATGTTCCATGTGCACTTAAGAAGTATTCTTATTCTGGGAAGTATTGTGTATTTCTATTAGGTCTAGTGGGTTATAATGTTGTTCAAGTCCTCTATTTCATTATTGATCTTCTGTCTGGTTATTCTATCCATTATTGAAAGAGGGGTATTGAAGTCTCTAACTAGTATTTTAGAACTATTTCTCCTTTCATTTCTGTCAATATTGCTCTATATTTTGGGTTGTTAGGTGATTATTTTTTATAATTTTTATACTTTCTTTCTGGATTGAATCTTTTATCAATATATATAATGTCCTTTTGTCTCTTGTAATCTTTCTTTGCTTAAAGCCTATTTTGTCTGACAATAATATAGCCACACCTCCTTTCTTTTGACTACTATTTGTATGAAATATCTTTTTCATTCTTTTACCTCAGCATCTTTGTGTTTTTGTACCTAATTTGTGTCTCTTATAGATAGCATATAGATTGTGGTTTTTTTTGTATGCATTCTGATAATTTCTGTCTTTTAAATAAAATTTTACTGGAGTATATCATACACATATGCACATACATAAACATTAAGTATATAGTAAAAGTTATGAACTTAAAAAACAAATATATATATCATCATACAGGGCTCCCATACATCACCCCATCACCAACACCTTGCATTGTTGTGAAATATTTGTTACAAACTATGAGCTAACTATAGCCCATATCTTACATTTGGTGTATTTTTCCCCAACCCACCAGATTATTAACACCTTGTATTAGTATTATATATTTGTTATAGTTCCTGAGAGAATGTTTTCATATTTGTTCAGTTAACCACAGAACTTCTTCCACCACTGGATTTCCTGTGTTATACAGTCCCATGCTTTGTAAAATCCACTCCAAGTGTACACTCAGTGGCTCTCATTTTAATTGGAGAGTTTAATCCATTTACATTTAAAATAATTACTTGTAAGGAAGAACTTACTTCTGCCCTTTAGCTATTTGTTTTCTGTGTGTCTTATATGTTATAATACTTACATTGTCGAAACCCACAAGTTTTGGAGGACAAGGTCCCATTGCCAACCCTAGTACTAGCTGGCCACTCTATGAATGCTATTCTATAGCTGTGACAGGGCTAAAGAATAGGGGATGGTAGCTGGTTTGCACATGTGGTTCTCTTACCAAAACCCAGCCACCTCTTCCTTTATAGAGCAACTCCCCTATTTATGTGTTCAATCAGGTTCCAAATTTCCAAAATATTGACTGCTAGTTTTTTTTCTGGCTCACTAGTTGTTTTAGTGGAGGGACCAACCTTTAGAGCTTCCTAGTCTGGCCTTTTATGTGACATCCTTTAATTGCATTTTCATACACTAGTATTTATGGGCAATTATGTACCATTCGAAAAAATACTTGCTAGTAGAAGATCCCTGACAGTGGTAGAATACTTTGCCATTCTTCTGAGGATTATATGCAGGGAGAAATGCAAATTAAATAAGTAATTGATGGCCATGATATTTTGGGCAATTGGTACAACTGCTGCTCAAATCTCCTTGAAATGTGGTTAATGCTGCCCTCTAGGTCACTTTATATTTGTAGGTCTATGCCAAGGCAGTCTGAGAGGGGAAATTACTCTAATTGCTTTTTTTAGTGCCAGCTTTTTTGCCTGCTTTCCCTCCCTCCTTCTTACTTCTTTGAGAAGAGAGAAGAGTTAATCTAAATCTTTAAGTAAAAGAAAAAAGTAGATAGCTGTGATAATCGTGTTGCAATATACCATCAGTTTTATGGGAAAAGAACCTCAATGGGCTTGTGTGGCTAATGGAGAAGAAGAAATTGGTTTGGGTTCCTGGGGCCAGCTAGGAAGGAAAGGAAAGCTCAGAAAACTAGCCTGGGCCAGAGAAAGGTCCAGGTCCTTAACCAAAAGGAAGTCATATTTAATTCCCTAATTTTAATCTCTGAATATTTAATGAGCTCCTAGCAAGTATAAAGTTTGTGTTCTGGGGCCATGAAGATTAAACATTGTTTTCAAAGGGTTTACAACTCAGTCAGAGAGAGGGACAAGGCACACAAATAACGATTCAGGGATAAAATAGGATGAAAATACAATATAAGAAATGTCTTCCATGAGACATTTGCATATTGCTAGAGAGGTTTGGATAAAATATGCCTTGAATTTTGAGAAAGCTAAGTTTCCTGACCCTGAGATGCAGGCATAGATGGTTTCTCTCAGAATCCTTTCAAACTTCATGGAGTTTGAGGACTCACAGACCCAGAAGTTCTTGGTTCTAAACTACAAAGTCATGGATTTCCTACACAGGGCTTAATGCTGTGGGAATGTGTTGAAGTCTTATAGAGAAGAGGGTATAGAGTGCAATGTCATGGTGGAGTATAGAATACATAGCAAATGGCTCACTGTTTTCTACTTTTCAAGCTTCACTGTAAGGACAAATTAGATTTAGTGAAGGTAACTGGGTTTCTTGAATTCTTCATGTTTAGGCAATGAGGCACATCAGGATGACTCAGCAACTCCTTCAGTGCCCGCTGCTGGTCAGCTTCACACAGGAGCGTTAGCAACTGCATAAATGTTCAGCAACAGTTCTTGACTTCCAAGTCACTGAACCAGCTGAGCTTCTTCTTCAGTGTATTTAGGGGAAAGTCATACTGAACAGAGATCTTTGCTAATGGCAGCTCTTACAAAAAGAAATATTGTTGAATTTTAGAAAAGTCTCTTTCAATTTTAAAGTTCCCAGTGTACTATAAATTGAAGCCCATTATATTAGGAATTAACATAATCTTTATACAATCATCAAATCTGTCTTTATATCAGCAGAAAAATTTAAAATAATTTCATATACTAAATTATGAAATAGGATGAAAATAGATTCTAGGTTATCAGTTATCTTTACAGATACAAATGCCATGTTTTCCTAAAATTCTTAAGATGTTTTTACAGATAGTTGTAGCAGGAAAGGTTTTTCCATAGTGCAATACTTTTTCAGAAAATAGTATCACTGTTTTTGATTATTGTACAAAATCAACCTTTACTGAAGAGTCACCATTTGTTAGTTCTGTACACATTTCCATATTTAAGCAAGAGGAAACGTTCAAGGGTAAATTTGGCTTATTCATTAAATAATCAACTATGTAAAACAATCAGGGAAAAAAAGTATGCTTTAATAAATAAGAAGGACAAAAAACTCACATTTGGTAGATTCATTTGGTTGAAAAAGTTAAAAGTGTTCTTAACTCTTGCCTAAGACTATTAATTTTTCTATTTATTGAATATATTTAATATCTATCATTTTTAGAGTATAGATGCAATATTTTAATTAACTTTGAACAAATTATTGAAAAGGATTAGCATACACAGGATTATTTGATCTGATAAGAATTTATGAAGAAAGTAAAAAAAAAAAAATGAAGCATAGCTTTGATTTTGATATTTATTGTACAGTAGAATCATCGGCTTAAATTTGTAGGAGCAATGAGAGAATATTTATGGGGTGAGGGGTCAGCTGCATTTGCTTAAAAGCTATTTGAAAACAATTTAATATTGATTATATTTAAATGACCTTTCCAAGCAAGGACAAAGCAAAATGACAGTTGTACTCTGTTTGTTATTTTTTATTAGTTAGATACTTGAAAAATTCTGTTGATAAAAATTTGAATAAAAATATTGAAATAAAATTCCAATTGAATTTTATTGGATTCAATTGGATGCAATTAATATAATTCAGTTTTCAAAAAAATTTCTGAATTTCTTCACATTTCTGCTAATTTAGATATAGGAGAAAATATATTATGTTTGTAATGAATGAATTCATAAAACATAAATTTTGCTTTCTTTTTTATTTTTAGAAACAGTTCTATAAGAGTGCAGTTCTTATATGTTGACTTGAGAATAATGAAGTTCATGTTTTCATTTTATATATGAATTTCTCTCTTTTAGTTTTTGTGCTAGAGAATTTTACATTTATTTAAATAAAAGCTCTTTATTGGTTTATGACTTGAAAAATAAACTAAAATAGTCTTTGTAGTGATTTCTCACAATATCAATCCTCATTTCCCAAATCATTTCATGTAAAATTTAATTATTAGTTTCCACCCCCCCCCCCCAATATGGCTGTCTTAAGTACTTGCCAAATCAGCTGTTCTGAATTCCTAGTCTGGTTCTAATTTTTATTATCTGTTTGTAAAAATTATAAGATTGCCTCTCTGCTGCTTTCTTTCTCACTGTGGCATGATGATATCTGAAAGATAAAAAAAATATTTTTTTATTGTTTATATTCAATGTATGTCATTTTTTATGGAATTTAGATGTTTAGTATGTTTAGAATTGCCAGATTTAGCAAACTAAAAATAAAGAATGCCCAGTTAAATTTGAATTTCAGACAAACAATGAATAATTTTAAAATATAGGTATGCCTAGAATATTGCATGGAACATGTTTATCTGAAATTCAACTTCTCTTGGTGTCCTGTATTGTATCTGGTAACCCTAGGACATTTTATCATATTTGGTGGGATTGGTGTTAACCTTCCTTTTCTTTTTAGATCCCATATCCTTTCTCTTATGCTATCTCTTTTCCATCCCATTTCTTAGTTTACAAAATTAGGAAACAGTGAATCCCTGAATCCCATTGTGTAATTTTAGCCACAAAGAGAAGTTGTCTTGCTGGGTGAAATGCTAGGTACTATATCTACACCTAAAACATTAAAGTTATGGAAAAAAAAATCCAACAACACAACAAGTTAGCCCCACTCCTGATACCATTTGTAATGCTAAACCTGTAGCTTAACATTTTTTTAAACAAATCAATTTTATTGATACATATTGATAAAGCATTCAATTCATCTAAAGTGTACAATCAGTGGTATTTGGTATAATCACATAGCTGTGCTTTCATCATTTAAATCATTATTAGAGCATTTTCTTTATTTCAATAATAATAATAATAATAATAATAATAATAATAAAACCAGACAAACAAATAAGGAAATTCCTTACCTCTCAATGTCTGTATGCTTGCCCCCACTGTACATAGCTGGTATTTCTGGCTATTCAATCCAAAGTGTATAATCAATGGCTTTTAGTATAATCACAATGTTGTACATTCATCATCTCAAAAATATTAGAACAATTTCATTACTCCAAAAAGAAAGACTCCACACCCCTTAGCATTCCCTCCTCAGATCTACATAACCACGAATTTCTTTTCATCTTTATAAATTGATTTATATTTGGCTAGCTTAACATTTCTGCCCCACAAGGTTCGGGCTTACTCCCTTGATCACGATTAGAAGGGGATGGAGTTCTCGTCTAATGACAGGGAGAAGCAAGTTAAAATTAGTTTTCTTGCTTGTGACTAGTCATCCATTATTCAGCAGTATATCTCAAGCTATACTCCTTTTTTTTGTAATAGTAAACTTTGTTTTTAAAGAAGTTTTAGATTTACCTTTACAGAAAATTATATTAGAAGAATTGGGAATTCCCATATAACCCCACACCTACACCCACAAACAAAGTTTGCCCTATTATTACCATCTTACATTAGTGTGGTACATTTGTTAAAATTGATGAACCAATATTGAAGCATTGCTGATAACCAGTCTATGGTTAACATTATGGTTTACACTTTGTGCTGGACAATTTTATAGCCTTTGATAACTGTATAATGTCATGTGCCCATTACTGCAGTATTATAGAGAACAATTTCACTGCCCTAAATATGCCCTGTATTCCACCTATTCGTCCCATCCCCTCCCTTCTGAACCCTGGCAACCACTATCTTTATATCAATATTACAAACTCTTCCATAAACATGAGATAATAACTACTATAACAAATTATCTTTGGTGCATGTTATACTCCATCATCATTTTTATTCATTCTTCAATCTTAAGTGATTTGTGAGGGTGTTTGCTCTGATTGCTTCAGGCTGAGAGGGACTTAGATATTATGTGGCAGATAGAAGGAACTGTTTTGCTTTCGGTTATAGATACCCTTAATTTTGGGGATGGGACTTGTCCATCATCATTGTTTAGTTGGTTGTCCAGGGCAAGCCCAAAGAACTGGGGAGTAGGAGTTAGCTGCAACTCTGCTGGGATTCAGGGCTCAACTGGCATATGAACAATCTGAAGATTTAAGTTTCTGAGAGATATTTTTCATGGGTACACTGAAAATTATAGGTTCAAATAAAAGAAGTAGAAGAATCATGAGAAGGGGAATTATAAATGAGTGTAACTATGTTATATTGGGGAAATAGATTATCATATATTTCCCAATAGGGCCCACCAAGGGGGTGTTGATTTAATGAGGATATGTGCCTTGCCCTGGAGCCATTGGGAGCACTCTTATTTGAGGCTTTGTCTACTGTGGCAGTTAGTGAAATCTGCCCGAGACCTGCATATGTATAACCTCTGGAATGACCTTCCAACTCACTTTGACATCTCTAATCCATAAAAACTCTTATTTAATGTTTCCCCATTTTAGTCAAAGTCTTTTTCCAAGTGCATTGCTTGTTAGTGCTTGGTAATAATCCCTCAGTGCAAGGGAGGTTCATCCCCAGCAGCCATGTCCCATGTTGGGGGAAGGTCATATGTTTATTTGCTAGGTTTGGCTTAGAGAGAAGCCACATTTAAGTAACAAGGTGGTTTACAGGAGTTAACTCTCAGGCATTAATTTTAATAAGGCTAAGTTTCACTTTTATAATAAAGGAATAAATTTCATAAGTACAAGCATTAAGATCAAGGACTTAGCATATAAGCCTGTTTTCTTTTCTTAGGCATGGCTTATGTATTCCAGAGATTTTTGCCATTTTATTTGAGAAAGTAGCAGGGCTTCCCCACGATGGAAGTTTAATATTTTATTCACTACTGTGTTGGCCTCTATCTATCGAGAAAGCATACCTATGACAACATGAATACATTCATGTTACATAGAAGTATGTTTTTGGTGCATTTTCCCCTATATATTACCCCACTATCAATACCTTGTACTAATGACATAACTTTGCTATAGATCCTGAAAAAGCAATCTTAAATTTGTATTCTTAACAACAATCCTTGACTACCCCAGAGCTCACTGAGTTATGCACTCACCCATTGTGGCAGTTTGAAATTCTTTTATGAATCTCTAAAAGATAAAGATTATATTTTTGAACTAATACATCCCTGAGGGTGTGAGACCCTTTTGATTGGAGTACATCAGTGAGGTGTAACTCAGGGTGAATCTCTGCCCTTGTGCTGGATCTGATATAAATGGAGACAGAGAGAGAGACACACATACAGGAAAAGGGAGCTGCACCACTTTTTATCTTGCCATGTGAGATAGGGCTTAAGGATTGCTTAAGCATGAAGTCCCCAAGAGGCTGGGCCTGCAGAACAGTACAAGGCTGAGTTGATGAGCCCTATCATTAGCCTGCTTTCCACGTGGTGGAATTCCAGGATTACCAGTAGCTGACTTTGGTGAGAAAGCAACTCTGATGGAGCTTTGATTTGGACATTTTATGGCCTCAGAACTGTAAACTTTTATCCCAAATAATATTCCCATTATAAAAGCCAACCCATTTCTGGTACTTTGCATCGGCAGCCTTTGGCAAGCTAAGACACCATGATTCTTTCCTTCTTAGCATCAAAAGGGCCCAAAACTTCCCCTTTCAACCATCATCACACTCACACTTGAGCGCTGTTAATTACACTTAAATCACTGCACCACCATCACCTCTGTTCATTTCTAAACCGTTATAAGCAACCTAATTATAAATTCTGCACAAATACTCCTTTGACTGGGACCACTAAAGCTGTTAATTGTTGCCTCTGTGTGTGTGGGGGGGAGGATAGGTGGGGGGCTAGGTCAAATAAAATTGGAAAATTCTGGATTAAAGAGGATTTCAACTGCATAAATTCTCTGAAGCTTAATTTTGTTGCTTTTCACTGGGTATCTAATTGGGGACCATAGTGTGCTGCTTTTCCCTAATTTATTTGACTACAGAAACTTTGTTGTGGGTAGCACAACAAGTACATTTTTTTGGGGACATCAGAGTTCCAGTAAACATAATCTTGGGAATTAGAAAGTTCGAAATTCATTTTCATTTGATTTCCAGATCACAGGTAATTTGAGGAGCAGCGTGATCAGAAACCAGTCTACCACAATGTAGCAGGAAAGATTTCAAATGGCTCACTCTGATTACAAATGGGTTAATTAAAAATAATCCCAGACCCAAGTAACAGTATATAGGAACAGCATAAGGATAGGAAAAGGGGAAAGTTGGAACTAACAGTTGTTGAGCACCTACTATTTACTAGGAACCATATAAAATGCTTTATAGGGTTATTCATATTATTTTCATAAAATCTTCCCAACAAAAGTGTCAAACTTGTTTGTAGATGAGGAAACACAGGCTCAGAGAAGTCTGGTGATTTGTTTATTGTCATACAGCCATAATTCAGATTCAAGGCAGGCACTTCAGACTTTAAACCCTAATTCTTTACCTTCACATAAGAATCCACATAAATCTAGTTTTTTGGCTTTTGCCACACAGGCATAATTCAGATTCAAGGCAGGCACTTCAGACTTTACACCCTAATTCTTTACCTTCACATAAGAATCCATAAAAATCCAGTTTTTTTGGCTTTTGCTATCCTAGATCTATGCAGACCAATCCTTCAGTTTTGAGAATTACCAGTCAAGCAGCAATATTTCTTTTTTCCCCAACCACCTAGACAGTTAATACATTCTGAGACTCTTTTTTATGATTCATCCATGATGTTTCTCAAATTACAAATTAGTAACTACTCACAAGCGTAAATGAAGGTTCATCAATAGTGAAAAGGCAGTAGTGCTCAAATTGCTGTCTGCACATTGGATGCATCTGGGGACCTTAAAACTATTGCTGCCTGTGTTACAGCCCAAGGAATTCTGATTTAATTGATTGAGCATGTGTTTTACTGGCATCAGGATTTTAAACACTACCCAGGTGATTCTAATGTGCAGCCAGGTTGAGAATCACTGTTTATTGGAATCAAGATGAGTATCTATTTCCAAAAAAAAGACAGAGGAAATATATTTATGTTACTGTTTACTTAACAAATCCCATTTTTAAATAGCTGCTGAATTAAAGAATTTTTCAGATGGAACATAAGCAAGTTAAAACTTGATATCTTTTCCTATTTAGATGATATTTGTATTCAGTTGGGTCACTGTAGTATAAAATATGTACTTATTTCATTATTTAGGTTATTGAGTCATTCCTATTTAATCTATTAAACCCATAATCCTCATAAAAGCCATGGTGGTTTCACATCATCTCTCAGTATAGATTTAATTATTGCACTAAGAAAATCACATTATCAAAACAGCATGAAATATACCCAAATCAATCTTTTAACTCCTTTACTAATGCATTTTTACATCTCATATTTGTCTCTCTCATACTAACACTGTCAGATGTTTCCTACCACTTTCTCAATGTAACTATAAAATATTTTAAAAAATATTCTTTATTTTTGGATAGTAATTAGATTTTCTTTACAATTTGCAATATTGAAGAAAAAGGAGACTGTATATTTTGTTCTAGAAACAATATGGGGTAACCTTTATTTTTAAAGCAGATACAAAAGTAACAGTAAGGACAATAATTATGAATATGTATTGAAAGAGAAAGAGATCAAATTCCAAGGGTATGGTGCTGAATGAGTGTAGGAAGCAAGGGAGAATATAAATATAATAAGGCTGGCCAATATTTATTATGTAGCACTGATTGCATTAGAGTCATGGTTTCATTTACCCCTCCCAACAATGCTAGGATTTAGGCTCTGTTGCTATCCCCTCTTTACAGATGGGGAAATTGAGTATCAAAATGCCGGCTTTGAACTCAAAGAGTCTGTCTCTGGAGCCATTGCTCCTAAGTACTCTGTTATTGCCTTCTTCAAATTGTTAAGTTTTTCAGCTTGAGTGACTGAAAGATTGATTATGACAAACAACATAGATACATAACAGTTGTGGATTGAATTGCACCCCCCAAAAAGATAAGTTGAAGTCCTAACCCTCAGGATCTTTGAATGCCAACATATTTAGAATTAGAGTCTTTGCAGATATAATCAAGTTAAGATGAGGTTGTACTAAATTAGGACGGGCCCTAATCCTATATGATTAGTGTTCTTAGAAGAAGAGAAGAGACACAAACAGTCACAGAGGGGAGATGATCATGTGAAGATGGAGGCAAAGACTGGATTTATGCTGCCCCAAGCCAGGGAATGCTAAGGATTGCCAATAGCCACCAGACGCTAGGAAGAGTTAAGGAATGACCCTCTTAACAGCTTTCAGGGAGAGAGAACAGACCTTCTGACAGTTTGATTTTAGACTTCTAGTTTCCAGAACTGTGAGAGAGTAAATTCTGTTGTTTTAAGCCACCCAGTTAGTGGTATTTTGTTACAGCAGCCTAGGAAAGTAATGCAATAACTCAAGTCAATATTTTCAGAGCAGAGTGTCAAGGTAAGGGTTTGTACATAGACCTATTTAATTTTGGGTGCCGAAAAGACATCCTTGAGGTAATAGTCATCATAAAGTTGATAATATGGATCTGGAATTCAGGAGGAAGTTTTGTGCTGGGGAGATGGACATCCTATTCATGGAGTTGATAGGTGAGATTGGATAAAATAATGAAGAGTTTGACTGAATCCCGTAGGAACACCTCTGCCTTAGTTTTCCAGGACTTTTATGAAAAACACCACACAATGGGTTGCCTTAAACAAGAGGAATTTATAGTCTTACAGTTTTGGAGGCTAGATGTCCAAAATCAAGGTCTCACATGCCATACTTTTTCCTGGAGCCTGTAGTGTTCTGGTGCTGGCTTGTTGTAATCCTTGGGGTTCCTTGACTTTACATCTCCTCCTTTAATGCCAGTTTCACAGGTGAGGAAACTGAGGCTCAGAGCGGTTTCTTCAAATCTGCCTATTCCCATATTAATATCTGCACTGTATTAGTGAGATTCTGAAATCCTGATGCTGTGCTTGCTTTGGGGAGATGGATTCAAATGTTTTAGAAACTGGAGGACTATGTATAAAGATTGATAAATGTAAAAGACTTAATTATTGCTTTTGTTAAAGAAATGAAATAAAATAATAAAAACTTTTTGTTACAATTTAATAAGATATAAACATATCTCATACAAACCTTATCTATTTTAGTCAGCTTGGAATGTGACCTTGTCTCCTATAAATAAATCACTGAGACTGAAACCCTAACTTGAGAGGATATAAGTTAATGCCACTTTGAAAAAAATTTCAGAAGGGTGCCAACATACATGTATGCATTTCTTTCACAAGTATATATTGAATGGCACCTTAACTTCCTTTTCTCACTTTGCTCATTTTTACCATGAGAATAATAATAGTACCTGCTTCATTGGGTTGTTGAGAGAATTAACTAAAAGGATTCATCGGAATTGTTTAGAAGTGTGATTAAACATTAACAATAATAATATTATTGTTGTTGTTTTTATAATTAATATAATGGTCCAGGCACTATGCTGGGTGTCTTGGATAAACGGGTATGCAGAAGCTTATCGTCTGAAATCATAGTGATCATTATATACCTTACTCCACTTTGCACTCAGCAATACTGGAATAGGAGTAAAATCAATTGGTAGGATTGCCCTGATTTTGGAGGCTGGCTCTTGGTCAGGGGGATTTGAGATTGTTGGAGACTAATGAGACCATAACTAACATTATTGATCCTGAGATTCAAGGTGAATCATGAAGAAAATAAAGTCAGGAACATACTGATGACTAGAAGATGTCAAGTTTTGGTTATGTATGCATAGATGGGTGAAAGAAAGGATAATGGTTGCAGAGCATCAAATTTTGGAATTAGAAAGTTTTGCAATGGACTACATTGGAGGAATAGGAGAAGTTCAAAGCATGGCAGAATTTGTGAGTAGATAAAATAGAGTATATTTGAAAGCTGTTCATATTGGGCACTGTGAGGTCATAGTGTTTTATGCTTTGAATTCTCCAGGAAGAAAAGAAGACATACTTAAGCCAAAGTGCAAAACACGTATGACCTTTGATCTATAGGTCATTAGAAGGTAACAGTGAGCTTTCAAGAAGGGTAATATAAAGATGATGGTGTGGACTTCAAGAGAAGAAGGGATTTTGGAATCATGGTGGGACAACAAAGGTCTGGAAGTGGCAGTAAGACAAAAGGAGAACATCCTTCTCCTCCTGGTTCTATAAGACACAGAAAAGGGATTATAGTGACTTTCTTTGAACTTTATAACCTGCTGTTAAACTGTTTAGTTAGTTTTCCCAATGTAACTTCTTTCTCTCAAAATATACCAATTTAATGGAACTTAGCATTTCTTTGCAGCAGCTGATCTTTCTGATGAAGTGTTGGTCCCTAAGCACTGGAGCAGACAAGGCATGAATTTATACCTTAAGATGACCTTCTTTTCTTGAGATGTAGACTCTGACTTTCAAGCTGCTGCTATTTTTAGTAACTGAATGAGCTATCAGTAGTAGAGGCCCTTAAGTAATTAATAATTTTCTAAGTATTTAGAATGGAGCTATTTTTAGGACAAATAGAAACTACCTCATAAAAGGTAATACAGTTAGCTTCTATTATTGGGTGTGTCTGTGTGTTCACAAATTCTTTTGTCTCTGAAAAACAAACTACAACCGGCACATGCAGGTAAATACTCAATTTAGCAAGTTCGGTATCTAGGTTAAGAATTCTCTTTAAAAACTCTCTTTTCCAGCAAAGCTAAGGTAAACACTGATTGAACTAAAAGGGATGCACAATTTGCTTTAAGACATAATGTGTGGGAACCCTCTAATCTTTACATCTAAGAAATAGTTTGGAGGCCTGTTTTCTCCGCCCACACAGAGAAGGCACCATTCCTGCTTATCCTATCTCCCTTATCTCCCACTTATCTCCTAAGTATGTCACTAAATTTTTCTTTAACCCTGCTTCCCCATTATCAGCCTGGAATTCTTATGAGATTATTTACACCCCTTACGTGCTGCCATACCTGCCTGATCCCCCTGCACGTGCACCCTGACGTTGACTGAGAAAAAATCCTGAATAAAAGACGTGCTGGGGATCAGCTCTGGAGAAGACCTTCTTCAGCTGCTCTCCCGCTGACCTCTCTCAATCTCAGTGTTCAGAGTAATTTCATTGTGCCGTCACTGGCTTTGCTGGACAGACCTCCGCAAGACTTTGCAGGACAGATTCCTGCAATAATGCTTTATATAACTAATCTGAAGCATGCAGTTTCTATACTTTCTTTTTTTAGGGGCCTTAATAAATATGGTCAAAATAAGGTTTTAGTGTTTAATGACATTAAGTGTGATATTGTGGTTTATTGTTAATTACTTTTAAAGCAAGATACTATACTACTATTAATAGTAGTATTGATAGCCATAACTTAATATTAAAAAAATTAAATTCTTCACAGAATCATCCTAAAGTAGCAATATTAAAAGAACAATATATGAAAAAGGATGTCAGCTGCCAGTAGAACTGAAATTTGGCTTTCCTTATGTTCTCATCTTAGCTGGGGGCTTTCAATTTATACATAAATGGATATAATGAAGAAGTTACTCAAAAGAAAGGAATTTTTACACACAGTACAATGTCTTGTAGCCTCTTTATCCTAGTGACCTCTTCCATTCTAAGTAAGGATAACTGCCTTTTGGGCTCAAATCCATTTAGTTGAAGAAGATATTATAATAATTAAATAGATTGCTTGAAATTTGGGGGCAGGCCAGCCAAAACAGATAAAGTAGTGAACATAGTCAACTTAAAATTCTAGCTTAAAATTCAGAACTTTTAAAATGAAGGTCAAATATATTTACTTTTCTTTATTACTCTAGGATCATAGAATATACCTTATTATTTTATATTTTTCTGAATTGTGCTTTTTTTTCAAGGAAGTAAGAATCTAAAAAGATTAGTAATAGTAGGTAAGAATCTTTTTATTTTATTCTTTTACACAAGCATACCTATGAGTGGTTCAATAAAAACTAAATAAAATTCATAGCAGAAGATTTAAGCCTGACAATCTTAAACTTTGATTTTGTAATTTTAGGCCAGGCTTGAAGTAACATGTCAACATCATTCTATTTGGGTATATTGAGAGAGAGATTAGAGTGTCATTAATTAAGTTCAATGATAACTATGCTTATTGGTAATAAACACAATAATAAGGACGTTTAATATTTTAAAAACAGTTTCTTTGTGCCTAGCATTTTAGTTTTCACATACAGCAACTCATTTAATCTTCACTAAAATCCTGTGGGGTGGGTGTTATTATTTTTCCATTTATCGATGAAGTATCCGAGGCTTAGAAAGTTTAAATAATTTAAAGGTGTACAAATGGAAGAGGCTATTGTTAGCCTTTTGGACACCAAAATAAAATTTAGGCTTTTAAACACCATAATATGAAGTCACTCTCATATTTTGTATACCTTTGACATTTACAGTTACATCTATGAAAAATATTTCTATCTTTCTAAATGCTGTGATTTTGTGTAATACCTTATATGAAATAGTCCTTCTAAAGCTCACTGGACAAAAAGAAAGCTAAAAATACCTTCCTCTTAGACTGACAATTATAACAAGACCCTGAGAAGGTGAATTTTATTTTTCATTTGTTATCTAAAAGAGAGAACTATTCTAGCATTCCACACACAATCATGTTATCTTAAGGTAGCTCTCCAAACCACTTTTTTTCATGTACTGTCACATCTAACTTGAAAATGTTTTGAAAGCAAAGATCTCCATTTAGCATAGCCCTTCTGGTAATGAAAATTTTAAATTATTTTGAGTGAATGACAAAATGGGAAAATATTGTGATGGCATTAATATAACTTAAAGGACAAGAATATTTGTATTAAATAGTACTGTAAATTGCTGATTTTGAAATGCAGTCTGTTCTTTTTATAAAAACAGTTTCAAAGATTGAACCTGATTTAAAGCAATTAAAAAAAAATACCTGAAGAGAAAGGCCAAATGTGTTCTTAGACTCAAAATATCCACAACCATTTTCAACAAAACCAGTAAATTACAAAATTAATAATTCGGAATATTTAGGGATAGAACCTGCGGTTTCTCTTCCGCACACTTAATAGTAAAAATGTGAATTTTCTTTATTTTTTTACCCATATATATCAAGCATGGTCAAAATGACTTTATTAGTGTAAATAATAATTTGTTTTTAGAAAAGTTAGAAAAACTTGTATTTGTTTTATTTTTATAAATTACTATTAACTACATTCAATTCTTATTGCATATTATATTCTTTTGTCTGGCAAGATTACAGAATCTTTTATTGATTATACTTGTTAGTAATTTTCAAATTTTTTCTTGGAACTTGAAATAGGAGCAAAATAAATCAATGGACTAGAAAAAATGTGAAATAAAAGATGGGCATTTCAGTTTTAGCTTATCTCTTTGTTTTACCTTCTACAGCCATAGAAAAACACAATATGTTCACAATGATAACCTTGAGATATTTCAAAACTCTAAGAACATTAGAACAGGATTGAATATAAAATTATAATATAATTTTAAAAATTCCACTGGTGTTAATTTTCAATATTTTCAAGCTTCATTTCTTTTTCATTCAAATACTATACAAAAACCTGTATTTGCATAGTTTATAGGAATTGATCAATAACCAGTATTTTCCCAAATATCAAGAAATTAAGACTTCATAAACACCATTTTTCTTAACTTTTTGAATCAATCAATCTGCATTTTTTTAGAAGCTTCTTTTTCTGGTTATTAAAGGCATTTTTATTATAAAAAAGATAGAGACTGCAAATCAGTGGAAAGAGAAATAAAATCCCCATAATCTACACTATGTTTTGCTTGAAAGAGAAAAGTGTCTCAGTCAAAAGAATGGACTTTGTGTATATAGATGTCCTAGTGTGTAGGAAAACTGGCACATTGGGGACTTGGTCTTAAGAGCCCTGGGTGCTCTGAGGATCTAAACAAAACTTATTTCAATTGTTTAAATTCCATTATTACATGTGTGAAATAAATATTAAATTATTTATTTTGTGCTCCAAAATTCACTATAGCTCTTCTTTCTTTGTTCTATATTTTATAACTTACTATCTATGGTGGTTTGGAGATATGTACTCCAGAAAACATATCCTTAAACTTAATCCATTCCTGTGGGTGTGAACCCATTGTTAGTAGGACCTTTTGATAAGGTTATGAAACCACTGCCAACCTGGACAAAGGGACAGAGAAGGTACAAATTGAATGAATGACTTCAAGGAGCAGAACCAACCATGAAAGCCATGGTCTGGACTGAAGATAACTCCTTGGGCCAAGAGAGTGAGCTTACTCATATGTGTGCAAAAGTCAGACCAGCCCCTGCACTGGAAGGGGTGGACTTTGTGCCTCATTTTTCAGGAAGAGTCCTGTCACCATAATGGTTGGAGAGAGTGGGGCTTGTACCTTGGAGTTTGCAGAGAGCTGGCCACCATTCCAATGCTTGAAGAGGGTGGGGCCTATACCCCAGTGTTCAGGGAGACCATGGCTGCTGTGCACGTGCTTGGAAGGGGTGGGACTACAGCTCCATCAGGCCCAGAGGAGAAAACATCCATCCAAAGCTGACTCTAAGACCTTGAAATCTAATGGAGTTTGCCTTGCTGGGTTTTGTGACACCTATTTTCCTCCCAGTTACTACATATTGGAATAGGAATATTAATCCTATGCCTGTCCATCCCATATATATTGGAAGCATATAACTTATTCAATAGGTTACACAGAGTCACAGATAGAGAGGAATTGTGCCACAGGAAAGACCACACCCATAACTGATTTTGATGAGGCTTTGTACTTAGCATTGCTTCAGAAATGACTTAAGGATTTGGGGATATTGTGATGGAATGAATGTATTTTGTTGGCATCTGGAAAGAACATGTTTTTTTGGGGTCCAGAGAGCAGACTGATGATTTGGATATATGTACACCAGAAAAACATGTTCTTAAATTTAATCCATTCCTGTGGGTGTGAACCCATTGTTAGTAGGACATTTTGATGAGGTTATTTTAGTTAAGGTGTGGCCCAACTCAATCAGGATGGGTCTTAATCCTATTTTCGGAGTCCTTTATAAGCAGAAAGAAATCCAGATATATATATAGAAAAAGCTACGAAGCAAGAAACCAAAGCTGAACAGAACCCTGAAAAGCAGGAAGAAGCCAGGAGTGGCCACCATGTTGTGTGAGGGTTAAGACTCGGGCAGCAGCTGTGTAAGGTTAAGTGTGTAAGGGTTAAGACTTGAGCAGCAGCCCAACTGCTGCATCAGCTAATAGTTCACAGAGCTTTTTGTCTCCCAGCTCTGTACGCCTGGTATCTAATTGTGTTTCTTCTGTGTAACATTTGAGTAATAACAGTAGTGTATGAATAACTCTGCAAATAAAGAACGGCCATGCTTGCTTGCCTGTTTGTATGAAGCAGACTGCTGCTGTGCTGGTATGAGCAAACTTCCTTCTCCACCTAAGTTTTTCTTCTGCCTACCTCCCTCACTGGCTCCCGAGGTGGACGCAGTGCACACGTGCATTGTCATGTGACAGAGGAGCCCAGGACCAAGCATCACTGGCAGCCAGTCCCAGGATGCCAGTGTTCAGGAGGAAAGAATTGCCTGAGGAAACCTTGATTAGGATTTTTCTTAGCCTCAAAGCTGTAAGCCACTAAATTCCCATTGTTTAACCCAACCCTTTACATGTTATATGTTTGATTAGGCAAGGAAACTAAAACACTATCAGAAACTTTACCGCAATGCTTGGTCAGAAATGTCACAGATTTCACCTCTAGTATGTGGACAGGATCTCACTGCAGTGTTATAAAAAAAGAAATTATTAATTTTCTCTAATTCATTCATTCATTAAAAAATTAATCCTTATTATATTCTGTAATGGAGTCAATGACTGGATAATGAATTAAAAAAAAAAAGAAAAATCCCAAAGCTGGACTTCAAGCAGTCAGTGAGACTCAGTTTGCTGAAGGAAGAAAGAAAAATATTAATATTTCAATCAAAGTACAGTGTATTTTAAAGTGCTATTAATTATTTATTTTTGCTTAATTTTCCACATAAAATAAGCATAATAATAGACAGTAAACTTAAGCATAAGGCACACACAACTCTAACGTTTAAAAAACCTTCTATATGTAAAACTTGTAAAGGATTAATATGTTATTTGAAGTATGTGTAGCAAACATTGAAAAACTCTAAAAACATTGAAAAAAGTTTATTAATCCTAAACTTCTCAAAGAAAGTAATTGCTTTGTCCAAAGCACTGTATTTACAGCCCATTAAATCCATTACCAATGTGCAGATAGTTAATGAAATCTCTCATAATTTTATGAATCAGGTTATTTTCTAACAAAAGGAATAAACACTAAAATGATTGTTTCCAGATTATCCTGTAGTTCTAAATCTTAATTGGAGTACATTTGGAAGACTATTTTAACCCAGTTAGGAATTTTCAATTATAAATTTTCAATTTGTATTGGGTTCTTTCCAAGCAGTCATGGTGATTTCATGCAGTGGGAAATCCTCAATGAGCTTAGGCCTATTGACGGAGCCTCAACTTGGAATTATTCAGGTTTAAACTGAGAATAATGGAGTCAAGTTGCCTGCCCTCGCTTCAGATTTTTGTGAAAAGAGAGGAGAGTGAAACTGTCTCTTTAGGAACAGTCACCTGATGCAGAGCTACTAAGCTGTGAATCTTATTGGTGGGAGACTGTGGCATGTATGGAGGAGTTAAGGGGTTACCTCACTTTTTTCTCTTGGATTTTTGTTCCTTCTTTATAGTCCTCACACTGCTGTTCTCTGTTAATAGGTTGCCGCTTCATGGGCTTTGAAGTCAGACATCCTAGGTTTTCAATCCAACTGCAGAATTACTTCTGTACAGTTAGGTTGTGATCTTGGGCAAGTTACATAACCTCCCTCCTAGTGCCGATGTGAAGGTTAAGAGAGATAAGACATTGTAAACTGCTTTGTTCTTAGGTTGGAATCCTCAGAAACAGATCCTGAGGTGAAGATTCATATGCAAGTGATTATTGAGGAAGTTGTCCTGGGAGAAACCAACAAAGCAGCCAGTGAAGAAGCCAAGCAAAAGTGTAATTTCCTGCAAACACCCACAGAAGGTAGCCTCAGCCTGATCTCCCAAAATGGGGTGTACATATCACCTTACAAATGTCCTGACTGAGGCCAAATACCTGGGGTTTCACTGCCCCTGTACGTAGTCACTGGCTTTCTTCCTGGGGTCAGAAAACATAAAATTCCAGGCCCTTCCAGCTCTCTACACAGGGAGAAAACACCTCTTGGAGACTGGAGGACAGTTCTCCAAAGAGAATGAGAGTTGCAGGTGTGGGCTTTTGGAGTGAATGGGGAGAATGGGTTTGCACAGAAATGACATTAGTGATCTGTGGAGATGTGAGTGGAGCACCAACAGTGACTGCTACCACTTTGCACAGCACTTGGCAAATGTGACATTTGAGAGCTCTTATGGTGTCACTAATTACATTACCTCTTCCTCTCATTCATTCTCAGTTACTCTTATTTTTCTAGAATTTCCTTGATATATCTTGCTTGATAGTTACTGAACAGGGTGTATTAGTCAGCCAAAGGGGTGCTGATGCAAAATACCAGAAATCGGTTAGTCTTTATAAAGGGCATTTATTCAGGGTAGAAGTCCACAGTTACCAGGCCATAAAGTATAAGTTTCTTTCCTCACCAAAGTCCATTGCCACATGTTGGAGCAAGACAGCTGCCAACAATTGCCAGGGTTCAGGCTTCTTGGGTTCCTCTCTTCCCGGGGCTGCATTTCTGTCTGGGCTTAGCTCCTCTGTTTCCTCCACAAGGTCAGCTGTAGACTATGAGGCTCTCTAGGCTTTGCTTCTCTCCAAAAGGCCAGCTGTAGAATATCAGATGAATGGCATATCTCTATCCTGGGGCCTTCTCACCTTTCTCACGACCAAGCTCTCCTACTTCCCGGGGCTCCAGTTCAAGATTCAAACATCAAAACTGCTTCAACTCTGTTCATTGTCATGCCTTTTATATTTGATTCCTGCCCCACCCCTTGGTGGGGCTCAACGCCCTACTGATATGGCCCAGTTAATGCCCTAATCATATCTTAATCATGCCCAGATTAGGAGACCACTTTACAAGCATGAGCCGATATCTATTTTTGGAATTCATAATTACATCAAACTGCCCAATGGCTATACAGGGTTTCAAGAATGTCAAGATAACTCACAGAAAAATAGCTTGTGAATCAGAAAAGAGTATGGAGAGGAAGGCCAGGAATGTGGACAAAAGACTAAGAAGCTGTTGCCAGATGGCAAGAATAATTTTTCCAGGAAGTAGAAGAGCTGAAGAGTAAATATTCAAGGTGTGAAATGATGCCAGCAGGGTCACGTGTGGGCCGACCCCAGGCAACCTTGTCTTCTCTTCATAGATTAAAAAGTATCTTGGCAGAGCATGCTACTGCTCATGACTTCAAACAGCTGCAATAGAGTCAATCAATTCAGGTGTCAGTTTAAAGATAAACTATGGCACAGTTTGCAGTTATTAAAAAAGAATAAATTACTTTACTTGAAAGAATTTCCACAAGGTCTTATTGAGTGAAAAATCAAGTTGCAGAATGTGTATATAAAATTTTTAAAAAGTTCGTATATGTATGTGTGTAAATAAGTAATAATAGGAGTTCTAGTTCATATTTATCTAGTGATTATTATGTATCAGACACTATTCTGATCATTTGACATTTACTATTGACTAATTTAATCCTTACAAAGCCTTATGAAGTAGGTGTTATTATTATTTTTCACATTTTACTGATAAGTAAACTGAGAAACAGATTAAGTGACTTGTCCAAGGTCAAACACCTTTTAAATTGTGAAGCTGGGTTTCAGATATAGGTAATCTGGCTGCTATATATGTTATATATAGTGTTTGTATGTAGTTATATTGGTATAAAGAAACATAGGAATTGTCTTTCATATTAGGTGGTCAGAATGGGTTATCTTGTGAATGAGAAGTGATTTAGATAGAACATTCTAAATCAAGAAGAATGGGGGAATGGAAGAAAAAAAAAGACTTCACATAAAAATCATGTATATTATATCTTTCATGCTTTTATTTAAAACTAAATACATATGCATGTATAAATACATTTTTATAGCTATAAGAATATGGAGCAAACCCAAAGGTTTGTTGATGAGAAAAGGGTTTTGAAAGTTCTTTGAAAGGGAGAAGGGGAAAATAAGATTCAGGAAATTACACTTTTGCTTGGCTTCTTCACTGGTTGCTTTGTTGGTTTCTCCCAGGACAACTTCCTCAATAATCACTTGCATATGAATCTTCACCTCAGGGTCTGTTTCCGAGGGTTCCAACCTAAGAACAAAGCAGTTTGCAATGTCTTATCTTTCTTAACCTTCACATTGGCACTAGGAGGGAGGATATGTAACTTGCCCAAGATCACAACCTAAGTTGTACAGAAGTAACTCTGCAGCCATGCTTGTGATGCAGATCTTCCTCCATCTGATTAGCTTAAATGGCCTAAAGACAGACCTGTGACCAAATATAGACCAATCAGATACTCTTTTCTAACTTATGAATATTTACCATGAGAGATGCAGAGACCAGGTAGCTGAGTCCTGTTAATGGCAGTGCTATCGGCACAGGGTTCATGAGGACCTCAAAATTGCCTTAGTTCCTGCTATAGTCATTCTTTCTTGGATGTTGTGAGATATCCCAGTATCCAGATATACATTTTGAATCAAATAGCTAGAATTGGATTTTGTTAATTGAAACCCAAAGGATCTTAACCAATAGAATGTTGTAGAACATGTATTGGCTGAGTAGGATATCTAGGTTTGAGTGTGGAATACTACGTAGAGTCTGAATGACCTTAAAAGTTGGGAAAGACTAACCAAAACTGCAAACTCTCCCTTGCTCCTCCAGATACCACAATGAAATGTCATTGACATTTCAAAGACAGCAACAGGAAGAGGCTGTGCTTGGATGCAGAGCTCCTTCCCTGGATTGCTAAAGACCACTGCACTTCTCGACCAATGAAGTGCCAGGTGCCTTGAATTTTCTGTGCATGGCTGTTAGTTATTGCTGCATCTACAGCAGCTACCAATATTATCTAAACAGGAAACACCTTAACCGTTGAGCTTTTCTTCCACACCATAGCGGACTCTTATCAGGCTGGAGTTCTCTTTTGTTCAGACTAAATCCATCATGCCTTATATCCCTGCTTACCCCAGTTGACAAGGTGATATAAAGAGTAAGGTGTCTCATTTCTCTGAACTTATATATTACATTCTTGCAAATGAAAATCGATGTGCTTTTACCACATTATCTCTAACAGAGCTGCTCTGTGGAGCTGTTAGACTTGTACAGTTATTTTTCACTGATATATTTCTAGGCATCTTGATCACACTGGAACTGACATGCTGTACTCTCACACTCAAATGTATTTTACCTCCTCCCTCTTTGAAAGTTACTGTTTTCTTGTCCTTTTCTATTCAATAGCACCAGCTTTGTTTCTGGGTTTACTATTTTGTAGGAGAAAAAGTAATGATAAAAGACAAATGGGTAAATAGAAGAATTAATGGAAGAAAACCAAAATATAAATAAAATGAAGAGATACAAAACCTATGGAAGATTTAATTTCAGCAGTGTTACTAGTGGGTAGCACTACAAATACATGACAGAAAACAGCAGAACTTATTTCTTGTTCATGGATTGAATCAATCTGAACAAGTATAAATATTTTACAGATATAGGAAATCATATTTAGTCATGAAATTAAAAAAATATAAAAATAGTATTTAAGCAAGTGATCCAAAATTACCTATAATATTACTTAAAAAAGCTCAAGTAATAAACATATTCAATCCACAAATTTCACCATAACGCTAAAGAAACTGTATATGTTTTTGATTAGAAGTAAATGAATTTTATCTAAAATAATGATATTTGGTTTACACAATTGAAGTGCAAAAAAGTGATTTTACAAAGTCATTTACTAAGGCAATGATGGATATTATTTGCACATTTCATCATATCTGATGTAAAAAATTTTAAAAACTTTAAAATTAATGCACTGTACAATCACCATCTGAAAATTTATTTAACTGATATGTTAATGTGTATACAATTTATTGAGGGCCTATTATTTGCTATGCACTGTCCCCTATCTTATTTACCAGTGTATTTCCAATATATTGTACTGTTTTGCAAAAGGTAGGCATTGATAAATATCTGCAGCATAAATAAATGAATAAATGCATTAATTCAGTTGAAGTATTTGCAAATGCTGGTTGGTATGCGTGGAAAGGAAAATCAGAATAAATCTTGACTACAAAAATTCATATTCATTTTTCCTTTCCTTATTCCATCAAATAGTCCAAAGTAGATGGCATTTGAGGTTTCCAAATATAATGTACCGTTTGGGGTTTTCAAATGGTCTAATATATGATTTTGTAACCAAAGTGATCTCATAAGGACTGATATTTCTATGATATGCATTTTGTGTATGTCATATCTACATTTCTTTTCACTAGAAACGTTAAAAATATGGACTCTTGAATGGACTTTAAGTAAATTATTTTCACATTTAGGAAGAAAATGAATAAATATTTTCCTATAATCCCCAGGAAGCCTTTTGTGTTCCCCTGTCTTTCATAGTCATCTCTTAGTTGTGCTCCAGGAGAGGGTCACCTTTTCCATTAATCAGCTTTATTTCAGGCACTTGCTCTAATTACATCCTTTCCAGAATCACTGGTGACCATTTGAACTTGGAGTTGTGGTGTATTTCCATGATTCCAATTTTCTGCTTGACAGGTCAAAATCTTTTAGTTTATGTAAGACTTCTGAGAATTCTCTAGAAGGCCCAGGGCTGGGGGTCTTTCACCACTCCCCTGCCATTTCTGTTTTTTTTTTTTTTAGTGAAAACAGTGACAGCAGAATCTATTGAAGCAATAACTATTGCTCTACTTGTCACCTTTCCCAAATCCCAGACTTAACTCTGACCTGTGCTTTCCCGTAGATCCTGAGGAAATGATTTGCTGAGTGATCTTCACTGAAGAAGATTAGCAGGGTCAGGAAAATACTTTGCCTACAACCATACCTTACTGATTGTAAAAATATTTTGTAAAAACATTTTTATATATGCAATATTACCCATGTTCATATTTCACATGAAGTTTCAGTATGTTGTACAGTCCCATGTTACACTTTTTAGCTTTCTTTCTAGTAATATACATGTCCTTAGACCTTCCTTTTTAACCACTGTCATACCCATATAATAGCTCTGCTAGTTAAAAACACTATAATGTGTTTTCACCGTTTCCATTCATTTTCAAAGATTTACAAACAAAATTTTTATCAATTCTGCACAGATAAACCCTCAGCTTTCATTTTCTACCCTTATTCTAAATTCTGGCTACCTGTATTCTAATTATTAACTCCATGAGTTTACACAATATTTTTAGTTCATAATAGCACAATCATACAGTATTTTTCCTTTTGTGTCTGGCTTGCTTCACTCAACATAATGTCCTCCAGGTTCATCCAAGTTGTCATAAGCTTCCCTACTTCATTTCTTCTTAGCTCTGCATAATATTCCATCGTGTATACACCACAGTTTGTTTATCCACTCATCAGTTGATAGGCACCTGGGTTGTTTCCATTTTTGGCAATTGTAAATAACACTGCTATGAACATTGGTGTGCAGATGTCTGTTTGTGTCACTGTTCTTAGTTTTTCTGAGTATATATCTACTAGGGGTATTGCCAGTTTACAAGGCAAGTCTATATTCAACTTCCTTGGAAACTGCCAAAAAGTCCTCCACAGTGGCTGTTTCATTCTACATTCCCACTAACAGTGAATAAGTGTTCCTATCTCTCCACATCCTCTCCAACTCTTGTAGTTTTCTGACTTTTTAATAGTGGCCATTCTAATGGATGTGAAATAATACCTCATTGTAGTTTTGATTTGCATTTCACAAATAACTAGAGATGTTGAACATTTTTTCATGTGTTTTTTCACCATTTATTTGTATTTCTTCTTTGGATAAATGTTTATTTGAGTCTTTTGCCCATTTTTTAATCAGGTAGTTTGTCTTTTCATTGTTGAGTTGTAGTATCTCTTGATATATCATGGATATTAAACCTTTATCAATAAGTGGTTTCCAAATATTTTCTTCCATTGAGTTGGCTGTCTCTTCAGCCTTTTGACAAAGTCCTGTGAGGTGCAGAAATGTTTAATTTTGAGGAGATCCCATCTATCTATTTTTTTTTTTCTTTTGTTGCTCATGCTTTGGTGTAAGTTTTAAGAGACTACTGCTTACCATAAAATCTTGAAAATGTTTATCTACATTTTCTTCTAGCAGTTTTATGGTCCTGGTTTTGTATTTAGATCCTTGATCCATTTTGAGTTAATTTTTTTATAAGGTGTGAGATAGGAGTTCTCTTTCTTTCTTTTTTTGATATGGATATCCAGTTCTCCCAGCACCATTTGTTGAATTGATGCTCTAGCCCAGCTGGGTGGCCTTGACAGCTTGTCAAAAAATCACTTGACCTTAGATGTGAGGGTTTATTTCTGAGTTCTAGATTCAGTTCCACTGGTCAAACTTTCTGTTTTTATCACTGTAGCTAAGTAATATGCTACAGTCAGGAAGTGAGAGTCTACCAACTTTATTCTTTTTAAAGACATATTGGTTTTTTGGGGCCCTTTACTCTTCCAAATAAATTTGATTATTGGCTTTTCCATTTTGAAAAAAAGGCTTTTGGGATTTTTATGGGGATTGCATTGAATCTGTAAATCAGTTTGGGTACAATTGACATCTTAATGATATTTAGTCTTCCAGTCCACAGACAGGGAATGTCCTTCCATTCATTTTCATCCTCTTCAGTTTCTTCTAGCAATGTTTGTAATTTTCTTAATACAGGTCCTTTATATCCTTGGTTAAGTTTATTGCTAAATATTTGATTCTTTAATCAGTATTATAAATGGAATTTTCTATCTGATTTCCTCCTCAATTTGCTCATCAGTAACATAGAGAAATGCTATTGAATTTTGCCTATTAATCTTGTATCCCGCCACTTTGCTGAATTTGTCTATTAGTTCTGGTGCTTTGTTGTAGATTTTTCAGGATTTTCTAGATATAGGATCATATTATCAGTGAATGCAAAAGTTTTACTTCTTTCTTTCCTATTTGGGTACTTTTTATTTCTTTATCTAGCCTAATTGCTCTAGCTAGAACTTCTAGCACAATATTGAGTAACAGTGGTGATAGTGGCACCATTATCTTGTTCCAGATCTCAGCTGGAAATCTTTCAGGCTTTCACCGTTAAGTACAATGCCAGCTGTAGGTTTTTCATGTATGCACTTTACCATATTGAGAAAGCTTCCTTTTATCCCTATCTTTTAGAATGTTTTTATCCTGAAAAGCTGCTGTATTTTGTCAAACACCTTTTCTGCATCAATTGAGGGGATAATGTGATTTTTCTTCTTCATTTAATTATAAATGTGATTTATTATACTAATTGATTTTGTTGTATTGAATCACTTGCATACCTAGGATAAAACCCACTTGATCATGGTGTATAATTCTTTTAATGTGCTTTTGGATTTGGTTTGCAGTATTTTCTTGGGGATTTTTGCATCTATACTCATTAGAGATATTGGTCTGTAATTTCTTTTTTTCATAGTCTCTTTATCTGGTTTTGGTTGTGGGGTGATGTTGGCTTCATAGAATGAATTTGGTAGCATTTTTTCCTGTTCAATTTTTTGGAAAAGATTGACCAAGATTGGCATTAGATCATTTTGAATGAATGATTGGTAGAATTCACCTAAGATGCCATCTGGTCCTGGGCTTTTCATCTTTGGGAGGTTTTTGATAACTGTTTTAATCTCTTCACTAGTGATTGGTTTATTGAGGTCTTCTATTTCTTCTAGGGTCAGTGTATTTCTAGGAACTTTTCCATCTTGTTTATATTGTATAGTTTTTTAGTATACAGTTGTTCATAATATCCTCCTATGATCTCTCTTATTTCTGCTGTGTAGAGGTAATATCCCCCCTTTCATTTCTGATTTTATTTGTTTGCATCTTCTTTCTTTTTTTCTTTGTCAGTTTAGCTAAGGGTTTGTTGATTTTTGTTGATCTTTTCAAAGAACCAACTTTTGGTTTTGTTGCTTCTCTCTACTGTTTGTTTGTCCTCAATTTTGTTTATTTCTGCTCTGGTTTTTCCATTGGCTTGGTCTGATATCAGTTTGCTGTTCTTTTTCTAGTTCCTCTAGGTGTGCAGTTTGGTCTTCAATTTTAGTTCTTTTTTCTTTTTTAATGTAAGCATTGGGGGCTATAAATTTCCCTCTCAGCACTGCCTTTGCAGTGTCCCATAGGTTTTATATATTATGTTCTCATTTTCATTCATCTAAAGATATTTACTGAATTCCCTTGCAATTTCTTCTTTGACCCACTGGTTATTTAAGTGTGTTGAATTTCCATTAATGTATGAATTTTCCCTTTTTTCATCTATTATTGATTTCCAGCTTCATTCTGTTATGATCAGAGAAAGTGTTTTGTATACCTTCAGTCTTTGTAAATTTATTGAGACTTGTTTTGTGATCCAACATAAGATCTATCTTGGAGAAGGAACCAAGAGCAATTGAAAAAAATGTATTTCTTACTGTTTTTGGTGTAAATTGTCTGTTAGGTCTAGTTAATTTATCATATTACTCAAGCTCTCTGTTTCTTTATTTATCCTCTGTCCAGATGTTCTATCCAATACTGAGAGTGGTATATTGAATTTTCCAGCTATCATTGTAGATACGTCTATTTCTCCATTCATTTTTGCCAATGTGTGCCTCATGATCTTGGGGCACCCAAGATATAATATTTATTATAGTTATTTCTTCTTGGTGAATTGCCCCTTTTATTAATATATAATGACTTCTTCATCCTTTATAACATTATTACATTTAAAATCTATTTAGTCTGATATTAGTATCACTACTCCAGATCTTTTTTGGTTACTATTTACATGGAATATCTTTTTTCCAACCTTTCACGTTTAACCTGGTTGTGTCTGTACATCTGAGGTGTGTCTCTTGTAGACCTCATATCGATGGCTCATATTTTTTTATCCATTTTATCAATCTGTGTCTTTTGATTGGGAAGATCAAGCCATTAACATTCAATGTTAAAACAACAACAACAACAAAAAAAAAACATTTAATGTTATTACTTCAAAGGCATTACCTTGTTCATTTTCTCCTCTGGCTTTCTGTTGTCATATCTTACTATTATCTGTCTTTTTTACTCTTTAATTCACCCTTCCTAGTAGTCTTCATTTCTATACTCTTTTCCAAGTCTCTTTTCTTTTCAGGATGCAGCACTCCATTTAGTGTATCTTATAATTCTGGTCTTTTTGTAGTATATTCTCTCAGTTTTTGTTTGTTTGTGAAGACTCTAAACTCACACACTTTTTTTTTTTTTTTTTTTAGGTACCAGGGGCTGGGATTGAACCTGGCACCTCGTATGTGGGGAACCGTCACTCAACCGCTGAGTCACATCAGCTTCCCTGAGTTTGATTTGCTTGTTGTTCATTTTTGTTTTTTCAGGAGGCCCCAGGACCCAAACCTGGGACCTCCCATGTGGAAGATGAAAGCTCATCTGCTTGAGCCACATCTGCTCCCCTCACAATAATTTTTGAAGGACAGTTTTGCCAGAGACAGAATTCTTGGCTGGCAGTTTTTCTCTTTCATTGCTTAAATCATCATACCACTTTCTTCATGCCTCCATGGTTTTTAATGAGGGGTCAGCACTTAATCTTACTGAGGTTTCCTTATATATAATACTTTGTTTTTCTCTTGCTGCTTTCAGAATCCTCTCTTTATCTTTTATATTTGTCGTTCTGAATAATAAGTTTCTCAGAGTAGTTCTATACAAATTTATTCTCCTTGTGGTGCCTTGTCATTATTGGATTTTGACACTTATGTTTTTAATAAGGGTTGGAAAGTTTTCAATCATTATTTCCCCAAATATTCTTTCTGCCCTCTTTTTCATTTTCCTCTCCTCCTGGGTCACCAATAGCACATAATTTTGTGCTTTTCGTGTTGTCATTCAATTCCCTGAGAACTTGTTCCATTTTTTCCATTCTTTTCTCTTGTATTTTCCAGTTCAGATGTTCTGTCTTCAATATCACCAGTTCTGTCTTTGAGCAATTCAAATCTGCTGTTATGTGCCTCTAATTTATTTTTAATCTCATCCATCATGTTTTTCACTGCCATAAGCTCTGTTCCTTTTCTTTGTCGACTTTCAAATTGTTCTTTATGCTCACCTAGTGTCTCCTTAATATCCTTTATTTCCTTAGTCATATTTCCCTTCAGTTCTTGAATTGATTTTGGAGATTTGTGTGATTTTCATTGGTTAGTTGTCTTAAATCCTGTATCATGTCATGATATTTGGTTTGTTCATTTGGCTGGGCCTTCGCTTCCTGGTTCTTAGTAGGGCTTGTAAGTTTTGCTAATGTCTAAGCATCTGAATACATTGGTAAGTTTACTCTGATGATCAATTTCTCTCTTTTGCCTAGTTTTTTTTTTTTTTTTCCATATCTTTTCTTTGATTTTTGGTTCAACATATTCTTGGCTACAGTGAAACAGGGGTTTTTAATCTAGGCTTAATGTCTTGAGGGTGGAGTATGGGAGCCCTTCCCAGCCACCACAGAGTTTAGTCACACACATTTGTTGTGTTGTTTTGGATTCTTTTTCTCTCTGTCCCTTACCCTTCTGGTAGTTGGGCAGCACTGTACTGGTCTACTGACCCCCAAAGCAGTTCCCTTTTGGCCCTTTCTTCATTGTTTTTGTGAGAGAGTTGAGCTCTGCCTGCCTTCTCTGATGCCATCTTCCCAGAACCCCTCCCCCCCATGGTGTTTTAATAATAGTTTTTCATTCAGTAATCTCTTTGAAATGTAATATTTAATATACATTACTATAGCCTAGCAGACAAAGATGAAAAATAAAGTGTTCCATGTAAAGAGGCTAATAGAAAAGGAAATATGTAAGTAAACTAATAATTAGAATATTATACTTGTTCTATAAAAATAAAAGTGGTGTGCCATGGGAAAACATAGGCTGGGGTTGTGCTGACAAGGGAGAGTCAGGAATGTTATTGTTTCAAGTAGATTTTTGTCTATATACATATCTTAATTTGATCTATTGTCTAATCTAGAGTGTCTGGTTAATCTATGATCCCTGTCATTAAATTTTAGCAGTTAACAACCTGCAGGGAATACCTTTTAAGGGAATTGTGTACATAACCTTCAAGGCTCAATTTCAGGTAAAGCTGAGCCTTGATCTACCAATACTGACTTTATCCATTTACTGACTTTCACATCAGTAATTGTCCAGTGTCAAAAGAATGTGAAGGTGAATATATTGCTATAAAAAGGAAATGAATGTATCCCTTTTAAGAAAGGTAATGAATAGGTAATACATTTTGAGTTAAAATGTCTACATCCTTCTAGAACTTGCCTTGAACATAAACAACAAATATTAATGCCTTACCTTTGTGGAACTTTTCCAACAAAACTCTCAACTTTTATAATTTTTCATTCAATCCTCATGTGAAAGGTATAAAATAAATCCAATCAACATATAACTGCACACTAGATGCTGTCGTTTTCTATTTTGATATAGGCTATTAACAAACAGAATTATATTCTGATGTTTTATGCTGGTAAATGGATAAAGAGACTGATTCTCTATCTCTAGTGCCCTTGAATTTCTACAAAGCGTCTTTTACTAGTAGATTCTAAGTGGAAAGAGAAACTATGATTGGCATATTAAATATTTTAAGCTCACATTAATGAATTATTTTACTTTTAAATCAAGCGGATGAAGCATGTCATGAACACTTATATGGTTGTTTGTTTGTTAGTGAAAATATGGGTGTTCTTGAAGAAAGACTTTTTATATAGAGACTGACCAAAGGTAACCTGAAGTATTGGGCTAGATTATACTGTGTTAATAAACAGCTACAAAATTTCAATTGCTGAAAGCAACAGAGTTTATTTTTTGCTCACTGTACTTGTCTAACATGGCTTGGTGGGGGAACCTTTCTCCACATAGTCACTCCACCACATATGATAGCTCCTTTGCATAGCAGGGAAAGGATGGACTAGATAGCCAGGCACCAGTATTTAATTGCTGGTATTACACATCTGCCTTTGCAATTCTTTTGCCAGAACTAGATGACCACGAGTAACTTTATGGGGTGTAGAAGTATGTTTTCTTCATATATCAAAGTTGAAAACAATAGGATATCAGGGAACACTGATAGAGTATCCATTACCCTACTAAAATGTAAACAAATGTATGTGAAAGCTTTTAATGCACAATAATGTTTTTACCTTTTGGTTCTAAAATTCCACTTTAATTAATTAATTAAATTACTTTAGAAAGGCTTTCCTCTAGAAAGAAAAAAAAAAAAAAAACTAAAACATTACCAGGTAAGAATTTCTACAAGACTAATCTCTCTTTGACAGTTAAAAGGTAATTTAACTGGGAAATAAAATGTGTCTTTACCTGAGGAGGAGATGACCACTAAATGCTGAAGATTTGCAAATACCCACACATGATTATTATTTGTTGATTCATCTCACACTGATTGAGCATATGTTAAGTGCAATTCAGTTAAGACCCACTGAAACCAAGGCACAGGGAGCAGGATTTGAGAAGGGTAAATGGACATGACTCTAGGTATTTCTAAAATTGCCTCTCAAAATATAATTTCTTTAGAATTCAACAATCACATTATGGCCTACAAATACAATTCACTTACCAGCTAGTTTTAGAAGCTAATTATATCATCATGTTTAAAATATTGCTGTGACATTTATTCCAATTGGGGAATTTTTAAAAAAGAATATATCTAAGTAAACAAAGCATATTTCTTTGGGGGTAAATTTACTGAGAAGACTTCTCTGAACAGCTAATTATAGCTAGTGAATAAATATGTAGTAAAAATAATTTAACTATATGGCTATTTCCCTCTAAAAAAGAATATTTACTGGCATTTTAATTCATAAGTCATCAACCTAATTCTGTTTCCTTAAAATGATATTTATTGATCTATTGTAAATGAAGTATCATTGTACAAGAATCACTTTTCACAGTTTCATATCAATATAATGAATCTTTTCAAATAACAGCTTGGAAAAAATCTCTGATGGGAAGTCTGGCAATAGAATGGTTGCCAATTATACTTTTATATTCTAAATGTGTGGGCATAACACTTCTAGAAATATTTGAAAAAGTTTTTTTGAATATGAATTATTTCCTTAGGAGAGATAATCTGAGATGAAAATATGAATTCAAAGGGTATGAACATAATTTTAAAAGAACAAATTCAGCACACAATTTCAAATTGCATCCAGAAATTTATACTAATTTATTCACGAATATGCAATCTAAGAGAATCCAACTTTGCCCTTACTTGCAATGAGTAGCATTAGTTAAAGTATGTATAGTTGATTTGCAAATTAGTCATTAACTTGGTTTTCTTTTCCATAATGTGGATGAACATTTTTTTTCCAAGCAACTAGCTATTTATATTTTTCTTTGCATTACACATTCATGTCCTCTGGCTATTTAGCTATTGACTTTGATTTTATTATTATTTGTGTCAATTTTTCATATATTAAGGCTTTTGTCTTTTCTCTCTAATATTAGTAATTTTTTTTATCAGTCTCTTTATCAAACCCTATATTTTGATTTAAAAATTTTATGACAAATTTAATCTATTTTCTTTCAATTTCTTCTATTGCTTTTATGCTAAGAAACTTCTTCCCTATTCAGAAATACTGTTACTAATTACCTATATTTACTTTTAAAAAATTAATTAAGAAACTTTATATTACATAAATGTTAGTTAAAAAATATAGGGTATTCCCACGTGCCCCACTCTCTCCCCTCCTATACTTTCCCACATTAACAACATCCTTCATTAGTGTGGTACATTTGTTACAATTGATGAACACATAATGAAGCATTGTCACTAACCAATGATTATAGTTTACATTATAGTTGACATTCTGTCGTGTGCAATTTTTTAAGTTATGACGAAATATATAATGGCCTGTATATCCGTCATGCAGGACAATTCCAATGTCCCAAAAATACCCCCATATTGCACCTATTTTTCCCTCTCCCTCCCCTCAGAACCTCTGGTGGCCACTGTCTCCACATCAATGATAAAAGTTCTTCTATTGTTAAATAACAATAAGTCTATAGTAGAATAATAATAAGTCTACTTTAGTCCATTGTTCATTCCCCAATCCTGAGGATTCTGAGAGGGGGTTTAGATCCCATGGGGCAGATGGATGGGACTATCTTCTAGCAGTTGCAGGTTCTCTCTCTTCCTTGGTATGGTGGTTGTCCATCATCATCACCTTGTTAGTTGTCCAGGGTGAGTCCAATGAACTGGTAAGTAGGTGGTGCAACTCTGCTGAGATTCAGGGTCCAACTGGCACATGGACAAATCAAAGATTTAAGTCTCTTGGACATTCACTTTTCAACTTTAGTACTAACTATAGGTTCAAATAGAAGGGGCAGAAAAGCCACGTGTAGGGAAACCATAAATGAGTCCAACTCTCTCAATTGGGCAGCATAAATTCCAAGGTAAGGCCCACTGACAGGGTGCCAAACTACTGAACTCTCTGCACTGTCTGTAGTGTCTGGATGTCTCTAGAGCTCTCAGGAGTCCTGCTATTTGAGGCACTGTTTACTGTGGCAGTCAATGAGATCCTGCTGAGACATGCATAAGCGTAACCTCTGGAATGACCTCCCGACTCACTTTGAAATCTCTTTGCCATAAAAACCCATTTGTATTTACCATTTCCCACTAATGGTCAAGGTCTTTTTCCAGGTACATTGCTAGTTAGTGCATGGTTATAATCCCTCGGTGCCACGAACACTCATCCCTGTGAGTCATGTCACATGCTGGGGGGTAGGTAGTGGGTTTATATTCTGATTTTGGCTTAGAGAGAGGCCACATTTGAGCAATAAGGAGGCCCTCAGGAGGTAACTCTTAGGCAACATATAATTCTAGGCTAAGTTTCAATTTGAAAAGAAAATGTTCATAAGTATAGTCATTAATATCAAAGGCCCAGCGCAATGGTCCATCCTCCTTCACTAGACCTGGCCACGGTACTCGGGGAATTCTTGCTGTCCCATTAGAGAATGTAGGAGAACTCCCCAGGATAGGAATTCGATATTCTTTTGATTATTGTGTGGATCTCCACCCACTGTGACAATGCCCCATGAATACTTGAACACATTCATATGCCTTAGAGGTATGTCCCAGGCGAACCTCTTCCCATGCATCCCCCACACCAAAGATCCTCCCTTGCCACAGTTGTAACCCTTCCATGATCCAAAACCTCTACAAAGATTAAGCCAAGAAAATAACCAAATAAAAATGATAAGAAAATTAAATAATAATATAGTTTTAAAAATAACATATAAAATACAAAAAAATTAAAAATTTTTTTAAATAATAAAATTTTTTAGACATTATGTCTTTCATCACTGTAAGATCTGTTGACTTGTATGCACAGTGACATTTTCTTCCTTATATTTCCCCAGTGTCTTTTTTTTTTTTTTTTTTTTTTTTTTTTTAATCTTCAAAGAAGCTTTAGGTTACAGAAAAGTCACAGAGAAAATATAGGGGATTCCCATATACCTAACACCCTCCCTCTTTTCCCCTCTCCCCTACTAATAAAATTTTACGTGAGGATGGTACATTTGTTACAATTGATGTACAAATATTGAAGCATTGCTACTAACTATAATCAATGGTTTATCTTACGATTTAAATTTTAGACCGTACACTTCTATAAATTTTGATGAAATGTAAAATGACCTGTATCCATTATTGCAAGATCATGCAGAACAATTCCAATGCCCCCAAAATTCCCTATGTTCCATCTATCTATTCTTCCTTCCCCCTCCCCTTGGGACCTATGGTAACCACTAAATTGCACTTTTTGAAGAATAAGATTCATAGTTACTTGCAATAATATTGAAGGTTTGACATATTGGTCTGTTTTCTTTTATTAGGCACTGCCTATGTCTTGAGAGGCGCCTCTATTTGAGAACATACCACAACTCATCAGGATTGGAGTTCAATATTTTCCTGTTTGTTGTGTGGGTCTTCCACCCACTGATATAACACACTATAACAAGAGGAACACTTACATATTCTATAGAAGTCTGCCCCAGGTGCACCCGGTCGTGTATGACCCCCCCCCGCCCAACATCCAACACCCTACACCTGCCATCCTCCCCTGTTATGTTTGCCAAGAGAACATTCCCAACGTTGTAGTTTTAACCACAGACCTGCAAATCCTGAGTTCACCTGTTCCTTCCCCTGACCCTCCCCCAGTTCCATGGATAGTCCAACCCAAACCCCCACCATACCCTCCTCACAGACCACTACCGCCCAACACAATAGCATAATTGCACCACTGTTAAGCCCATCCCCTGCACAACTATACCCTTCCACCTTATCATAGATGTTGTCCATATAGGCATTGGCTCACAACTCTCTAATCCCTTTCTGTCTCCTGAAAATCTATTTTCCAGACTCTAACTCTGTGAGTTTGTTCAGTTTGCTTAATTCATATCAGTGAGGTCATATATTATTTGTCCTTCAGTTCCTGGCTTACTTCACTCATCATAAGGTCTTCAAGATTCATCCATGTTATTCCATGTGTTAATACCGTATTCCTTCTTACAGCTGAGTAATATTCCATTGTGTGTATATACAACAATTTGCTTACCCATTCATCTGTTGATGGACATTTGATTTGCTTTCAACTTTTGGCAATAGTGAATAATGCCACTATGAACACTGGTGTGCATAAATCTATTCGTGTCCCTGCTTTCAATTCTTCTGGATATATACCCAGCAGTGGGATTGCTGGATCATATGGCAGTTCTATAGTTAGCTTCCTAAGGAACTGCCAAACTGTCCTCCACAATGGCTGCACCATTCTACATTCCCACCAGCAGTGGATAAGTGTTCCCTTATCTTTACATCCTTTCCAACATTCGTAGTCCTCTGTTTTTTAATAGCTGCAAGTCTAATGGGTGTAAGCAGACATCTCATTGTGGTTCTGATTTACATTTCCCTAATAACTAGTGATGTTGAGTATCTTTTCATGTGTTTTTTAGCCCTTTGTGTTTCTCCTTTGGAGAAGTGTCTATTCAAATCACTTGCCCATTTTTTAAATGTTTTTTTTTTGTGTGTGTGTTTTTATTTTTGAAGTACAGGATTTCTTTATATATGCTGGATATTAGGCCCCTATCATATAGTTGGTTACCAAATATTTTCTCCCATTGAGTAGACTGCCTTTTCATTTTCTTGACAAACTCCTTTGAAGAGCAAAAGTTTTTAATTATGAAGAGGTCTCATTTATTTATTTTTTCTTTTGTTGCTCGTGCCTTGGGTGTAAAGTTTATGAAACTATTTCCTACTACAAGATCTTGTAGATACTTCCTTATATTATCTTCCAGGAGATTTATGGTCTTGGCTCTTATATTTAGATCTTTGATCCATCTTGAGTTATTTTTATATAGGGCATGAGATAGTGATCCTCTCCCATTCTTTTGGATATGGATATCCAATTCTCCAAGCACCATTGATTGAACAGACCATTTGATTTTGTTTTATTACCTTGCTTTTTATCCAGTTAATTAGCATTTACCTTATTTACTTCTTTATACGGCAGGCAATAACTATACCATAAAAATTTTATTCTAGAATAGTGCATTCTCATGTATGGTAAGAATGTTTCTAGTATAAAAAGTAACTAGTCTTGTTTCTACCTTACAACATCTGAGGAATTTTCTATGGCTTTACAAGATTCTTTAAATCAATTTTATTTAAGACAACTTATTATTATTATTTTTCTTGTGAAGACGTAGCTGCTTTAATTTCATGGAATATTTTTGTGTGTGTGCTTAAATCAATTGATGAAATTTCTCTTTATCTTATTTGCACTAATTGAAGCAAAAACAGTTCAATTCAGTAGGCAGCATTATCTATCAGTAGCCTGTCAACAGAAAAGGATGTTGATTTCAAAATTGAACATGAGAAAACAACTTTGGTATAGCTTCCTATGATGACTTATTCAATCGCTATTATTTTTAGTTCCCTGAAAGTGATTGCATTTTACAATGCCTACAGTTTGATATCACTACAGATAAAAGAAGGTCAAGCAGGTTTCATTAGATTCTACAAAAAGTAAGCAATTTCAATGAATGCTAGGTACAGGAGACTTCATTTGAAATGTCACCCCACAGCCCTACTCTTTGGAATTTTCTCCACAATTATATTATTAAGACCCCTTTTTTCCAAGTGAGAACTTAAGCAATTTATTTTAGATTTTCCTTTTTACATTTTTATTGTAAAATAAAAGACATACAGGAAACCATACACACACAATGCATAGTTTGGCAAAATATTATAAGGTCAACACTCTTGTACATATCATCAAGGTGAAGAAATCAGACCTTGCCAGCTGTGGCAGTTTGGCATTGTTTAGGAATTCCAAAAATAGACACTGGATTATGTTAGTAAATTGGTCTGTACCCGGGTGTGGTTAAATTATGATTAGGGCTTTGATTGGGCCACATCAGTAGGACATTGAGTCCCTGCTCCCTCGGAGGGCAGAGACTCACAGATAAAACTACACGGCAGAGCAGAGGAGTGAGTTGGAGTTTTTATGCTGGAGTTTTGAGCTGGAGCCCAGAAAGTAAGCACACAGAGGAGCAGAGCAGCTGAGCCCCAATAGAAACAAGCCCTGTGAAGAGAGGAACCCAGGAAGCCTGAACCCTCACAGACATCGGCAGCCATCTTGCTCCAACATGTGGCAATAGACTTTGGTGAAGGAAGTAACTTATGCTTTATGGCCTGGTAACTGTAAGCTTCTACCCCCAATAAATACCGCTTATGAAAGCCAACTGATTTCTATTATTTTGTATCAGCTCCCCTTTGGCTGACTAATACATCAGCCATCCCATAAACCTCTCCTTGTACCTGGTCTTAATGACTGCCCTCATTCTCTCTCCAACTGTAATCATTATCCTGACTTAGGTAGAAATCATTTCGGTGTGGTTTATTACCCAAATATGAATCCTAGTTTTGTCTTTAAACATTTTATTTTAAAGCTTTAAAATGTGCTATCTTTTTGCTAGTTTGTCAGAGGGAAGAATGGCATTAATGTTTCCATTTTTGCTAAATAAAAAGTCTTTAAAATAGAAAAGGTGATAACTTTGCATCCTTCCTGAATGAAATTTACATTTCTCTCCTACCCACAAAAAATAGAGAAAATAATTCTTTAGAATAATGTTCTTTAGAAGGAACTCATTTCTAAAAAATCTGTTGCAATGAACAGTTAATATTGTCATAGGAAGCATCTATATTTTTTACAATCTATTTTTACATCACATTTCTTTATGCAAAGCATACAAAATTATTGTCACTACTAATTATCTCAACCTATGTAACTGTATTAGTCAGCCAAAGGGGTGCTCATACAAAATACAGAAATCTGTTGGATTTTATAAAGGGTATTTATTTGGGGTAGAAGCTTACAGTTACCAGGCCATAAAGCATAAGTTACTTCCCTTACCAAAGTCTATTGCCATGTGTTGGAGCAAGATGGCTGCTGACATCTGTGAGGGTTCAGGTTTCCTGGGTTCCTCTCTTCCCAGGGCTTGGTTATCTCCAGGCTCAGCTGCTTGTTCTCTCCACAAGGCCAGCTGTAGACTATCATGAGAAAGGCTCTTTTCTTTTCCAGGTGGCCTTTTTTGCCTTCCTCACAACCAAGCTCTTCTGTGTCCTTATTTCCTGGGACTCCAGCTCAAAAACTCCACATCAGAACTCCCACTCTGTCCTTTACCATGGTCTTTTATCTGTGAGTCCGCATCACCAGGGGCTGGGGACTCAATGCCCTACTGATGTGGCCCAATCAAAGCCCTAATCATCATTTAATCGCACCCCGAGGAACAGACCAGTTTGCAAACATAATCCAATATCTATTTTTTGAATACATAAATAATGCCAAACTGCTACAGTAACCATGATGGAAAAGAAAGTGCATACATTTAAAAAATCAAGGTACAGTGGACTAAAAAGATAAAAAAAGTCAGGTTTTGAGTAGGTAGTGTTAAATGGGATGACTCTAACATTTAATACCAATGGTGTCAATTTCTTTTTTTTTTTTTGACAAACACTTGTTTTGAATACAATTATAACAAAAAGCTGCACAAATCTTAAGTGTACAGCTTTATTCACTTCTAAGATGAGGATGTTGAATGCTCTGAGCACCCCAGAAAGTTTTCTCATGTCTCCTTTCAGACCTCATCACCTCCAACCCCTATAAAAGGTTACCATGTTCTAACTTTCATCATCATAGATTAACTTGCTGGTGAATTGTATATAAATGAACCCCTTTGGTATGAATGTATTCTTTTGTGCATGTCTTCCTTTGCTCAACATTATGACTGTGCGATTCATATTGTTGCATGCAATGGTAGTTCTTTTTCATTGCTATGTATTACTCCATTCTGTGAATAAAACCACAATTTAATTATCTATTCCATTGTTGATGGCCATTTAGGTTATTTTCAGGTTTTGGCCCAGTACAAATAATTATTCCATGGGCATTCTTCTATCCTTTGAAGAATATATAAGTGTACATATTTCTGTTATATAAATGGCTGGGAATGAAACTGCCTAGTAAAAGTGTATGTGAATATGCAACATAGTAGATATTTTCAGTTTTCCAGTATCTACATTTTGCACTATCATCAGGAATGTAAAAAATTTCCAGTTGTATAAGATTCGAGTACACTTGGTATTATGAATCCTTTTAATTTTAGCCATTTTTAGTAAATTTATAATGGTATCTCACTGTAATTTTAACTTGTATTTTTCTGATGACCAGTGAGGTTGAACACCTTTCCTTAGGCTCCTTGGTCATTGGCTATTCTCTCTCTCTCTCTCTCCTTTTTTTATTTTTATTTTTTTGTGAGTAATGAGCATTTATTTAGGGGCCTTATATGGAGTCCTTATCCTCTGTGGCAGGAAGAGAGAGCATTTTCTGAGCTCGATCATCTATGGTCAAGGAGAAAGAAGAGGAGTCTTTTATAATGTATGTCCATGTGCAGTAACTAGACTTGTTGGGGAAGGCAGGTGAGGGATAGCAGAACTTCTAAAGAATGCAGTGTTACAAGATTTACTGATTAGTCACCAGTTTACAACCAGTTCTCAAGCCTCCCCTTTTACCTATTTAGGAATGGAATGTTGCTACAACTGGAAGGGGAAAGAACTGGAAGGTTTGGGGGAGAAAATGCAAGGCCATAAATGCCCCAATCTACCCTGTGTGACAAAGTTTACAATCTTTCTGCCACCTCTTCTGCATGAAACCCTGAGTGTGGAAGGGAGGGCTTATAAAAGGTGGTACTGTGATATAAGGCCACAACAACAAGACATGCAAATGGCTACTAGTAATTATAGGAGTTCATGAGCTCTGAGAGTTGCCACCTAGAAGGGCAGCTCTTATTTGCAGTCTTAGCTATTTTCTTTTGTGAAATGTTGGATCAAGTATTTAACTCATTTTGTTTTTAATTTGATTCTTTCTCATTTATTGTACAGTTTCTTTATATATTCTGAATACAGTCCTTCACCAGATAGATACATACAACTATCTTCACTCTTTGGCTTATCTTTAATTTTTTAAATGTATCTTTTGATCATGAGAAATTAATTGAAATGAAGTCTATATTTATCAATAGTTTCCTATATGTTTTTGCTCTTTGTGTTATGTTTAAGAAATTTTGGTCTACCTCAAGGTCATGAAGATATTCTCCTATGTTACTTACTAGATTCTTTATTGTTTATCTTTTTACATTTAGGACTGTGATCTATCTAGAATTAACTTTTGTGCATGCTGTGGAGGTAGTGATTGAGGTTTACTTTTTTTCCCAATAAGATCAAATTGATTCAGAAATATTCTTGAGAAGACCCTTTTACCCTTCTGCATTGCATTGCATCTTGTTTATAATTCAAGTGACGGTGTATATGTGGATATCTTTTGAGACTCTGCTATGTTCCACTGTTCTATTATTGTTTACTTTTCTTTCCTTACCACAATACCAAACTATCTCAATTTCTTCAGTTTTATAAGTCTTGATATGTGGTAGTTATTCTTCAAAATATTGTTATTCTTCAAAGATATCTTCCACTTATATATAAAATTTAGAATCAATTTCTACAAAAACCTGACTTTGATATTATATTAATCAATTTATTTTTGGAAGAATTATTATCTTTACAGCATTGAGGATTTCTAACCAATACGGTTTATCACTACATTTATTTAGGTCTTCTTTAATTTATGTCAGTAATGTTTGAATCTTTTGTAGAGCTTGCTGGTCATTTGTTAGATTTAGCCCTAAGTATTGGATGTTTGCTGAACCAGCCCATCTTAGCCTTAATAGAACATATCATGGGAAAAGTCATTCTCGGCTGGCAACAGGTAACTGAGGCAACCAGGCATGAGGAAACCTGTTGCTCTCTTAGAATAATAATGAGATAATATTTTTTTTTTCATTTTCAGTGATTTCAAATATTTAAGGAGCAATCAAATTCATTTAATCAGTTGACTTAATTTTATTCCCCACCTTTGTCTTAATATTATCATCTAATCATAGAAAATTGGAACCAGAAGCAAGGCCCTTCTGAGGTCTAAAAATTCTCAGCCTACCATTAATTTTCAAATTATCTTACTGTAAGTTTCACAAATGATGGTATATTAAAACAAAATGAAGCAACAGAATACTTTTCATTTTTTAAAATACCTGAGCAAGTGTAATAATTATTGTAAAAAAATGTTTTTTCTGAAAAGTCACATTTGCATTGTGCTTCTCTTTTTCCTTCCATTGGGGCAAGAGTCCTTGGATCTCTTTCATCTCTTTGTACACTTACTCCTTTGATGATCAGTTTCATAGCTTTTCTTATCATTTGTATGTGCTGGTAACTTCAAATTTTTATCTCTAAATATTTCTCCAGGATCTCATACTTGTAAACACAACTACTCATTCAAAATCTCTCCAAGCATGGCTGATATCTATCTTAAATGCAACATGTTCCAAACCAAATTCCTGCTCTTCTCCTCCAATATTTTCCATTTTTCTATTAATTAAGTATGAACTCCATTCTTCCAGCTGCTCAGGATAAAACACTTGGGAATCCTCCTTCACCCTTTTCTTTCTCTTTTTTCTCATATTTAATCTATCAGCAAATTCTATTGGCTCTAATGTTAAAATATCAGAAACTAAATCTCACTATGTCCTCTATAATCTCTCTGGCTCAAGCCTCCATTATCTCTTGCCTAAGTTGTTGTTATATTATGCTAATTGTTTCCCTTGCTTTGACCCTTGCTGCCCTCTTTGATACAACAGTCAGAATGATGCTGCTGAAACATAGGTCAGATCATGTCCTTTCATGGCAGAAAACCCTTTAGTGACTCCAAATCTTATTCAAACAAAAGTCAAAGCCGCACAATAGTCTACATGACCTGGCGCCCAAATCCCTGTCTTGCCTCATCTCTGCCTATTCTCTGGGTCACTCAATCTTCTCCTGATACACTGTTCCTCCTTGCTATTCCCTGAACAGAGAGAATTTATTTTGCTTATATATATAAGACATATAATATATGTCTTACTGTACATGGATATAGGGACAATGTGGGTAAGAGTTTTCATTAATTTGATTTGATGATACATTTCTGACACATAAAAATGATATGCTAAGTCTTATTCCAAATATCTGAATTAACCTATTTTAGATTAGAATGTGTATTTTAGAAAATTATAAAATCATTTACCTTTCTTATTTGAGCTTTTCTTTTTCAGGAGGTACTGGGGATTGAACCCCAGACCTCACACATGGGAAGCAGGCACTCAACCACTGAGCTACACCTGCTCCTCTATATGAGATTTAATTTTTATAAACATACAACTAAGTCCTTTATAAATTAACCTGTTTCCAGCAGGTTTCCATGTTACTACTGATTACTAACAATAGATAAGTAAAAAGGTGAAATTTTAGATTGTATATATGTTACTAGAATAAAAATTATACAAACAAATGTAGGACTGTACAACACAAACAGTGAACCCCATTGTAAATGATGGACTATAGTTAATAGTAAAACTATAAAAACATTTTTTCATGAATTATAGCAAATGTACCACACTAATGCAAGGTATTAATAATAGGGTGGTATATGGAATTTATTGTCATCAAAGATGTATTATTTTGTTTTAGAAGGCTGGAAAATGGAGCCAAATATACCATGGTATATTAATAATACCAAAAAAGATAAGGTGGTCAGCTGCCGTGCCAAGCTAGTTACTAATGACATAAAAATACCGAGAACCTTTTCCTTTTTGTTTCTGAGATTGAGAAAATAAGTTGCTTTGCTTAAAATGTACTTATTTTTAAAGTACTCTATTTCTGAATATATCATTTAGCTTGCTAGTATTGTCAAAGGGAAATGCTTACTTATGTTGTTTATACTAACATTGAGAAATGAAAAATTCGTAAGGCTAAAAGAGGGCTAAAGATAAAAATTTGTTCAGTCACCGAAACTTTAATGTCGGTGCTTACTTTCTGGAGCATCTTAAGTCTATTACATTTTCAGTTTCTCATATCAGAATTTTGTTACAATTTCAGAGAAAAAACTATTTCCCTTGTAAAAGGACCGATGGTATTGCTTAGGTAGGGAAAAATACACTCATAAACAATAGATGTTTGCCTCTAATAATTGCTACACTGGGCTTTCAGATATCCAAACATATGAAATTCTCTGAGTTGTTAGTAAGCAATGCTTCTTATTGGAATAATTTTAGTAAGCAAATATCTCTAAGTTGGAACCAATAACAAATATTATGCTTATATATATATCTAGAGCGTTTTATAAAGATGATCAAAGGAAATAGTTCTCAAGACAAAAGATAAGGTGGTCAGCTGCCATGTCAAGCTAGTTACATCAATAGCTAGTCCAGCACATGGTAGGTATTGATTTTATACGCTAAATGAAAAAAAGTATATTCCATATCAAATTAATCTTTTCCGCAGTGAAAACTAGAATGTTAGAGGAAAAACTGAATCATATTGCAATAACACGTTAGGGAAATCACAGACACTGGTTAAGTGGCCACCACCCAGCTCTCACCTACCCCCACCTTCTCTGGGGAAGTCAGAAGCACATGCTAAGTAGCCATCCTCTGGCCTTCCACTCCCCACCATCTCCTTTTCTTTTGTGTGCTTTTCTGCAATGGGAGGGATATGTTAAGTTTAATGAAAAGGCCGGGAAAGACCTTAAACCCAGAAACAGGGAACAAGCAGGCCCTGATATTTATCAGAACATGAATTCTCAGTGGCAGGAGTTGCTCCCCTTGAGGTGGATAAAAACCACACTCAATCAGTATAGATTTGTCTGTCTTCTCTGGTGCAAAGTGGAGAGCATGGAGCTGTCATCTATCAACCCCAACCTGGGAACCAGCCATTATGGAACTATTTCTCCTGATCTTTAGGACTCTTTGTGCTATATAGGATATTATTTGTCCTTTTTGGACACTTTATTCTGTGCAAATATTAAAAGGACCATATGCTGATAGTTTCTGTTGTGCCCTTGAACCTGTGTTCCCATGATGCATCATTGTAGCAATTCACCCCACAACATTCTGTCTTAATCTTACTAATAGTTAACCATATGAGGCATGAATTATTTTTATTTATGACATATGCCAATTTATTTTTCCCCTTTCTCCCTATACCTATTGGAATGCATTTAGTCCTTCTGGGCCTTATTTTCTTTTTCTGTAAAATGAGAGGATAGGACTAGAAGAGTTAAGATGAATTCCAGGCTTTATCATTCCACAATTCTAATACTACACAATTAACTTCCTTAATATAGATCCTTATTCATCTCTCTCATAGCTCTTATCACACTGTATTGTAATTTGAGCCCTTTCACTTATTTTTTTATTTCTAGCACATTTGATCCCTGGAAAGAATGTTTTTTTTTTCTTTATTAGAGAAGTTGTGGGTTTACAGAGCAATCATATGTAAAATACAGGGTTCCCATACACCACCCCACCACTAACTTGCAATGATGTGGAACTTTTGTTTCAATTAATAATAGCACATTTTTATAATTATACTATTAAATAAAGTCCATAGGTGAACTTAAGGTTCAGTGTTTGTGTATTGCAATTCCATGGATTTAAATTTTTTTTATTCTGTTACCATACATACAATCTATTTCCCCTTTTAATCATATTCAGCAATATGTTTCAGTGCAGTTAATTGTGTTCACGATGTTGTGCTAGCATCACCATCATCTGTTACAAAAATATTTCCATTATTCTAGTTAGGAACCCTATACATTTAAAGTCTTAACTTCCCATTCCCTATCTGTACTCCATCCCCTGGTAACCTATAGTCTAGATTCTGATTTTGCTTATTCTAATTGTTTCAAAACAGTGAGATCATACTCTATTTGTTCTTTTGTGTCTGGCTTATTTCATTCAACATGATGTCTTCCAGGTTCATCCATGTTATCACATGTATAAGAACTTCATTCCTTTTTACAGCTGAATAATATTCCATTGCATGTATATACCACATTTTATTTCTCCAATCATTTGTTGATGGACACGTGGGTTGCTTTCATCTTTTGTCAATTGTGAATAATGCTGCTATGACCATCTGTGTGCAAATATATGTTAGAGTCCCTTCTTTCTATTATTTTGAGCATAAACCTGGTATTGGGATTGCCAGGTCCTATGGTAGTTCTATACTTGGCTTTCTGAGGAACTGCTATAGCTGTTGCACTATTTTACATTGCTACCAGCAGTGAATGAGTGTTCCTATTTCTATCCTCTACAACACTTATTTCCTTTTTTTAAAATAGCAGCCATTGTAATGGATGTGGAATGGTATCTCATTGTGGTTTTTATTTGTGTTACCCTGATGGCTAATGATGTTGAACATCTTTTCATGTGCTTTCTGGTCATTTGTGTACATTCTTTGGAGAGATGTTTGTTAAAGTCTTTTGCCCATTTTAAAATTGGGTTATTTGTCTTTTTGTTATTAAGTTGAAGAATTTCTTTATATATACTGGGTATTAATTCTTTATTGGACATTGGGTTTCCAAATATTTTCTCCCATTGTGTAGATTCTCATTTTACTTTCACTATAAAGTTCTTTGAGGAACAAAAGTTTTTTATTTTGATGAGGTCCCATTTATCTATTTTTTCTTTTGTTGCTTGTGCTTTGGGTATAGAATCTAAGAAACCATTGCCCAACACAAGGTCTTGATGATGCTTCTCCATGTTTTCTTCCAGGAGTTTGATAGTTCTAGCTCTTATATTGTCTTTGATCAATTTTTAGTTGAGTTTTGTATATGATGTGAGGTAGGGGTCCTCCCCCCCCCTTTTTTTTGGAGATCCAGTTTTCCCAACACCATTTATTGAAGAGATTATTCTTTCCCAAATGAGTGGTCTTTGCCACCTCGACAAAATTAGTTGGCCATAAATGTGAGGGTTGATTTCTGAGCTCTCAGTTCTATTCCATTGGTTGATATGTCTTTCCTTGTGCCAGTGCCATGCTGTTTTGATTTCTGTGACTTTGTAATAAGTTTGAAGATTGGGAAGTTTGAGTCCTCCAACTTCATTCTTCTTTTTCAAGATGGCTTTAGCTATTCAAGGTCACTTAGCTTTAGCTATTCAAGGTCTCTTATCCTTCCCTATAAATTTGATGATTGACTTTTCTATTTCTGTAAAGAAGGTTATTGGAATTTTGATTGGGATTTCATTGAATCTAAAAATTGCCTTGGGTAATATTAACATCTTAATAATATTTAGTTTTCCTATCTATGAACATGGAATATTCTTTCATTTATTCAGGTTTTCTTTGATTTGTATTAGCAATGTTTTGTAGTTTTCTGTGTATAAATGTTTTATATCCTTGGTTAGATTTATTCCTAGATATTTGATTCTTTTAGTTGTTATTGTGAATGGAATTCTTTTCTTGATTTATTCTTCTGATTGTTCATTGCTTTTGTATAGAAATGTTACTGATTTTTGGATGTTAAACCTGTACACCACCACTTTGCTGAATTCATTTATTAGCTCAAGGATCTTTGTTGTGGATTTTTCAGGATTTTCCATATATATAGCATCATATTATTTGCAAACAGGGAAAGTTTTACTTCTTCCTTTCCAATGTGGATGTCTCCAAGCAGCTCATTTTTTTCTAATGAGACTGTGAGAAGCTGGAAGTTAAGGATATTGTCTGATATATTTCTTTATCTCTAGTGTTTGACACTTAACCTGGTACATAAGGTATGTTTGTCAAATAACACACACTGTGGAAGTGCATTTTTTAGTTTATCAAATTATTTACACTTATTTTTTCCCTTAAGTACAGGCAATGCCATTTAAAATATCCTATTTCGCTGGCTGTTTTAGGGAAGGTTACAATACTGCCACTGCAGAGGAATAATGAGAGGGTGGTAAATGCAGGACCTGGATACACTGAAGTCTCTGGAATGACTGTAGATAATTACTAATTTGTTAAAGTCCAAGTACCTCATTTAGGATAGTGCAAAGCATAGATAATATTCCCAGTATGATACATTTATTATCTAATATAATGAATAAAATATAATGATAACATAAAATTATAAGTACGGGGCATACAAGCATGCCATTTTTAATTCTAATAAAGTATATATATAAAATTAAACTGGTACATATTTAATGATGCATCTAAACATTTTTTTGCTGAATGATAAGTTCATATAAATGGCTATAATTAGAGTCATGTTTTCTTCTTTTAAAAAAATTCTCCAAAGCACAAAATCAGTTTCAATGTTGACTTGTTTCTGATACTATTAGGCTTTTGGCCATCATGCATACTTTCACATTCTCTCTCATTTAGAGAACTAAGCCTTGCATATTACTTTAGAATAATTGGGGTTCCTTTGCCCTGGGAGTTACACTGTGTCTTACCCATACCAATCCATCTATCCATATAACCACCCATTCATCTGTTTTTCCATCTATCAATGCATCCATTCAACCACTCACCCATCATCCATCCATCAATCTATCCATTCACTCACTCTTTCATTAACTAATTATTGAACACTTTATCTGTGGCAGGTTTATATGGTTGGGGACAAACATAGATAAGCTAATTATAGTATACCGAGATAAATATCATAATCAGATTGCATAAAATTTTATGCATCATAAAGTTGGTTAAGGATAGATAGGGAAATTTCCTAATAGGAAGTACAAGTAAGAATTTCAATATTGTTTTGTATGATAGAATGGATGAGTAGAAATGGCATGTGTCTGGGTATGAAAGAACATGAAGCGTTGCGAGTAATTCATAAAGAATAACGTAAATTTGTTGCCTCTATGAGAGTCCCTATGTATGTCTGTGTGTGCAGGGGAAGGCAAGGGAAGCAGTAAAGAGAGAGATAACAGGAATTGAGGCTGGAAAAACCGATGCCACCATATTCCAAAACGTTCAGTATGCCATGTTAGTTTGTTTCTGTTTATACTACAAGATATAAGGAGACACTGAAACAAGATATAGGGATACATTGAAAAGTGACATGATTACTTAGATGCTCTTGTAAATTTTTCAGTGAAGCCTGGGACTGGAAGTGATAAAACCAGCTAGAAGACATCTGAAGTGACTTAGTTGAGTGACAGTGGGAACCTGGAACAAACCTGTGGCTGTGGAAGTAGAGGAGAGGGAAGATATAGAGATGAAATTTGAATACAGAATTAAGGAGACCTGGGGACCTATGTAGGGTGAAAATGTATTTCAGATTGCTGAGGTTAGGGAACTGAGGGTCTTTGGAATTGGGTCATGTGAAGCAGAAAAAACTCTTTTGTCTCTGTAAACTTGAGGGGATCTGTAAATATTTTGGGTATCAGATTCAGGGGCAGATGGTGTCCTGAGCTAGGAGTATTTAGGAAGCGAAGAAGCAGTGAGAAAATGTTAGACTGCCTGGCATAACCAAAGCCTTGGTCCAGATGATGGATGAGTGGGGGCAGGGAGTAGAGAAAACAGGAAAAACCAGTAGTAATGAATTGAAACCTTTCCAAAAGATGTGTTTGGATCTAGCTACCTTAAGCAGCTTAACACAAGACTGACAGGCAGCATTGCCCAATAGAATTTTCTGTGATGAAGGAAATGTTTTATAATTTGCTGTGTTCAGTACAACAGCTTCTATTTGCAAGTGGCTATTGAGCCTTCGAAATGGGCCTACTGTGTCTGAGCAACTGAATGTTATTTTTATTTACATTTACATAGCCACATGTAGCTAGCAGCTACCATATCAGTGCAGGCCTAGATTGATTTAGAAATTTTTACAAGGTTTTAATGTCCCCCAAACTTATGTATCATTCTTCATAATAGCTTGAAACTTCTTTATCTGGAGACAAAAATCTTTCATTCCAATATTAGAACCAAAAGGCATAATAATATAAGTACCTAGGAGAGCGAGTTGATGTAATTTCTCCTCGGTATCATCTTATTTCTAGTTATTTATTTTGCAACACTATTCCCAGGACTAGAAATTTACCCGAATCATATGCTCCAACTGACGTAGGATGGTAAATTTCTCTGAGAAAACAAATATCATTTGATTTCCTAATATATATTCCTAATATACATAAAATGTAATTTGGACATACTGGGTACTATTTTTTTTTTTTTTTTTTTTTTTTTTTTGAGTTAAAGCAAAATCTTTACAGTAATGATGAAGATTAGTAAGCTCATGGGAACTAATATTTTTATGTGGTTATATATCCCTAAATAAGTTAAAAATAGTTTTTGGTTTTTACTTTTAAACAAAACTGAATATGCCCCCTTGTCTGACAAGGTTGAACTGTTAATTTAAGAAGTTAATTAAAATGAGGGAATTGTGAAAAATGATCCATACATAGTTCACACATTAAGTTGAGGGCTAATCTTTTTTTTTTTTAGGTACCAGGGTCAGGGATTGAACCTGGGACCTGGTATGTGGGAAGCTGGTACTCAACCATTGAGCCACATCAGCTCCCTTGAAGGTTAAGTTCTAATAGAAATAAATAGCCTGAATATTGGGCAAAATAGACTTAAATTAATGATGGTCATCTCTGTGGAGGTAGGATTATAGGGGACTTTTGTATTGTTACTGATATATTCTTGCACCAACATTATTGTATTAATTTAATAAACAGAATAAGCAAAACTATTTCCAATTTGAGGCAAATTTTGAAAAAAAATATTAACTACCACAATGGGGTATTCTACAAGCTGAAACTTGGTGTAATTAAATTTCAGAAAATTTGTTAAATCGTTCTTATTTAAGGAAAGCTTTATAGCTTTTATCAATTTCAACAGCATGGCAGTCACAAGTAGTCCTTGATGTATTAGAATTTTGCATTTAAAGATTTTGATTAAAATTTACCTTCAAGAGTGTTCAATATTATTCACTATGGAAATAAGAAACTGGGGAACTAAAAGTGCTATGACATCCATTGCTTAATTAAAATGATGATAGTAAACATCCACCAATCTTATGAACCAGTGCAGACAAACTAATTTAGACAAAACTGTTGTTGATTTCATGGAAAAATACAAACTACTTTCAAGATCCTTTTCAGATGAACAAACTGTTTCTACAACTGGATATTCTAAAGTAAACGTCTAACAGAAATTGGAGAACAGATCAAATTTTAAAATAACAATTTTGAGGCCAAGGTTTTTAAAATTCGTTTTACAGAGCCCAAAAATTTAAGCTAGGTAGACGTACTCAAATTTAAATCACTTAGTGTTCTTTCAGCTAATTAAAAACAAATCTACAAGGAATGTTCTCTCTCAGTTAGCATAGCATAATGATGTGAGGTTAAATGTTTAGCACAGTGCCTGGCAGAGTTCGGCACTCAGACAAAATGATGGGAGGACTGTGGGCCCCTTCGCTGCTCAGGCTGCTGCTGTGACTATTGGCATATGCATTGAACAGGCAGCCTCTTTTAGTTTATGTGGGATGAAATGGTGGACTGACTGGTAAATAGTCAGAGGGGTCTCAGCTGGGCAGCACTGGGAGAAAACATTTTAGTTCTTAAATTATTATTAACTTAGCAATATAGGTGACATTGTAAGGCACTCCTCTGATAAGTACATCTTTTGGAAGGGCTTCAATTCATTACTACTATAAATCACTTTGTCATCCATCATACCACCTGCCAGTGTTTCTTTCCCCTCTGCTCCTTTTTATTGTGCCCGTGCTATTAACTCATATCTTGCCTGTACCAAATTTGACCAATTGTTAGAAAGATTCCAAAAATTCACCAAAGTCTTAATTTCATTCTAAGGAATTTTAAAAATTAACGAATGCTCACCAAACAAAAAAATTTCCATCTACAAGTACCATATATCCACCCTCTTAATCTGGCAAATAACAGGCAATTTAAAGGTGATAGGTGGTTAGAAAGTATGAGGAGAAGAACTCTCTTAGTTGATTGAACTCAGTTTCTTTTTTCCATACACTGAATTTGCTATTAATTTGGTAAAACCCAAAGACATATTTCGTGTGGTAGAGCAATCAATCCTGACAGCAAAGCCAGTATTTTTGAAGGGAAAGAGAAGGAAATAACATTAATGGAACAACTACTCTCTGCCTAATATTTCGTGTATATTATCACATTTAATTTTCACAAGAATCCCATGAGATAGGTTCATTTTATAAATAACTGGGCCAGTGCTTTCCAACCAGTGAAAGGCTAACTCAAATCTGTTTGATATCAAGTTTGTGACCTTTTCGTGACTTTTGCCTCTGTGTGAGTAGACACTCTTTCAGTTCTTGTATTTTGCAGATTATTTAACTCCTTTTAATCCTGTAGGACACAACTTGCTGTATTAGTCCTAGTACCATTTCCTGAGCCTTATCCATGAGTTATTCTATTCAATCCTCTCAAAAACTCTTAGAGGTTGTTAATAATAACAAACATTTTATAGCCCTTCTTATGTGGTAGGGATTGTTCTTAGCACTTTACACATATTAACTCAGTCATCATGAAGTGGGTATTATTTTATCTCCATTTTAAAGCTAAGGAAATAGAGGTGCCAAAAGGTTAATTATCTTGGTTATAGTAACCGAGCTGGCAAGAAATGAGATTCACACCCCAATAATCTGGCTCCAGAGTCCTTGCTCTTTACTTTTCTTATTTTGCAGATGAGCAAACAACTCAGAAAAGTTAAGTAACTTGGGGAAGATTATCAGGTTGTAAGTGGCTACGTAAGGACTATAAGATAACGTGTATACACAAGTGACTGACTTCAAGGAACTATGTGCAACAAAACAATGAAATTAAGAAATGACACAACTTGTAATCATTTTTGGATGAAAATTTTCCTTGTCTTCTTAGAGGAAGAATGCAGAGCATAACGTTCTGTGATGACTGAGGATGAGCCTCATGAATGAACACTGGTTACTGTCATGTACTGCAAAGCAGTGGTGCCCCCAAGGACCACTGATGTGGCTAAAGTTATTTGTACCAACACTAATTGGTCCCAGGCCACTGTGCTTCAAAACGCCTTCTTCCTTGTGGTCAGGCATTTAGTAGCTACTTACTGCTGTTGACATTGCACTTAAGTCTAGCAGTTTTCTAATTTGCTATGTTAGAGTGGTGTCAAAAAGATGAGTCAACTGGTTAGTGGTTCTCAAAATAGGAATCTGCAGCCTAAGGATATATTCTTCGGATTCTTTGACAATTTCTTTGTCTTTAAAGTGGGTTAATGAATTGCTCAAATCCATGCATTGTGAATTAAGTTATTAACTGTACCTGGAATCTTTTTAGGGGAATGATGAAGAATATGAACAGAAACACGCACACATGCATTTCCTAGAATTAATGCCTGGACTTGGTAACCAAAATTTTGGTCATTCACGGGCCTTCATTAGTTGTTTTCATTATACTTGATGGGTCAGGGATTCTGAATAAGTGAATCCAGGTTAAAAATACTATTGATACTTTGTACACTGCTTGATCCCCAGGTACACCATTACTGGACTAGAAATAAAATAGCATCTGGATCAAAATCTCTTCATGTTTTTAGCCAATTTAGGAAATATTTATCAACTGTATTACTAATGTTTTAATCTACACTGTAGAATATTTTTCTATATTATAATCAATCATACTTATTATGGTCAAGAATCTCCAAGTTTAGCAATGCTCCTGGATGTTTGACTTTGCCTACAGAGTACAAATGATGATTCATAAGTGAACTTAAGCAATCTACTCAATTTAGTCTTTTTCATTTTAATGACTCCTGCTAAGATTTTAAGTTGCACAAAAGAAATTTGGCTATATCTACCCAAATATATAATTCCAGCACTGAATTTTTTAAAATATTAAGCCCTGGGCCATAAAATATTTATATTATTGGCACTGATCGAGTGAAAATTAGATTATTATTTAGACATTATAATTTTAGTCTCAGATTTATAATGATTTAGAAAATAGCCAATCTATAAAAGGTATGCATAAGCTGTTCATGCTATAAGGGAGTTGTCAATAAAACTTCCCATCTAAGTAAAAAAAAAAAACAAACTGCTTTTAAAAGCTTTACAACTATTTTATCAGAATCCTATTTGCTTATAAATAATTAGTGGCCAATAATCAATAATTCATTAAAATAATAATATTCATTAAAATTCATTATTCATTAAAATAATAAGCCATGATGGGTCAAGTTCTTGCCAAAATTACCAGTTACTATACTGTTTAACTATGCATGCATTATATAATATATTAATAAGAATACTATATATGTGACTATATGAATGATTAAATAATAGTCTGGGGTGGGGCTCAAGATTCTACATGTTTAACAAGTTCCCAGGTGATATTTTTATTTTAGAGAGAGAGAGAGAAAGAGAGAATAGAAAGAGAGAGAAAGAGAGAAGAGTGAGAAAGAGAATAGAGAGAGACAGAGAGAGAGAGAGACAGAGAGACAGATATATATATATATATATAGAGAGAGAGAGAGAGAGAGAGAGAGAACAGAGGGAGAAAGAATAGAGGGACAGAGAATAGAAGGAGAGAGAATAGAGAGAAAGAGAAAGAGACAGAGAGAGACAGAGAGACAGAGAGTTAGAGACAGAGGGAAAGAGAGAGAAAGAAAGAAAGAGAGAGAATATAGAGAGAGAATAGTAAGAGAGAAGAGAGACAGAGAGAGAGAGACAGAGAGATAGAGAGACAGAGATATAGAGACAGAGAAAGAGAGAGAGAAAGAGAGAGAAAATAGAGGGAGAATAGAGAGAGACAGAGAATAAAAAGAGAGAGAATAGAGACAGAATAGAGAGAGACAAAGAGACAGAGATAGGGACAGAGAGAGAGAGACAGAGATAGACAGAGACAGAGATAGAGATTGAGACAGAGAGAATAGAGAGACAGAGAGAGAGAGAATAAAAAGAGGTAGAGAATAGAAAGAGAGAATAGAGATGGAGAGAGAATAGAGAGAAAGAGAAAGAGAGACAGAGAGAGACAGCTAGAGACAGCCCAGGTGACTTTTTAAAAAAAATCAGTTCTTTTTTTTTTTTTAAGATTTATATATATATATATATTTATTCACTTTTGATCCATTTTGATCCCTCCTCCCCCCCACTTTTTTTTGTTGTTGTTGCTGATTTTGTGTCCATTCGCTGGGCAATTCTCTGTGTCTGCTTCCTGCCCTCTCTTCTCATCCAACTCCTCTTGTCTTTATTGGGATTCGATTCTGGGAACCTCTGATGTGGGAGAGAGGGATCCTACTGCCTGTGCCACCTTAGTTCCTGGTTGTTTTTTTTTTTGGCACGTCTCCTCTTCACTCTCTTATTACATCATCATCTTGTTGCGTGGCTTGGTGGGGCCTTATGGTGCACCCGCTCATGGGGCCTGACAGCGTGCTCACACGTGGGACCTGGCTGTCTGCACGCCTTCTGTATTTTTCTTTATTTTTACTGGGAGGTCCCGGGGATCGAACCCAGGTCCCTCCTTATGGGAGGTGGACGCCCAACCATTTGAACCACATCTGCCCCAGTCCAGGTGATTTTTATGCTGCTGGTACCTGAACCATACTTTGAGTAGCAAAGTTAAAAAATGAATATTTTTTCTTAATGAAATATTAATTTTTCAAAATTGTATTTGAGTTAATTTCATGTATTATAATAATTTTTATATTTTATATTTATAATACTTTACTAAATAAATTACTAATTTACACTGAAATCACTACAATATTTATGCAAAATATGCTATTTTTCATTGAGGTACTAAAGATAGGTATATTTCACAGGTTAAGGGTGAGAAAGTATAATAAAATTTTCAAAGTGATATAGCAAGTTAGTATTTGTTCCAGACATCATTTAATTTCAAAAACAAAAGCCCACTTAAGCTAGCTTAAGCACAAAAGAGAATGGATTGGGGCAACTAAAGAAATATATTGGGAAGATAAAAGAAAATCTCTTGGCATTCAGGGAAGAAATTTCAGCCAGACTCATACAGGGAGAGAAATAGTACCTGGAAAGATGCAGGATACAAGTCAGCTCTTGAGATGTCTCTGAGAACATCATGGTTTCTTGACTTGGTTTCTCTTACCACATATGTTTTATTTTCTCTCTGTTTGTCTTTCTTTGCTCTATGTGAATATGAATATCATTCCCTTAGCCTTAGTGCCTCATCATTTCCCAGGTCTGATTAAGTCTTTTTTTTTTTTTTTTTAACTTTATTTTGTATATTTAATAGTTAAAAACATAAGCAATTAAAAACTAAAAAGTAAACACAGATGAATAAATATATACATTTCTCAATTAAATGTAATGGTTACATAAATTTTTTTGTTGTTGTTTTTTTGTTTTTTTTTGTGTATGAATCAAACAATATATTACACAATATATTTGGTTCATAGTAACACATTCATACAGTATTTGTCCTTTTGTGTCTGGCTTGCTTCACTCAACATAATGTCCTCCAGGTTCATCCATGTTGCCATATGCTTTATGACTTCATTTCTTCTTACAGCTGCATAATATTCCATCGTGTGAATAGACCACAGTTTGTTTATCCATTCATCTGTTGATGGACACCTGGGTTGTTTCCAACTTTTGGCAATGGTGAATAATGTGGCTATGAACATCGGTGTGCAGATGTCTGTTCGTGTCACTGCTCTCAGTTCTTCTAGGTATATACCCAGTAGTGGTATTGCAGGGTCACGTGGCAAGTCTATATTCAACTTCTTTAGGAACTGCCAA
>JAKSZT010054350.1:8775066-8818449 GCA_026826555.1 Tolypeutes matacus
TTTCATAGTGGCCATTCTGATAGGTGTGAAATGATATCTCATTGTAGCTTTGATTTGCATTTCCCTAATCATGAGTGATGTTGAGCATTTCTTCATGTGTTTTTTTGCCATTTGTATTTCTTCTTCGGAGAAATGTCTGTTCAAGTCTTTGGCCCATTTTTTAATTGGGTCATTTGTCTTTTTATTGTTGAGTTGTAACATCTCTTTATATATCCTGGATAGTAAACCCTTATCAGATATGTGATTTCCAAATATTTTTTCCCATTGAGTTGGCTGCCTTTTCACCCTTCTGACAAAGTCCTGTGAGGTGCAAAAGTGTTGAATTTTGAGGAGGTCCCATTTATCTACTTTTTCTTTTGTTGCAAGTGCTTTGGGTGTGAAGTCCAAGAAACCACCACCTACTACAAGGTCTTGAAGATGTTTCCCTACATTTTCTTCTAGTAGTTTTATGGTCCTGGCTTTTATATTTAGATCTTTGATCCATTTTGAGTTGATTCTTGTATAGGGGGTGAGATAGGGGTCCTCTTTCATTCTTTTGGTTATAGATATCCAATTCTCCCAACACCATTTGTTGAAGAGACTGTTTTTTCCCATCAGCGTGGGCTTGGTAGGTTTGTCAAAAAACAGTTGACTGTATAGGTGAGGGTTTATTTCTGGATTCTCAATTCTATTCCACTGATCGATATGTCTATCTTTATGCCAGTACCATGCTGTTTTGACCACTGTAGCTTTGTAATATGTTTCAAGGTCAGGCAGTGAAATTCCTCCCACATTGCTCTTCTTTTTTAGAATACTTTTGGCTATTCGGGTGCACTTACCCTTCCAGATGAATTTGGTAATTGCCTTCTCTAATTCTGTAAAGTAAGCTGTTGGGATTTTGAATGGTATTGCATTGAATCTATAAATCAGTTTGGGCAAGATTGACATCTTCACGATATTTATTCTTCCAATCCATGAACACGGAATGTCTTTCCATTTCTTTAGGTCTTTTTAAATTTCTTTTAACATTGTTTTGTAGTTTTCTGCATATAGGTCCTGTACTTCCTTGGTTAAATTAACTCCTAGGTATTTGAGTCTTTGTGTTGCTATTGAAAATGGAATTTTCTTCCTGATTTCCTCCTCAGATTTTTCAGTACTAGTGTACAAAAACATTACTGATTTTTGCGTGTTGATCTTATATCCTGCCACTTTGCTGAACTCATTTATTAGTTCAAGTAGCTTTGTTGTGGATACTTCAGGATTTTCTAAATACAGGATCATGTCATCCGCAAACAGTGAGAGTTTTACTTCCACTTTTCCTATTTGGATGCCTTTAATTTTTTTGTCTTCTCTAATTGCCCTAGCTAGAACTTCTAGTACAATGTTGAATAACAATGGTGACAGTGGGCATCCTTGTCTTGTTCCTGATCTTAGGGGGAAAGCTTTCAACCTTTCCCCATTGAGTATGATGTTGGCTGTGGGTTTTTCAAATATGCCTTTTATCGTATTGAGGAATTTTCCTTTTATTCCTATCTTTTGAAGTATTTTTATTAAAAAAGGATGTTGGATTTTGTCGAATGCCTTTTCTGCATCTATTGAGATGATCATGTGGTTTTTTTCCTTCAATTTGTTAATGTGGTGTATTACATTGATTGATTTTCTTATGTTGAACCAGCCTTGCATACCAGGAATAAATCCCACTTGGTCGTGATGTATAAGTCTTTTGATATGCTGTTGGATTCGATTTGCAAGTATTTTGTTGAGAATTTTTGCATCTATGTTCATGAGAGAGATTGGTCTGTAATTTTCTTTTCTTGTGGAATCTTTATCTGGCTTTGGTATTAGGGCGATGTTGGCTTCATAAAATGTGTTGGGTAATTTTCCCTACTCTTCAATTTTTTGGAAGAGTTTAAACAGGATTGGTTTTAATTCTTTTAGAAATGCTTGGTAGAACTCACCTGTGAAGCCATCTGGTCCTGGACTTTTCTTTGCTGGGAGATTTTTGATGACGGATTCAATCTCCTTAATTGTGATTGGTTTGTTAAGTTCTTGTATTTCTTGTTGTGTCAGTGTAGGTTGGTTATGAGTTTCTAGAAATTTGTCCATTTCATCCAGGTTGTGTAGTTTGTTTGCATATAGTTTCTCCTAATATCCTCTTATGATTCTTTTTATTTCTGTGAGGTCATTTGTAATTTCCCCCCTTTCATTTCTGATTGTATTTATTTGCATCTTCTCTCTTTTTTTTCTTTGTTAGTCTAGCGAGGGGTTTGTCAATCTTATTGATCTTCTCAAAGAACCAGCTTTTGGTTTTGTTGATTTTTCTCTATTGCTTTTTTGTTCTCATTTTCATTTATTTCTGCTCTAATCTTTATTATTTCTTTCCTTCTTTTTGCTTTGGGATTGGTTTGCTGTTCTTTCTCTAGTTTCTCAAGTTGTTCAGTTAAATCTTTGAGTTTAGCTCTTTCTTGTTTCTTAATATAGGCATTTAGGGCTATAAATTTCCCTCTCAAGACTGCCTTTGCTATATCCCATAAGTTTTGATATGTTGTGTTCTCATTTTCATTTGTCTAAATATATTTACTGATTTCACTTGCAATTTCTTCTTTGACCCACTGAATATTTAGGAGTGTGTTGTTCAGTCTCCACACATTTGCAAATTTCCTTTTTTCCTGTCTGTTATTGATTTCTAGTTTTATTCCATTATGATCTGAGAAGGTGCTTTGTATAATTTCAATCTTTTTATATTTATTGAGAGCTGTATTGTGACCTAACATGTGGTCTATCCTGGAGAAAGATCCGTGGGCACTTGAGAAGAATGTATAATCCGCTGAGTTTGGATGCAGTGTTCTGTATATATCTGTTAGGTCTAACTTGTTTATCATATTGTTCAAGTTCTCTGTTTCCTTGTTGATCTTCTGTCTAGTTGTTCTATCTAATGATGTGAGAGGGGTGTTGAAGTCCCCGACGATTATTGTAGAAATGTCTATTTCTCCCTTCAGTTTTGCCAGAGTTTGTCTCATATATTTTGGGGCACCCTGGTTAGGTGCGTAGATATTTATGACTGTTATATCTTCCTGGATGATCATCCCTTTTATTAATATGTAATGGCCTTCCGCATCTCTTATCACTTTTTTGCATTTGAAGTCTGTTTTGTCTGATATTAGTATAGCTACCCCTGCTCTTTTCTGTTTACTATTCGCATTGAGTATCTTTTTCCAACCTTTTACTTTCAGCCGGCTTGTATCCTTGTATCTGAGGTGAGTTTCTTGTAAGCAGCATATGGATGGCTCATGTTTTTTTATCCATTCTGTCAGTCTGTATCTTTTGATTAGGGAATTTAATCCATCCACATTCAATGATATTACTGAAAATGCACTATTTATTTCCTCCATTTTATTCTTTGGTTTTCATATGTCATCTTATTTTTGTCTTTCTTTTTACTCTTTTGGCTATCCTTTCTGCTTTTCTTTCTTCTATACTCTCCTCCAAGCCTCTCTCTCCTGTCTTTTTCTTTCAGGTTCTAAGGCTTCCTTTAATATTTCCTGCAAAGGTGGGTTCTTTTTTGCAAACTCTCTTAGTTTCTGTTTGTTTGTGAATACTTTATATTCACCTTCATATTTGAAGGACAGTTTTGCTGGGTAAAGAATTCTCGGCTGGCAGTTTTTCTCTTTCAATTTCCTAATTGTATTATACCACTGTCTTCTCGCCTCCATGGTTTCTGAAGAGAAATCTGCACAAAGTCTTACTGGACGTCCTTTGTACGTGATCGTTTGCTTCTCTCTTGCTGCTCTGAGAATTTTCTCTTTATCTTTTACATTTGACATTCTGAATAATATGTGTCTTGGCGTAGGTCTATTTGGATTTATTCTTATTGGGGTATGGTGTGCTTCTTGGACATCAAAGTTCATTTCTTTCGTGAGAGTTGGGAAATTTTCAGCTATTATTTCCTCAAATACTCTTTCTGCCCCTTTTCCTTTCTCTTCTCCTTCTGGAACTCCAATGACGCGTATGTTCTTGCGTTTTGTGTTGTCATTCAACTCTCTGAGCCCCTGCTCAATTTTTTCCATTCTTTTCTCTCTCTGTTCTTTTCTCTCTTCAATTTTAGCTGCTCTGTCTTCAGTATCACTTATTCTTTCTTCTATCATTTCGAGTCTGCTGTTGTATGCTTCAAATGTATTTTTGACTTCACCTATTGTGTCTTTCATTCCCATGAACTCCATTACTTTTCCGTTCATGATTTGAAATTCTTCTTTACGTTCGCGCAATGACTTCTTGATGTCACTGATCTCTTTAACTATATTCTCTTTCATCTCATTAATTTGATTTTGGAAATGTGTGCTCATCTCACTGATTAGTTCTCTCAAATTCTGCATCTCTTCTGGGACTTTGCTGTATTCCTTTTCTTGGGCCATGTCTTCTATTTTCTTAGTATGGCCCGTAATTGTCTGTTGGTGCTTAGGCATCTGGTTAGTTTGTATTTTACTTAGATGCTCTATCTCTTTCTCTTTTATGGGGTTTTAGTGGCAGGAGGCTGTGAGTTACCACCGCTCTTTGATTTTTGGCTCAACCTTGATTGTTAGGATCGTTCTGCTGGTTGCTCAAAACTGGTCACTGGACCCAGTAATTGGTTGTAGAGTCATTTCCTAAGGCCTTGGGCAGGGAGGCTATAGAGGCCAGGAAAAGACTCTCTTACTTATTAATTTTTCTTATGTGTACTTCCTTGGTCTGCTAGGAGATGGCGCTTGTTGGCTGCTCTCAATTCAATGCCTAGTTGGAGCCTATTTGTTGTGACACAGACCAGATCAATGTGATAGAGCTTCCTATCTGGGGGCTAGGAGCACTGTGATTCAAACTTTCTGAGACAGTTCTCCAGACTTCTCTTGTAGCACCCCCCTTTTCCCAGATAGGAAATATTGCCACTCCCTTCTCAATCCTCAACAATCAGTCCCTGTTGGTAGAGGATGAGATTGGGAGATTTGTATATCTTTAGCCCCTTGCAGGCTCCAAGGCAAACAATGGCGCAGCCCCACCTAGCCTGGAAGGGCTGTCGGGACAGGGCAGACCAAACCCAGGAGTCCAAAGCAGGGTCAGCCCCAGGCTCTCTCTCCCCTCTCCTGTGGTGTCCTTAACAATTAGTCTAGGCTAGAAGAGAGGGAGGTTGCGAGGGTCGGATTTCTCCAGTCCTTTCCAGGCTCCCAGGGCAAACCGCCGTGTGGAAGGGTCCGTGGGGCTCCGCAGCCCAAATTTCAGGTCAGAACCTGAGTCAGCCTAAGGCTGTGTCCCTCTCTCTCCCTTTTCCAGGAGTGGCAGATCCCTGAAGCCCCCTTTGTCTGTGGTCGCAGGCCCAGGGGCCTGAGAATTCTGAAGAGTGTGGGGGAGGGTGCCGGCAGCAGCAGAAGCTGCTACTTGCAACTCACAGTTCTGTAGTCGCAATTTCCCTCTTCTGTCCCTCTCTCCTCTGGGTGGTGTGCAGCCTTCACCTGCTGACCTAAACCCTAGAAGATCTTTTTCGGGGCTGTTTCAGCTTGTCCTCTAGCTATTTTTTTTGAGAAGAGATTCCCGTGTCTTACTAGTCAGCCGTCTTCCTGATTAAGTCTTACTATTTTGTGTTTCATATTTAAATTCAGAGAAGAGAGAATCTAACTGGTTATCTGCATCTGGGCCCCTGGTCCTGTCATTTTGTGGTCTCTCAGCCACTCAGGTGGGTTATGGGAATAGGCTGTTTGAGAAGGGAGCTTAGACACAGCAGCAGATGGATCTATGGTCACTGTAGTGGCAGAACTAGTGCCAGAATACTCAGACCAAATGGTCCCTAAATACCAATCACTGCTTGTATTAGTCAGCCAAAAGGGTGCTGATACAAAGTACCAGAAATCTGTTGGCTTTATAAAAGAGTATTTATTTGGGGTAGAAGCAAAAGTTACTTCCCTCACCAATGTCTGTTGCCACTTGTTGGAGCAAGATGTCTGCCAGTCTCTATGAGGGTTCAGACTTCTTCTTCCTCCTAAGGCTCTGTGGTCCCTGTTGGAGCAAGATGTCTGCCAGTCTCTGTGAGGGTAAACTTCCTCTTTCTCCTAAAGCTTCGTGGTTCCAGCTTCTTCCTATATTAGCTGTAGGCTGGAATAAGTCTCATCTCTCTCCCAGGGTTTTTGTTTCTCTCCGGGCTCAGCTGCAGCTGTAGGCTATCAGGCTCTCTTCCTGGGCCTCTGTTGTGTCTATGGAGCCATCTCTATTCCTCCTGTGTGTTTACTTCCCCTGGGCTCCAGCAGCAAAACTCCTACTAACTTCTTTGCCATGTTGTTTTCTCTGTGAGACCCCACCCACCAAGGGGGCAAAGACTCAACATCCTACTGACATGGCCCAATCAAAGCCCTAATCATAATTTAATCAAATAAAATGAAACCTCTGAAGTTAATACAATCTAATACACCCAGAAGAACAGACCAGTATACAAACATAACTCAATATCTACTTTGGAATTCATAAACAATATCAAACTGCTACACTGCTTATAGGAAAACAATGTCTCCTGAGATTTACTTGTATTTTTGTTTGTGTTTACAAAAAATGAGAGTATGAGATGCACTTTCAACTCAATTAGCACTTTGAATTTGTCTTTGTTTCATAAAATTTGCGAGTAAGTCAAAGTTAAGTGTTTTTGCTGCCAAATCAAATAAAAAATAAGTCTGAAATTATATTCAAGGCTTGTTACTTACTTGAATAAATAGACACCAAAAAGAGAAAATATGGGTTTAATAAATACCTAGAGTTCAAAGACTCACCGTTAGTCATTACTCAGAACAATTCTTGTTGAGGAAACTATGCATGAGGTAAGCATCTTATCAAGCAAGCCTGGTTTAATGTGTATACAGTCAAATTGGATTGAGGAGATCTGGGCTCAATCCCTGATTTGCAACACAAGCCAAGACTTTTACTATAGCTCTGATTCCCAGTTTCCTCCTTGGTGAAATATGTAGGTTGGAAGAGTCTTTTCTTAGATGTCAAAAATCTATAGCTGTGATAAAAGCAAAGAGAACTCCTTTTTAATTTAATTTAATTTAATTTTTTTATTTTATGTTTTGGTATGTTAGTGACTCTTATTCTTTTTAGGGATTTAATCACTAATTCATAAAAAAAAAAAAGTTTGACCAAGAAAATTATGACAGGTGATGGTAGCAAACCTTATTTATTAAGCAGTTATGATATTAGCTACATCACAAATATACTTATAACTCTGCCCAAGACATCTACATGCAAACTAACTGCTCTTCATTACACCAAGATGAAAACAAAACCAAGCAATCAAGTGGTGCAAAGGATTATCCATCATGAATAATAAAATTCATTTTGCTTCATTTAAATATGTTGCATTTGAATATGTTGCATTTTCTATATAATTAAAATTACAAATGAATCTAATTTGGAAAGCAATGACATGAAATGTTACCAACTTTTCTATAATACCTACTATGTAGATAAAATTGGTAGCATTTCAAGCTAGCTTTTACCCCCATGTTCAAGATGAGAAAACAGAAGGTCAGAAAAGTTAAGTAAATAGAGCTCAAATTTAAACCCAGATCTCTTTGACTTTGTAGTACAAGTTGTTTCTACCATGTCTTGCTGCTGTTAAGGTAATCAGAAAGCAAGCAAACATTATAGTGGATTTGCATATTAAAATGAAAAACCCGATGATCACTGGAAGTAGGAATACTGCTGGAAGAGATCTAGGTATTTAAATCTTGTAGGGAAAATTCCTAGGGAAAATATTCTAGGAAAATAAAAGAATTGACCTAATTTTGGCACATTGTATAAGAAGATGTATGATATCCACATGACAGCACTGGTGATATTAACCTTGACCATTTTATAAGGTAGTTTTGCCACATTTCTCCACTATAAAGTTAGTGTTTTTTCCTTTCAGTACTCTATTCTTTGGAAATGAATCACTAAGTCTAGCTTACACCTAAAGGCAGGAGTCCAGGAAATTAAGCTTCACCTTCTAGAGGGAGAAGTCTCTATTATTTAGAATTCTCTGTAAGAAAGATTTATCTCTTCTCTCCCATTTATTTATTTAACTGTTCAATAACTACAATGACAAAAAATTTACCCGTGCTTCTTTCCTCAAAGAACTATGCTGAAGATCCATAATATATATGAAAGTTTTATGAAAAATGTAGTGTTTTAAGCAGTTATATTTCCTTAGGTATATTTTTGAGGTTAAGTATGAAAGTATCTTCTTAAAACCGTGTGTAGATATTTTCTAAAGGTGTTGAATGTACTGATTATCTTCTTGAATTATTTTACTTTGAGATGCCACAAAGAGAAAACTCTTCAGCAATGAAATAGGTTAGAATAGCAGATTTTAGATTATAGACTTGGACAACAAAAATTCCTTTAAAGGCACAAATGGAGAGATGTTTTATGTGATTATATTAAATTGATAAAATTATGTCTTTCGTGTTTTAGAAACATCAAAATATTCTTTGAACATATAAGATCTAAAAGTGAAATAATAGAAATTGGGAAATGGCAAGTGGGCAAGATGGAAAAAATTTTCTGTTCATTGTAAACTTAGTCATCAAAATTTTATGAACAGTCATCTTCCACTTCCTCCTAAAATAATAATTATATATGCTAACATTCTTGAGTGCATATTATGTACTAGACACTATGCTAAACATTTTGAGCTCATTATCTCATTTAATCTTTTAAAAATTAAAAAAAAATTTTTTTATCCCTCCTGCCTTGAGACGACTCCCTAGTCTGAGCATTGTTTCTGCTCGCTGTCTGCTTGCTGTATCTGCTTGTTGTCTGCTCATTGTGTCTGCTTGTTGTGTTTGCTCATCTTCTTTAGGAGGCAATGGGAACCAAATCTGAGACCTCTCATCTGGGAAGCAGGTGCTCACCTGCTTGAGTCACATCTGCTCCCTCATTTAATCTTTACAACAACCTTGAGGTAAGTCTTTATATCATCCCTATTTTACATATGAGGAAACTGAAACTTAGGAAAGCTATGTAGCTAGTAAGGGATCAGGAGGAACAAATTGCAGAGTCCATGCCCATAGTCATTAATTACTTTTTATTATACCCCTAAAATAATTCCATAGACAGAGTATCTGTTGTGAAAATTTGTGAGAAGAGATGGATTTTTGACCATCCATAGAGTCCATATTCATTAAAATAAATTTAATAAACCTCTAATTCAGCTTTCCCTCCAATGTTTACCTTGAAAATTTCAGAACTAGAGAGAAAAATGGAAGAATGCTAAAATGAGAACCCATATTACCAACCAATATTCACCAATCGTTAATTGCTTTCTCTCTCTCTCTCTCTCTCTCTCTCTCTGTCTTTCTCTATATATGTGGAGACATTTCTTAATGCACAGTCACATACATTTCATTGGCTGAACCCTTTAAGAGTTGGTTAGAAATTTTAATTTTAGAGACTAATGAATAATTAGAAGAAGTCTTGGATAAAAGATTTTATCCCTATAAATGGAGTAATCAATGCTTTAACTTTTACAATCCAATAATCTCTATTTATCACAAGAATATAAATCTTTCTTTACTCAAATATTCGACATTTCCTGTTTTGTTGTTGTTGCTGCTGAAGATGTCTTCTTTAAAGAAGTTGACTAATTTTGGTGAAAATATAATGTATGTACAATAAGCTTCAGCCATTTAAAATGTAAAATTCAATACATTTTGATAGACATATGCAGCAGAAAACCATACCACAGTCAAGATATGGAAACATTCTATCACTCTCAAAAATGTCCTCATGCCCCTTTGCTATCGTTTACTGCTGCTGCCCTGGACTCAGGAAACCATTCATATGTTTTGTTTTGTTTTCCACTATAGTTTAGTTTTTATTTTCCAGAATTTTATATAAATAGAATCATACAGTATGCACTTTTATTGTGCCTGGCTTATTACACTCCGTATAGTGATTTTAAGACTCATTCATGTTGCTGAGTGTGTTAGTAGTCTATCCCTTTTTGTTGAGTAGTTTTCCATTGTATGGATATACAGCATTTTGTTTATTCACTGATTGATGGATATTTGGGTTGTTTTCAATTTGGAGCTATTGCAAATAAAGCTGTTATGAACATTCATGTACAGGGTTGTGTTTTTATTTGGTTGGATTCAAGATTTAAGAGTGGAATGGTTAGTTCATATGGTAGGTGGATGCTTAATGTTTTAAGAAATTGCCAAACAATATTCCAAATTTGTTGAACTATTTTCCATCCCCACCAACATGGAGTTACACTATATGCTTTCTAACACTTAACATTGTTGGTCTTTTAATTATAGCCATCCTAATAAATGTGTGGATGGTATCTCCTTGCAGATTTAAGTTGAATTTCTCTAATGTTAATGATGTTAAGCATGTTTTCCTGTCCTCATTTCTTTCAGCAGTGTTTGTAATTTTGGTTTAATAGTCTTGCATATATTTCATTAAATTTATTAGTTTGTGATTTTTTGACACCATTGTAAAAGAAAATTTTAAATTGTATTTTTCAGTTGTTTGTTGTCCATATAAAAATTAAAAATATTTTGGCCTACACTATTTGTTTCATAGATTCCTTAAGATTTTCTACCTTAGCAATCATAACACCTGCTAAAAGAAACCATTTTACACCTTCCATCCCATTCTTTTTCTTGTCTTATTTTAATGTTTAGCACCTCCAGAATAATGCTGAATACAAATGATCAGAGAGGATATTCTTGTCATTATTTTTTCAGTATTAGGGAAAAATAGTTTAATATTTAACTATTGATTATAGCACTAGGTGTGTTTTTTTCATATATACTCTTTATCACATTGAGGAAGTTCCCTTTTTCTACTAATTTACTGAGAATTTTCAATCATAAATGTATGTGAAATTCATAGAGAGGATTATATGAGTGTTTTCATTTTCTAAAGGCTGCCAATGCAAAATACCAGAAATGGGTTGGCTTTTATAATGGAAATTTATTTAGATAAAATCTTACAGTTCCAAAGCTGTGAAAATGCCTAAAATTAAGGCATCATCAGAGATACACTTTCATCAAAGTTTGGCTCCTGGAGATCCTGGAGTCCTGTCACATGGCAAGGCAAAATGGTGACCAGTCTCTCCCTTTTCCTCTAAGCTTACTTTTAATGTTAAAAAAACTTCCCTGAGCTCTGTTGTGGACTATCAGTCATCTAGCTCATCTTTCCCCAGGCCTTGCCTCTTAAGCTTCAGGCTGCTCTGTTGATTCCAGGTTCTAGCCTTTCTCTCAGCCTTTCGGGATTTTTCTCTCTATATTTTTTGTCGCTGTAGGTGATCCTGGAGTCCTGTCTCACATGGTAGGGTAAAAATGGCAGCTCTCTTTCTCTGTGTGTCTCTGTTTACAGTCCTCCATTTATATAAGACTCCAGCAAGAGGTCCAAGACCCACCCTGGGTGATGCCTCACTGAAGTAGTCCAATCAAAATCTCCCCAACTGAATCCAGTCTAATCAAAGGGTCCCATACCCACAGGAATGGATTAAATCCAATAACATGATTGCTTCTGGGATTCACAAAAATGCTTCAAACTCCCACAATGTGTTTTCTCATTTATTCTGTTAATATTGTGAGTTACATGGAGCAATGTTGGAATGTTAACCTAACCTTGATTGTATTTCAAGGATAAACCCAATATTGTTGATTTGATTTACTAATATTTTGCTAATATTATGCTGAGGAAATTTGAATCTATGCTTATAAGTGATACTGTTATATAATTTTCTTTTATGGCAACATCTTTGTCAGATTTTGGTCTTAGGGTAATGCTGATCTCATCAAACAAATTAGGAAATATTCCTTATTCCTCTATTTTCTGAAATAGTTTATTGGATTGGCCTTATTAATTATTTTGTTTCATAGACTTCACCAAGGAAACCATCTTGACCTAGAGATTTCTTGGTTAGAAGGGGGCTTTAATTTTTTAACAACTTTATTAATATATAATTCATATACCATAACATTCACCAATTTTAAGTGCTCAATATCATGGTTTTATCTCATTTTCTTTGCTTTGTACTTTAATTCTGTTGTGGTTACAGAACATATTCTGTATGATTTCAATCCTTTAAAATTTACTGAGACTTGTAATGCACTGAACACATGATCTGTCTTGGTAAATAAACCATGTGTATTCTGCAATTGTTGTGTATAATAATCTATGAATATTGGTTGTTTAAGTTTCTATTGATTGTTTAAGTTTCCTGGCTGACAAAACAAAAACTATGCAATGGATTGGTTTAAATAATGGGAATTTTTTGGCTGAGAGTTTTGAGGCTAAGAGAAGTCCAAAATCAAGGTGTCATCAGGGTGATGCATTCTGAGACTGGTTCCTGGTGATCCTTAGTTCTTGTCTTTTCTGTCACATGGCAATGCGCATGGTGGCCTCTTCTGGCTTCTTTCTTCTCTTCTGGGTTCTGTGGACCTTCATCTTCTTGCTTGCAGCAGCTTTATGATCTGTCTGAATTTTATTCTGTTTATGAAGGACTCCAGTGATAGGATTAAGATCCATACTCATTCTGTTGGACAACACCTAAACTGAAGTAACATCATCAAAAGTCCTACTTACTTACATGGGTTCACACCCACAGGAATGGGTTAATATCAAGAACATGTTTTTCTGAGATACAATACAGCTCAAAGCTACCAAATCAATTATGTCAAGGTCATTGAAAAAAAAAAAGGTCATTGATAATATTGTTCAGATCATCTATGTCTTTACTGATAGATTTGCTTAGTCCTTCTAGCAATTGCAGAGAGAAGATTGTTGAAATATCCTACAAAGGTTATAGAATTGTATTGTTTTTCCTTTAAATTTGTCAGTTTGTTTCATATAATTTGATACTATTGTATATATTCATGAAACTATGTCTTCCTGATGAATTGATCTTTTTGCCTTTATGAAATATCCTTTAGATAGTAATTTTTGTCTTAAAATGTATTTTATATGATATTAATATAGTAATTTCATTCTTCTTTTGATTACTGTTTGCATGGTACACCTATGTCCTTTGGTTTGTATTCAGCTTATCTGTGTTTTTATATTTGAAGTGCATATCATATAGACAGAATATAGTTGCTTTTGCTTTCTTAACTATTGTGACAATCATTCTACTTAGTCCATTAATGTAATCACTTAGTCCATTAATGTAATCACATTAATGTAATGTGTGGATTTAAGCTTACCATTTTGCCATTTAAAAAATGTGTTCATCAGTCAACCAAGGATATAGGTGCTATAACTGATATATATATATATATATATGTATTACATAGTCATTATAAACCCAAAAATGTAATGTTATAATTTTTACTTCAACCAGTTATATTTGTTTTTTTAAAAATTAGGAAGAAAATAGTATTTTATTTTTATCAAGATATTTACTGTTTTCAATGCTCATCATTTTTTCCTGATCATTTCCCTTCAGCCTGAAAACTTCCTTTAGCATTTTCTATAGGTCAGGTTTGCTGACAAGATATTCCCTTATACAAGCATGTTTTTATTTTATTTTTGAAGGATATTTTCTTTGGATATAGAATGCTGGGTTAAAGGTTTTTTGTTTGTTTGTTTTTTTAAAAATTTCAGCCTTTTAAAATTTCAAGCTCCATAATTTCTAATAAGAAATCAATGATTTTGAATAATTGTTCCCCTGTATATAATATGTTGTTTCTCTGGCTGCTTTAAAGATTTTCTTATTATTTTTCGTTTTCAATATGATATTTCTAGGCATAATTTTCTTTGTTTCAAGGTTTTGCTGAACCTTGAAGATCTGTAAATTTATGTTTTTCACCAAGCCCAGGAGATTATCAGCTATGATTTCTTTGCATAATTTTTCTACTTCATACTCTTGTCTTCTCTGGAACAATGATTATGCATTCACTAAACATTTTGATTTTTCCCTCTGGTCCCTAAAGTCTGTTCATATTTTTCTTTTCTCACTCTTCTTTATACTGGATAATTTCTATTGATATAGCTTCCAAGCTCAATGGTTGTTTTCTCCATCATCTCCAATATTCAGTGAGAGATATCCAGTGAAGTTTTAATTAAAAATTTTTTTTTCAATTATAAAATTTCAGTTTGGGTTTTTACATATTTCCATATTTCTGTTGTGATTTTCTATCTCATTATTTAATATGAGTGTATTTTCCTTTACCTTATTGGATATAGTTATACTAGCTTCTTGAATGCCCTTTTCTGATAATTCCAACATCTGGGTCATCTTGAAATTGGCCTCTGTTGATTGCTCCTTGAGAATGGGTCACTTTTCTGGGTTCTTTGTATCTTGAGCAAATTTAGATATGCTATGGAGGCTCATCAAACTGAAAAGTGTTTAAGTTCTTATTTTAACATGTGGTTAACTTGGATAAACTCAATCTGAAAATTCTGTCTTGGCTGCAGTAGGCGGATCATAAATCCCAAGCCAGTTCTTTACGCCAGATCTGCAAGTTGCATTGACTTTTTCATGCATGATTCACAGACACTTGTGCAAAGTTTACACAAAGAATGCTGGATTCTTCTTCACTGATTCACGTCCCCGGCCCCACCCCCCCGACTTCTGGCCTCCCATACTTTCTAGCAGCTGTAGCTACCCTGGCTTCTGGCCTCTGGTTGCTTACACTTAAATGACATCCTGTATACTATCAGAGTTTCAGCTACCCTATGCCATGCCATGACTGTGGCTTGCCTTCAGGTCAAAGAAGCAAAAGCAGGAAATTCATTCTATCCTGGAAACTTCTTTCAAATTTTAATTGTCCTCCAAATTTTCATGACTTTGCTTTTACTCTAGAGTTTTCAGGTAGTAGGTTTTATTTTCCTGCTTTATGAAGTCCAAAGTTTATAGTCTTTATATGAATATGTATGGTCAGTTAGGCACCTCGTTCCCCTATCATTCTGGGAGAAGAACTGGATGTGACCACCAATATGAATCTTGAGTTTCATTTTATGTTTGTTTCTGCCACTTTTGTAAATAAGAGTGGAGGTATATTTTTAGTGGCTTTGATGAAGTTGAAAATAGGTTAGTTATATAGGCTATATTAAAATAGATTGCAGAATATATATTTTATTAAATGAGATGGTTATAATATTGAATTTGTAGATTTATTTATATTTCTTGAATTTAGACAACACTCATTTGAATTACAAACACAGTAAAGCTAACTGTATCAAACCTTCACTGTCAGGCTGAATTTAGATTTTGATCTTATAGTTATATGAAAGATACTTTTAAAATGTTCATGATATTTAAGCTAAGACATTCCTTACAAGAACTTATTCAAATTAGCGAGGAAGTAATAATATATATTAACGATTAGTGATATTTTAAAGTGCTTCAGTAGGTTATTGACATTATAAAGATGTTCCACAGTATATGTATGCATATACTGTATGCAATCCATCAAGTTGTGACACAATAAAGTTCAAGGAAGCATAATAAAAAACTCCAATGCATTTCACATCTATATTGTGGTAAGTTTCATTTAATACAATTGACTTTGAGAAGTCTTGATTTTATTTCTAGGATTCCTCTATATTTGCTACACTGCAGATATAAAATGATCTTAAAAATAGATTTTTACAGAAAAGAAAGTCATCAAAATATAAGCAAGTCTATTTTTGGGTGAAGGTAGATAAACCAGGGGGCGAGGAAGTTGCTTTCTTCTTTATTATTACTTATTCATATATGAAAGCATATATATAGTGCTTTTGAAAATTTTTGAAGCTTATGGTATTTAAATTTATCTTTATGTTACACTGCTAATCCTTATCCTTATATTTTAAAAATAAAGACCTTTTATATATTTTTTCTCTTGGCTTACTAATAATTAAAAAGTCAAAACCATATAAGATTCAAATGATGCACTGAAATGTAGTAAGTAAATGTGTACTGATACTAATTGCAATAAAGCTTACTTTAAAAATCTTCATAGGGAATGATAGGCTTTTAAAAGCATTTGATTGAACTCTACACTATATAAAGTAGAATAAAAATGCTAATGATAATAAATATTTACATTTTATAGACACAGTCAACTCTAGACAGAGCTTGTTCTCTAATTCTCTGGTAAGGCATTCTATTTTGGAATTTCTTTTTTATACTTCTTACCTAAAATACGTATTATAATTTTCATATAGGTTTGAGAAATTTCAATCATTTTATGATAATTTAGACAACATTTCACCTAATGAAACAATATAATCAGAGACATCAAATATTAGCAAAGATCTCCCAACAAATCATTCAAGAAGACTTCTAACACCAAGATTTGTGTTGCATCTACCTAACAATATTATTGTTAGCCAAATTTCTCTTTTTCTTTTTCTAAGCAGTTGCTTTAATGACTATTATAACTCTCACATGAAAAGGAAAATCATATGCTAACCCAAATAGCACCAAGAGAAAAAGTCTGTAGAATTAATTTGATAAGTTATTATAATTTTTCATGAATTTCTTAAATATTAATCTGAGAAAACTCATTTTCTTGATTATCAAAAGTATTAAAAAGAGCTAGAAGAACAATGAGATACAACAAATGTCAAAAATCTCCAAGCAAAAAGCCACCATGGTAACAAAATCACCTTTTGAAGAAAGTGTCAGAAATTGTAGATATTTTATTTGAAGAATTGACGTGGTTGACTAATATTGTAGGATGAGAGGAAAGATAAAATGTGAGGCGTGTCATAAGAAAAACCAGGTGGGAAAGCTCCAGGAAGAAAGTTAACTAATGGAAATTATAAGACAAACTAGATGACAAATCATAACAAAATAATTTATTCTTACTTATACCTGCAGTTTATTCCTTTTATGCAGCAGAAAAAACATAAGCCTTTAATTAATGATTTAGACATGAAGAAAGGGAAGTTATGAGTTAAAATCAATATGTGGAAAAATTTTCTGATGGAACTATAAGTCATGGCCTCTATTATTTTGTACCACATGATAACATTTCAAATCTCAGCCATACTGCATATTTTTCTAGTGGAAAAATTATAACACATATGTGGTAGCTTTAGTCTTTTGTGGACCCCAGAAAATTATGTTCTTGAGCAAATCCATTCCTGTGTGTGTAAACCTATTGCAGGCAGGACCTTTTCATTAAATTACTCCAGTTAAGGACCTTTGATTAGATTGCAGCACCCAGGGTGGGTCTTAATCCTCTTACTAGAGTCCCTTATAAAAGGACGAATAATAAGTTGCAGATACAGAAAAAAGTTGCAGAGATGCACAGGTGCTCAGAAAGAAGGACCCAGGAGTAGAAGCCTAAATCAATGGAAAATAGAAGCTGAGAGGACACCATTTCAGCCAGGAGCTGAAACCAATGAGGCCCAGAGGAAAGGGAAGTGACACCACCCACAGCTGCAGCTCAGACAGAAAGCATCTCTGATGACGCCTTGATTTGGACATTTTCATGGCCTCAGAACTGTAAGCTTATTGCTTAATAAATCCCCATTGTAAAAACCACCCCATCACTGGTATATTGCCTTGACAGCTTTTAGCAAACTAAAACAACATAGTAATATGAATGAAATAGAATTTTATATTATTCAAGCAAAGAAACTCCAAATTACATAGAAGAATTATCAGAGCTTCATTAGACAGTATATGTTAAATTTTTCATAGTGAAGTATGAATCCACGTTGGGGACATATATAAACTTTGCTATGGGTCGCTCAGAGATAGACGGTATAATTCCCTTCCTGGAGTATCATTTCACTTTGAGAATTTGGGTAAAAGTTTTCAATATTTCCCCCTTAAAAGATTTCATCCTATTTTAGAACAGTAAACTATCAGAGTCCCACTTTTTCCATTTTACTTATCCTGAAGAGTTCTGTGTCAGTGTGTGCAAGAGAGAAACACGAGCGAAGAAAGAAGGGAAAAAGGGGGAAAGAGGTAGAGAAAGAGAGAGAGAAAGAGACAGGAAAAGTAAGAACATTTTAATATGCAGTGAGATTAAAAAATTTGGTACTTCTATGTTTTCTAATAATCTGATGTTATTACTACTGCATTCTCATCAAAGGGGAAAATGCTAAAGCATATTAAGCCAGCATCACTGGCCCACAGTAAAAGTGCTAATATGCTGCAACAGAAAGAGATGGACTAGATCGTGGAAATTTCCCATTGAGATATGAAAGATTCCTTGGTCTGGTGTTTGAAAAATAGTTTGAAACATTACAAGCTAGCATTGAAATTGTTTTTCTTATATTATATATTAGAAAATGTCTAAAAATCAGTTCACTTTCTGGTAACAATAATACTGCCTCAATATTTTGTTTATTAACTCAATTGTCTAAGCTGACTTTCAGTTCCAGTTCAGCTAATGTCCTTTACAGAAATACTGCTTACGGTGTGAATTAGAAAGTATAGATAAGTGGTACTATGCGCTCATCTTTTCACCTCAAAAACCTTTCTACATGTACAAATACACACATATGCACTCATGCATGCTTCTGAAATTCTAACTCAAGTGATTTTCCCACTATTAGGGAAGTATTGGCTTAAAAGAAATCCTGGTGAATAACTGCAAGAAATGAAGCACATGTATTTTGCAGAAAAAAATACTGCAAGTTTTTTTACAAGTTTAGAGAAATAAGTCTTGGTTACAGTAAGCAATATAGTAAAAAGCATAAACAAATTAGTAAATATCATATTTTTTTGAAACATCCATCTAGGTCAATTTCTGATGTGAATCTGCATGACATATATGTAAGGCCCATAATGTTCTTGAGGATTTTATATCAACAGAAACACTCCCAGTTTGAATAAGAAAAGAGAGAGTATAAATGACAGAAGGCTTTTGAATGACCCCAAAATTCTACAGGAAAGAAATAGAATGATGAAACTACTTAGCTACAAACATGTGCTTTCAGAAAAAAGGCAGGATTACTCAGAGGACTGAACTCTGAGCTCAGAAAGTGGAGTCTGGAATCACAGATTATTCCCAGGCCTTGAAAACAAATGGAGCTTGCTTGGCTTGTTTTCAAAATTACTTGGATCTGCTAACTCCTTTTTTTCCTTCTATTTTCTCTCTTTTTGAACTAGAAAGTGAGCAACTGTTATGGTCTTGTCATCATATTTTGGGAGCAGATAACTTGTCTCTTGAATTTATCAAACATATTTGAAGAAATAATGGCTTAAAATTAACTAAATTTAGTGAAAGACACAAATTGGTGGATTCAAGAATTTCTGAGAACTCCATGCAGGATAAATGCAAAGAAAATCACACACAGATCTATCAAAGTCAAACTACTGCCCTTCCCCTCCAATGGTTACAAAGGAAAAATTCTGAAGGCACCCAGAGAAAAATGAAACATTTTGGAGAGAAGAATAACAACTTCAATTATTGTAGACTTTTCACTAAAGATAATGGAGGCCAGAAGACAGTGAGGCATCTTTAAAAGTCCTGAAGAGAAAAACCCATCTGCCAACTATTCTATATCCAGTGAAAATATTCTTTAATAATGAACTCAAATTAAAGACATTTCATACAAAATGAAAGTAAGAAAATTCATTGCAAGTAGATCTGCATTGTAGAAAATTGCTAAAGGACATATTTTTTCTGGAAAATGGCAAGTGATACTTGATGATAAGTGGACTCTTCAAAAAGAAATAAAGCACATTAGAAATGGTAAATGTGTTGGCACATACAAGAGGCTATTGTTCCCCTCTTAATTTACTTAAAATATAAATGGTTGTTTAAAGGAACATAATAACATTGGATTGAAGAATTTATAAAATATATACATATAATCCATATGAATAGCACAAAGTTTAGGGGAGTAAATGCACCTACTTCATTACATGATTTCTACATTTTATGTGTAGTATTCAATATTAACTCTAATTGGAATGTGAAAAGCTAAGGATATAATCCTTAGAGCCCTCACTTAAATGTAATTTAAGTAAGTATATCTAAAAAGCCAATAGATAAAAATCAATGTCAACAAATGCTTAGGAAAATACAAATTTATGTAACTAGAAGAGCTGTAGAAAAGAACCACCATCTAATTTTCATAGTGCACTGGGAAAGAGCTATTTTTTGTTTTTTAAAATATTGGTGAGCTCCTATGGCCTTAAACTTCAGCAAGAGAAATTTAAACATGGTATAATAAAGATTGTAAGGCATATTGAATATTTCTATTCTATACAAGGGTAGAAAATGGATATCATAGCTATTTTGGTAAAAGACGGTAATGATTGTTGGTATAGTTATGGAAATGTAGCCCTTGTAAAGACATAGAATGGATGCAACAACCATTTCGAACCACTCTAATTGAGGATTAAGGAAACTTGACATTTTCAGGAGGCAAAACTCTCCATCCTAGCTTATGGAGCAGTATTTCATAATTTTATTCTTTAGGCTACATTTAATATGGATTTAGTGTTCACAGTGATAAGAACAGTGGGTGAATCCAAATTCCGAGCAAAACCAATGGGGCTTGGGAAGTGGATGTGGCTCAAGCAGTTGGGCATCTCCCTCCCACATGGGAGGTCCCAGGTTCGGTTCCTGGTGCCTCTGAAAAAGAAGACGAGCAGACACAGAGAACACATAACGAGCGCAAACACCGGGGAGGGGGGAAGAGAAATAAATAAAATAAATCTTTAAACAACAACAACAAACAAACAATAGGGTTACCTTATCAAATTTTGCCATAATTTCAAGCAAAAGCCATAATTTCATACTTCCTTAGTTACAATGAATTCAGAATTCATTACAGTATTTGACATGTAAGTCAAGAAAAATCACTTGAGCATTCTTTTCTGCAGCTGTTTATTAGATCTCTTACTTATTAACAAAGCATCCAGAGGAGTCTTAACACAAAGTGTAAGTATTACTGTGGCATGCCCTTATGCAAGCAAATACGTGCTGAACATTGATTGAGATAAACTCAATCTACAGTTCTAATTCCAGTCCTGCTCCTTAATACTATTGAACAAATGGACCTCACTTTGTGTATGTATTACTTCAGTGATGAGTGTATAAACAAGTTTTTTAAAGTAACCTAGAATGACTCAGACTCTAGGAAATAGTAACAATCAATAGAGGGAGTAAAAAGGGCAAATACTAAAGAAGGAGGTGTGTCTGAGTACAGATGTGGCCTGATGCCAGTGTTCCACAGAGAAAGGACAGTGAAAGAATTTCTAAGTCAACCAAATGTTCTCTAAAAACAACCAAATGAATGTTATACCTCAATTAAATAAGAACAAAACTATAACTCAGTATTTCAATGATACACATGTACTTATATATTATAGAAGCACCTTTTAGTACTTACCAGTGGTACAGTAGGTGAAAAGTATGGTCATTGCTTTTAACTTAGATAAAAGAATTGATTTCACAACTATCTATGGTTTATAAAAATTTTCCATTTTCCACTTTAAAAAATGTATGTTACCTAAAATGTTATTAATGTGAAATAATATACTCAAATTAACTATTACAATACATGTTTTTTCAGGAAAGTGCTATCTCTATGCAGTGCCTTCTGAAAACTTAACTTTAAGTCAAGTGTATACTTTCCACAAAGCATCACTTCTGAAAGTTTGCATCCTTAAGAACCACATTTTTAGTGAAAATAAAATGTTAATATTCTTCTGTTTTTTGGTTGTTCATTTTTGCTTTGGAATCTGTTGGCTTTTTTATGAGTTATCAGTTTAGACCAATGCATTATAAATATTCATAAGCTGGGTCGCTGGATGAATTTACACAGAGGCTGAGTTTTCTTTCTTTCTTTCTTTCTTTCTTTCTTTCCCTTCCTTCCTTCCTTCCTTCCTTCCTTCCTTCCTTCCTTCCTTCCTTCCTTCCTCCCTCCCTCCCTCCCTCCCTCCCTCCCTCCCTCCCTCCCTTCCTTCCTTCCTTTCTTTTTTATTGTGGGTAAAAATAAAATTTTTCACAATACATACCAATATTTGTAAAACGATATATAAATATATATGCATATATGTGCATTTGCTTACAAAAATGTTATATATATATATATATATATAATTTAAGAGGTGCTTAGATTACCTAAATATTACATGGAACCTACAGGGATTCCCAGGTTCCCCACCTCCCACACCTCCCACCACATCCCACACAAACGTCTTCCACAAGTGTGGCCCATCACCCTCAATGGACTTACACATCCTGGGGCCTTGCCATCAACCATAGACCACAGTTCACATCGTAGACCACACTCTCTTCCACACAGTTCTGAGTGGTGTGTGCTGATTTAAAATGGCCTACATCCGTTCCCACAACGGTACTCAGAACAACCTCCAAATCCCGAAAAAGCCCCTGTATTTCAACTGCACATCCCCTCCCTGCCCCGAAAGTGTCCAGTGGCCACCGGCTCCACAACACTGTTATAATTTCTTCCATTGCTAGAATCACCATATGTGTACAACCGAATACCATTAAGTCCACTCTAGTCCATAGTTCTTCCCTTAATCCTGAGGGGACTGGGATGGTGATGTTCACTCCACCTCCAAGTGAGAGAGGGCTTATAGCCCATGGATATAGTGGGTGGGATGATCCTGCCTGCAGATGCAGGCCCTCTCCATTCCCTGGGATGGCCTCTGCCCATCTATTTCTTTTTACAGTTTTATTGAGAGCCAGGCTTGGAATTAGAATGGGAGATTGAGTTTACCTCATTCACAATTAGATATTTGTTTGCTTGTTTCAGGCCATGGTCTAGGTTGACTGAATTAAGTCAAAGCTCCGTGGTATACTCCTGAATAAATGCAGTGAGAGGGAGGCAAGGCCATATCAAATCAAACATGCTCTGCCTAGGAAACCTTGTACGTCTTTTGTGTTCACCACCCTGGAAAGTTCACTTCAACAACTTTTTAAAAAATTCATTGAGCACTGCTGAATCACAAGCTGTATGCCAGGCTACTCCAATGATACAAAGCTAATAAAAGATAAGTTCATTTTCTCAAGAAGGTTACAGTTTAGTTAATATACTTTCATTGTGTGGGTGTTCATATAAAATTTGGTTTGGTAAATACTAAGTGCCTTATTAAGGGCAAAGCATGCTGGGACACTCATAGATAAAATGATACAATCTTCCCCCAAGTAGTTTGAAATCCAGTGAGAAGTATTATGCTAGCTAATATTAAAGGCAATAATTATTCAGAAATTTAAAATCAGGATGAATTTAACCATATCTAAAGCAACCTTATCAATTACATGTACTAATCAGCTAATCAGCTCTATGGAAGATTATGGGCACCAACAGAAGAAACAACAAAAATTAGAAGAAACAACAGAATAGCAAGTAATTTACTTTTAAAATAATTGCTGCAGAGAACTATTATGGGAATTTAGAGAAGGAAGAGAGTCCTTCATGTTAAAGTGCTGACAGTGTACTAAGCTGGGCAGGGGTAAGACAAATGGCAAGTGAAGAAAGGCCTAGTTTCTCTGATAGAATTGATCAAGGTAAAAGTACTCACGAAGACAGTGCTCCTCAAATTTCAATGTGCTAAATGAACATCCTAGAGATATTGTTATAATGTAGATTGTGTAGCCCACCCCCTTCCCAGAGGGCAGATTTATATTTCCGCTTGGCATATTAATAATGCTCTCATTTTAGGCAGTAACTTATTCTTTAGGAGTGAATATAAAAGCAAGAGATTGGTACAATTCCCTAGCTGCAGAATATAGAAAAAAGAATGCTTATTTCCTTTAATTTGTGGCTCTAGGGATTCCTTAGGACTATGGCTACAAAAATTAATTAATGCATATGTCTCTGCAACTAATGGTTTCTTGTGGTTCTTCTGTGGAGGTTACATACTGTTAGAACCTCATTCCTGTTGTCTGTGGAGTAACATACTGTTTACTAAGAAACTAGTTGGTCTGGTTGGCTGATCTCCAGAAACCTAAAACAGTGTACTTTACTAGTAGGTAGTATCTTTTTAGACTGACCATTTACTTGAGACAAATGTGCTACAGTGATGAATATCAGTAATGAATCCCTGTGCCAGAATTTCTTTTAAACTCATCAGAGGAAATGCACTGTTGAAGAGGGAAATACAAAAATCTACATGTTGTAACCACATATCAGATATGTGATTTTTGCTGCATGGATTTGCAAAGGAACTAGAAGCAGTTTGCATCATTACAAAGTAAGTGCCTAATTTTATAGTAAAGCTTCTCTTGATCACTCATATTAAAGATAGCATGCTTGGTTTTAGTACAAAGGAGAATGTGAATGAAGTCTACACAAAATAGTTCATTGTTGTTAAAAATACAGAATAGTCTTCTTTCTCAGATAAAGGTAATGCTATAAGTAACTACAGGTACTTGAAAGGATTTAAATCACACCCACAAATATGGTGCGTCAGGGTTCCAGAATTTAGAAAATGATATTCAAGAAAGACTTCATGGGAATATGGTATTGGAGTAAATCTTTAATAAATAGGCTACAGATAAGCAAAAAGGTGAATTGGTGTGGAGAGCATTTTACATTGGTAGATAGGCAAGTCCAAGCAGTAGAAAATCACAAACAAAGGTTTGCGCTGTCTTTCCTCAGTGCTGGCTGAGGGTGAGGTTTTTATTGTCCCACTCTTAATATAGTCAGGATTGAGTAGACATTCATTGGCGACCATGAGCTACAATGAGATTTTCCTCCTCAGGGTTGGGCACATCCCTGAGGTACACAAACTTGTCCATGGCTTTGCTCAGTGAAAATTGTGGCCTCACCTCTATTCCATGGGTTGGACATATTTATCAAGCATTCAACTCTTTCCTCCACAAAAGGCATTTTGAAATTTCCCCAAAATAATTAGAACAGGGTCTGGTTTGGGGAGTGGTAGATAGAGAACATGGTATACATGACCAAAAGAAAAATAGAAAGTTAGCACTATACCTGTCAAATATATGTATCAGAGACTTAAATCTTCCCACTGTTCATATGTTGGTTGAGCCCTGAATCTCAGCAGAGTTGCAGCAAACACTCTCTTTCCAGTTCATCAGACTCACCCAGAGCAACTAACAAAATGATGATGATGGACAATGCCCATCCCCAAAAAACAGAGAGTATCTACAACTGCAAGCAAAACAATTTCATCCATCTGCCCCATGGGATCCATGACCCCTCTCAATCAGAAACAGAGTGAGCATCACTATCCTAAAATCCTCAAGACTGAGGAATGAACAAACATAAGGGGGGCTGCAACTATGGACTAAAGTAGATTTATTATTATTCTAACAATGGAAGAACTTGCAACATGGATATAAAGGCAGTAGCCATATTTGAAATTTACAGGGGGAAAAATTCTATTTGATTATAGAACACTTGCAACTAAAGTTACTTTTAAGGTTTATTTTATTAGATTTTGATTTTCAAAAGTATTGCTGATGAGAAGAAAAATAAATAAATAAATAAAGGTAGTAACCACCAGAGGTTCTGAGGGGAAGAACAGGTGCAACATGGGGCAGTTTTGTGACATTGGGATTGTTCTGAATGACAGTGCAATGATGGATATAGGACATTATACATTTTGTCAAAACCTATAAAATTGTGCAGGGCAAAGTGTAAACTATAATGTTAAGTATAAACCATGGTTAGTACAATGCTTCAATATGTTTTCATCAATTGTAACAAAAGTACCACAGTAATCAAAGATGTTGTTAATGTGGGCAAAGTGTAGGAGGGGGAGGGGTGAGGAATATGGGAATCCCCTATATTTCAATGTATCATTTACATAATCTAAAGCTTCTTTAAAAATAAAATTTAAAGAAAGCAATAGAAACATAAAAAAAAAAAAAATAGTGATATTGTCATCACACCTTTTGGCAGTCAGAATAACAACCTCCCCAAAGGTGTCCACACTAATCCCCAGAACTTGTGACTATGTTACCTTACTTGGAAAAAGGGACTTTGCAGATGTGATTAAGGGTGCAGACTTTAAGATTGGAAGATTATCCTGGATTATCCAGTCGGGCCCAATCAAATCATATGAGGCCTTAAATGTAAAGAACCTTTCCTGGCTGGAGCAGAGAGATGAGACAGAAGAAGAAGAAGGAGAGTTGAAGCATAAGGACTCACTGGTGCTGGCTTTGAAGATGGAGGAGGAAGAGCATTAGGCAAGGAATGCAGGTGACATGGGAAAGCTGGAAAGGGAAAGAAAGGAAAAGGATTCTCTTCTAGAGGCTTCCGAAAGAATGTAGGCCTGCCAACACCTTCATTTTAACTTAGTGAAGCCTGTATTGGATCCTCACTCACTGTAAAATAATAAATTTGTGTTTTTTAATCTGATAAATTTGTGGTTATTTGTTACAGCAACAAAATAAAACTAGCAATACTCTTTCCATGTATAACAAGTCTGAGAAGAAAAGAAACAAGGTATTATTTGTCTACCAACTTATTTTACCTGAGCCCTACCCCTTATACTGATCTTTTACAATGACCCTATGAGATATGTACTAATATCCCTAATTTAAAGATGAGGAAACATACGTTAATAATTTGTCTATCCTTCATTCATTCACTTACTTATTCAAGCATTCTGTTAAAAAATTTTAATAATCTGTAATATGTAAAGTTCTCTGTATTAGGTTCTGGGGCATAGTGATAAAAAAGAAGAATGACAACATAATTTCTTCCCTCACTGCCCTTACATTTTGTTGGAAAAGAAAAGCATTGAACATTTAATTACAATTGTAATAGATGGAACAAAGGGAAAATCAGAGTGCAGTTGTTCTGTCGAAAAAGAGATCCGTTTTGGGTTTGGGGGTCAGGGAAGATTTTTCTGAAGATATAGTGTTCAAGATGAGACATAGAATGAGAACAATTTAGCTAGATGAAGCAAAGGAGGTTGTATAATGAAAGAACTTTCCTGGGCAAATAAGATACCGTTTGTTTTAGTTTTCTAGGCTGCTCAAGTAAATACATGAAATAGTTCAGCTTAAACAGTGGAAATGTATTTGCTCCCAATTTTGAGGCCAAGGAAATGTCCAAATCAAAGCATCATCAAAGTGATGCTTTTTTCTCAAAGACTGGCATTCTGGGGCTGGCTGCCGGCAATCCTTAGCTCCTCTGTCATATGTCAAGGCACATGGCGATGCCTTATCATCTCTTCCTTCCTATTCCAGGTTCTGCTTCAGCTTCTTGCTTCCTGTGGCTTTCTTTCTCTTTGTCTGAATTTCATTCTTTTATAAAGGACTCCAGTAATAGGATTAAGACCCATCTTGATTGAGTTGGGCCACACCTTAACTGAAGTTGTCTCATCAAAATTTCCTACTTACAATGGGTTCATACCCACAGGAATAGATTAAATTTAAGAACATGTTTTTTTAGGGTACATACAGCTTCAATCCACCATACTATGTAAGATCTTATAGGGGTAAAGTGAAATTTGGAGTATTTAGAAGCTGAAAAAAGTACAGAATGACTGGGAAAAGGGAACAATTGGTTCAGTTTAAGAACAATGAAAATTCATTGAAGGATTTTAATCTAGAGTGTAACTTGAAAGGGTTTAAATTTTAACATATTCCCCTGTTTGCAAGAGATTTAATGTATTTACAGGAAGATAAATGTTTGGAGTCTTCCAAGCCAACTAAAAGGCCACAGAGGTAGACCAAGGAAGGGTGATAGAAATTAAGATTGAAAGAATGTGATACATTCATGACATACTCAAGATTGGCATGGATTTGGCTGTGTGTGGGGTCTTTGTAGTAAAAAAAAAAAAAAGTTTTAAAATTCTGGGATGAAATACTAGAAACATAGTACTATCCACTGTGAAGAGTAACCAGTTTCTGAGAAGAGAGATTATGAGTTCTTTTGGACATGTTGAGGTTGAGATATCTTTGAGATATCCGAGTTGGCCATTGGGTATGTGTGTCTGGAGCATCAGAAAACAGGCCTGAGCATGACTAACATATTTGCAAATAAGGCAAGAGTATACCAAGGGAAAAGAGAAGTGCCAGCGACAGAACCCCAAGGAACTCCAATGACACTGGAGTAGAGGATGAGGAGCTGACAAAGTTTCAGAGATACTGACAGAGCCAACATGTGTAAACCAAGTTTCTTTGCCTCTGAAAAATCAGGATTCAAGGTGTCTTATTCAGTTAAAAAGAAATTTTGGAAAGCTTGAAGTGATTCTGCTACCTTATTCTGAATGAAATTGGGATAGTGGGACATTTAAAAGACCTTAAAATATCTTATTCAAAATTTGTTATCCCCTATTTTCCAGTTGTGGGACTATTTAATTTTTTTTATTAGAGCAGTTGTAGGTTACACAAAAATCATGCAGAAAGTACAGAGTTACCAGAGTCCTCCCCTGCCCCCCAGTTTCCCATTTGGGGATTATTCATTAAGGAAAAACATCTTTTGGATTATTCTTTCTCTTGGAAGGTATTTGCTATGTGTTTCATATCTGTATGGCTGGCTTTGATAAGGAAATCAATTTAAAAGCATGTATTATACATTTGATATTTTTCTTATTCATCACGGTCTGTATTTGGAATACTAATTATGGTGATTTAGTAATCTATATTCATTCTACATCAGAATTTAAAAATGTGCCTAGAGTTTTTTTCTCTTTATTGGAAAATATCTTAATTTAGTGCAACACAAAAATATTTGCCAAGTTGTATTTCTGAAAATCCAAAGGCAATTTTCTCCTGCTTGTCTCCATTCTGCCTCATATTAAGTGTGCTCTTCAAGCAGCAAAAGCAGACATGACAAAATAATTTCTTGGTTTCCCAGAATAGTCCTAGGTGAAGCAAAATCTTAAAGGAATAGAACAAGACATAAAAGCACTAATGAGTCTGGAGGGTAACACAGGCTGTAACTCTATGAAAGCATTGCCAGAATCAATGGAAGCTTATACCCATCAACTTGACTAAACATTTCCCAAGGCCTGTGCCCTGATAACCTCGGAGGGGAAAAACTTAATGTGAGAAGATTGAACTTTATAAGAGCAGCTTATGTGCCTTTTATTCTATTTTTAGAGGTAAGGATACAGGCTCCATTATTTTCTACAATATTATACTTGGCTAAATGCATGTATTTGCATAGGTACATATATAAGAGAAAACTGGTTAGTTGCACATTCTGCAAGTTTTCTTTTTTAATTTAACCTTGTTGGTTTAATAACAGTGCATTAACAACTGATTGGAGGTATATCTTCCTCAGTAGTGTTGGAAGAAATTCTTTGCAGAAAGCAGTTTTCTTTTGACCATGCCACAAAGAATAGGTGTGAATGTCAAATCTATATCATGTAAGAAAAGTATAGGTGCTTCCTTTGGTTGCTTTTGACTTTTAAACCATGTTTAAACATATTTCATTCTACATGCTTAATTTTAAGATGTTACTTTATTTTGACTATAACACAATGGGTAGGAAATGGAGATTTTAGAAATATGGCAGCTCAGTGCACCCTACTTTTTCCCACTCTCAGTAACAAATCAAACCATTCCTTTTTCTGAGTCTGTTGTTCAAACTGGCTGGGTGATACAGAGGAAAAGCCATTGCAGAACTTTAATCTTCAGTTTTGAAGAAAACCCTGGAAAACAGCCTTGGAGGGCTCTGGATAAAGATCAGCCCATATAGCTTTGGTATAGGAATAAAAAAGATCAATGAAATTGAATAAAAATTTTACATATTGTTTGCAGAATATATCAGAATTTAATGTATGGCATAAGAGGTATCAATTCTGTAAGAGAAAATGTGTTTTATTTAATATATATCTGGTATTATTTCAGGATGAAACTAAGTTGTACCTCTATTTTGCATCATTTGCAAAATAAATTCTAGATGTTTTAAAGAATAGAAATTTTAGAAACAAACCTTGGAGGCTACATGTAAAAGCTAGGGACGGGAGAGAACTTCTTAAACAAGAATTGAAATGGATAAGCTATAAAAGAAAATATAGAGAATTTTTACTGCAAAAGAGGGTGAGAGATTAAAGGCTAAAATCCAATTTTAAAAAATCATTAACAAATTGAGAAGTACAGAATGTAATAGAAACTGGAAATTTTATGGTTAATCAATTCATACTAGAGAAAATCCAAAGGCCAATAAACATAAAAATGTGATGAAACTAATTATTAGGGGAATTCAGATAAAAGTAGCAATAAAACCCATTTCATAACCATCAGACTGGTAATATCCTTATGCTATGGGGAATTGGGAAAAATATATTCTCATCTATTATTCGTAAAAAATTAAGTTGTTATAACTTTTGTGGGGGGAGGAGGATTCTAGAAATATCGGTTTAAATTTATTAAAGATGCATAATCTTAGACCTGGCAGTCCAATTCCTGTAACTCTATCCCATTGCAATTAAAGGACCAATGCATTAGGTCAGATGTTCAAGGATGTTGACTCTTTCACTGTAAAAAGAATCACATGGAGGAATGTTTGGATTAATTGTGGCACATCAACAACATGGGATATTAGGCTGACATTTAAAAACAAATTAGCATAGTTGACTTGAGGATTTTCATGAAGTAGTGTTAAAGAACAAAAATAAAATGCAAATAAATGTATATAAATATATTTTTAAAATGCTAGTAGCCCACTATATATGTAGGTAACTGTATAAGCAGATTTTGACTGATTACTCTCTGAGAGTGGGGGTGAAATGGCTGAAGGAATATATGATTAGGTGGGAGGAAGTTATTAAAATAGCAGTTGTGATGATTAATTTTATGTGTTAACTTGGCTAGGTTACAGTGTACGGTTGTTTGGTCAAACATTGGTCTATTTGTTGCTGTGGAGGTATTTTGCAGAAGTGATTAGCATCTACAATCAGTTGACTTTAGGTAAAGGAGACTACCCTTGATAATGTGGATGCGCCTTAAGAGCAACAATTGAGGTTTCCATAGAAAGAAATTATGCCTTAAAACTACATCAACTATTTCCACTGAGGTTCCAGTCGGCTGGCCTCCCCTACAGATTTTGGATTTATGACTTGAATATCAACTCTTACTACAATTTCTAGCTGCCAGCTTGTCTTATGGATTTTTATTACTACATACCTTATAAAAGTAGTAAAATACTGTTTATTACTACATACCATTCTTATTACATAACATATATGTATGACATACATTAATTTTGAAAAAACCTGACATGTCTGTTAATGCTTACCATGAGATTACTTAAACTTTAAATTATCAGGGTTATTAGTCATAAAAAAGACATTTTACTGTCCTTTGGAAAATACCTATAAAACACCTATAAAATTCAACTGCCATGTTGAAAACTTGGAATTTCTGTTTCAAAAGTAATAAACTTTAATTGGCAATTAAGACATAATTACAGTTGAAGAATTTGTATTTCAAGCAGATGTCCATTTAAAACTATGCCCAAGAGAAGGAGCTTGTAATATTATAGAATAGTGTCTTCCTCCCATTCCTAATGTTTCAAGCCGGTACTGTACTGTGGAAATAGCACTGGATTCATACATTGAAAAAAAACAAATAGAAATGTTGACTGTGTTGTTATTTAGCTTGGTGATTTCAGAAAATCATTTAACATATTATGAGCTTTATTTTTCTTGTTTGTTAACTTATAAGGTTGTATAAAGTTGGCATTCTCTCTTACTTATCCCTTGTCTTCCTAACACTTTCAGATAACTCACTATATATGTTTATGTGATTATGTGTTTACTATCTGTGTCCTTTCTACGAGAATGTCAGCTCCAACAGAGCAGGGACTTTGCTTGGGTAACTGTTTATCCCAAGCACTTATAACAGTGCTAGCACATAGTGAGCACTCCATAAAAATATTGAAAGAATTGGCTGTCTATTGTGTGCTAAGGACTTGGGATCTGATGAACAGAACCCATGCCCTTAAGGAATTTATAATTCAGTAGGTGAATTTCTGAATGAAATTGTTAAAATCATCTTTCTAGAGAAAAGAATATATTCCATTTCCAAATAAGAAATCAGGACTTAAAAAATGCTTATTGTGATTATAGCAATGGAAGAAATTACAACATTGATGTGGAGGCAGTGGCCACTGGAGGCTTTTGGGGGCAGGGAGAGGGAAAAGCAGGTGTAATACAGGAGTTTTCTGGGGACTTGGGAATCGTCCTGAATGACATTGAAACCACAGATATAGGCCATTTTATATCTTCCCAGAAGCTGCAGAATTGTGTGGGAGAGAGTGTAAACTTCAATGTGAACTATGGTCCATGCTCAGTGGCAATGCCCCAGGATGCATTTATCAATTGCAATGAATGTGCCACACTAATGAAAAATGTTGTTTATGTGGAAGGGTGTGGGAGGTGTGGGTACTGGGCATATGGGAATCCCTATATTTTGTGTGTAACATTTATGTAATCTAAGTATCTTTTTAAAAAATATATTATTAAAAAACCAAAACTAAAATAGCATATAAAATGTCTAAACAATCTGAAAAATATATAAACCCAAATAATAAGAACTTCAGCAGTGCATGGTAAACTAGAGCTTTTAGTAATTCCAGCAATTCTTTTCTGAGGAAAAGATGGAGATAGAAAGAACCAGTGATATGTATGTGGCACACCTAAGACAAAAAATTTATTATATTTGGTAACATGATACTTCAAAACATATATAATATAAACACTAGAAATAATTATGAAGTATATTCAGGAAGAACAAAATTATGAAAAATATGAAACTTTAAAGAAATAACTTCATGAACAGAAGCCAGCTAAATTCATCAACGTTGCTTAAAGATTATTGGTTACAAGCATAACCAAAAATATTTTACGAGTTACTACATTTTAAAATAATTTTTTATTAAAGAAGTTGTAGGTTTACAAAGTATCATGCAGAAAATAGAGTTCCCATATACCCATCCCCCTTTAAAACAGTTTGCATTAGTGTGGTACCTTTGCTACAATGGATGAAAGAATATTATTATAATTGTACTATTATCTATAGGTCGTAATTTACACTACAGTTCACTGTTTGCATTGGCAGTCCTATTTTTTAAAAAATTTTATTCCAGTAATTTATATACAACCTAAAATTTCCCCTTTTAAGCACACTCACATATATAATCCAGTGGTGTTAATTATGTTTACATCATTGTGCTACCCTTACCATCATCCATTACCAAAACTTTTCTGTCACCTCAAACAGAAATTCTGTACCAATTAAGTATTAACTCCCTGTTTTAGTTTCCTAGGCTGCACAATCAAATGCCATGAAATGGGTCAACTTCGACAATGGGAATTTATTAGTTTATGGTTGTGAGGCTGAAAAAAAGTCCAAATCAAGGAATCATCAAAGTGAGACTTTCTCCCCAAAAAGTTTGGTGTTTGGGGGCTGGTTGCTGGTGATCTTGGGGTCTTTAGCTTGTCACATGGCAGGTCACATGGCAATGTGTTCTGATCTCTCCCTTTTCTTCCAAGTGAAGCTTCTTGTTTCCTGTGGCTTTTGCTCTCTCTCTCTAAATTCCATTCTGTTGGTAAGGATGGCAGTAATAGGATTTAAGATCCATCCTGATTGAAATAGGCTACACCTTCTTGACTGAAGTAACCTCATCAGTTACTTCAATAACCAATCATTTACTTACAATAGTTTCACACTCACAAGAATGGATTAAATTTAAGAACATGTGCTTCTGGGGTACATCCATCTTCAAACCATCACACATCCCTTTCCTTATCCCCTCCGCCCCAGTCTCTGGTAAACTATATTCTAGTTTTTAACTCTATGAATTTGCTTATTCTGATTATTTCATTTCACTAAGCTTATACAATATTTATCCTTTTGTGTCTGGCTTATTTCACTCAACATGATGTCTTCAAGGCTGATCCATGTTGCCACATGTATCAGAACTTTGTTCCTTTTTATGGCTGAATAATAATCCATTTTATGTATTTACCACATTTGTTATCCATTCATTAGTTAATGGACACGGGTTGCATTCATCTTTTGACAATTGTGAACAATGCTGCTATGAACCTTGGTGTGCAAAAGTCTGTTCAAGTCCCTGCTTTCAATTCTTACATATAAATTTGATGATTGGATTTTCCAATTCTGCAAGGAATGGTGTGGGCATTTTGATTGGGATGCATTAATCACTTTGGGTAGCGTAACAATTTGAACCATTTTGTGGATCCCAGAAAAGATCATGTTCTTGGAGTTAATCCATACCTTGTGGGTATGGGACTCTGATTAGATTAAATTCAGTTGGGGGCGTTTGATTTCATTACTTCAGTGAGGCATGACCCAGGGTGGGTCTTGGTCCTCTTGATAGATGGAGGACTGAAAGCAGAGACAGAAAAAAAAAAAAAGCGGCAGAAACAGAGAAACGCTGAGAGGCTGAGAGAGAGGTCCCAGAGGCCAGAGGAAGGAATCAGCAGAGCACAGAGGCATGAAAAGGGGCCCCTGAGAGGCTGAGAGAGAGGCCTGAAGGAGAGGGGAGAGAAGAGCCAGATGCCTGATTGCCCACAGCTGAACTCAGAGAGCAGGCATCTTTAGGTGATATTGCCATGCGTCTGACTGCCCACAGCTGATCTTTGGTGAGACAGCAGCTCTGAAGGTGCCTTGATTTGGACATTTTCCCAGCTTCAGAACTGTAAACTTTTAACCTAATAAATTCCCATTATAAAAGCCAATCCATTTCTGGTATATTGCCCCCAGCAGCTTTTAGCAAACTAAGACAGGTAGAATTGACATCTTAATAGTTTTTATTATTCCAAACCATGAACATGGAATGTCCTTCCATTTATTTATATCTTCTTTGATTTCTTTTTGCAATGTTTTGAAGTTTTCCATTTAAAAGACCTGTACATCCTTGGTTAAATTTACTCCTAAATATTTGATTCATTTAGTTGCTATTTTAAATGGAATTTTTTACTTGGTTTCCTCTTCAGATTGCTCATTACTGATGTACAGTAACACTACTGATTTTGTGCATTGATCTTGTACCGGGTCTATTTTGTGAATTCAGGGTAAAAGGTTACAGTTCTGAGGACATAAAATGTCCAAACTGCAAGCACCATCAGAGATGTTTTCTCACTAAAGTCAGCTACTGTTGATCCTAGTGTCCTACCACATGGTGATCAGGCATATGGCAGGGCTCATCTCCTCAGCCTTGAGCTGCTCTGTGGGCCCAGTGTGTCGGGGGCCTCTTTCCATGCCTCTGTGCTCTGCTGATCCAGAACCTCTCTCAGCCTCTCTGGGCTTCTCTGTTTTCCTGCAGTCCTGCAGGATCAATATAGCAGCTTTCCTTTTCTCTGTCTGTCTCTTTCTCTGAGTCTTCATTTATATAAGACCCAACAAGACAGCAGAAACCCAACCTGTGTCACACCTCACTGATGTAGTCCAATCAAAAGCCATTTAATCAAATAATCTAACGTGAATCTAGTGCAATCAAAGGGTACCATACCCACAGGAATAGATTAGTTTAAGAACATAATCTTTTGGGCTTCAAAAAAGAACTCCAAACTGTTACTATGTCCTTTATTATGTTGAGGAAGTTTCCTTCTACTCCTAGTTTTCTAAGTGTTTTTATGAAGAATGAGAGCTGTATTTTGCCAAATGCACTTTATACATTAATTGAGATGATGATGTGGTTTTATTTCCTTTGTTCTATTGATGTGGTGTATTACATTAATTGATTTTCTTATGTTGAACCACCTTTGTGTCCCAGGGATAAATACCACTTGATCATGGTGTATAATACTTTTTAATGTGCTGTTGGATTTGATTTGCTGGTATTTTGTTGAACATATTTGCATCTATATTCATAAGGGATATTGGTCTATAATATTCTTTTATTGTGTTAACTTTATCTGGCTTTGGTCTTAGGGTGGTGTTGGCCTTGTAGAATGAGTTAAGGAGTGTTCTCTCTTCAGTTTTTTTCGGAAGAGTTTGAGCAGGATTGGTGCTAATTCTTCTTGGAATGTGTGGTTAAATTCACCTGTGAAGCCATCTAGCTCTAGGCTTTTCCTTTTCAGAAAATTTTTGATTATTGATTAAATCTCTTTACTTGTTATTTGACTGTTGAGATCTTTTGTTTTTCTTGAATCAGTGTAGATAGTGTGCATTTTTTTCTGGGAACTTGTACATTTCATCTATTTTATGTTTTGTTTTTTTTTTGGCCAAAAATTGTTCATAGTATCCTTTTTAGTCCTTTTCATTTCTGTGAGGTCAGTAATAATGTCCCTCCTTTCATTTCTGATTTTATTTCTTTGTGTCCTTTCTTTTTCAGTCTAGCTAAAGGTTTTTTATTTTATTGATCTTTCCAAAGAAACAACTTTTGGCTTTGTTGATGCTGTCTATTGTATTTTTTTTACTCTCCATATCATTTATCTCCTCCCTGATCTTTGTTATTTCCTTCCTTCTCACTTTGAATATTTAAAATCTTTATTTTTTTTTTAATGTAAGCATTTAGAGTTATAAATTTCCCTCTCAGCACGGCTTTTGCTGCATCTTATCAGTTTGGTATGTAGTGTTTTCTTTTTCATTTGCCTCAAGATATTTTCTAATCTCCCTTGTGATTTCTTCTTTGACCCATTGGTTGCCTAAGAGTAGGTTATTTATTTAATTTCCACATATTTGTGAATTTTCCAGTTCTCCCTCTTTTATTGATTTCTAGCTTCATTCTAATGTAGTCAGAGAAGATACATTGTGTTATTTCAATATTTTTGAATTTACTGAGATTTGCTTTTGACCTAACATAAAGTCTATCCTGGAGAATGATCCATGTGCACTAGATGATCCATGTGCATCTATGTGCTGCTGTTTAGTGAAGTGTTAATTATATGTCTGTTTACAGCCATTTGGTTTCTATTGTCATGTAAGTCTTCTATTTCCTTACTGATTTTCTGTCTAGATGTTCTGTCCATTATTGAAAGTAATATACTGAAGTCTCCTACTATTGATATAGAACTATTTCTCCTTTTAAATCTGTCAATATTTGTTTCATATATGTTTGGGCTCTGCAGTTAGGTGAATATATATTTATAATTGTTATGTCTTCTTGTTGAATTGACCATGTTATCAGAATATGGTGACCTACTTTGTCCCTCATAGCAGTTTTTTTTTTACTTTAAGTTTATTTTTCTGATATTAGTATAGCTACTCCAGCTTTCTTTTGGTTACAATTTGCATGATATGTATCTTTGAATTTAAGATGAGTCTTTTGTAAATAGCATATAGTTGAGTCATGCTTTTTTATACATTCTTCTAATGTTTGTCTTTTGACATTTACATTTAAGGTAACTACTGATTACACAGCACTTTCTTCTGCCATTTTGCTATTTGGCCTTTGTAAGTCTTATGCCTTTTGCGTTCCTCAATTGTTCTGTTAACACTTACTCTCATATTTTTTTATTATTTGTAGTATACCATTTTGAGTCCCTTCTCATTTCTCTCTGTATGTATTTTCATTTATTTTCTTTGTGGTTACTATGGGGCTTAAGTTTAACATCCTAAATCTATAACAATCACATTTGATTTGATACTAACTTACCTTCAAAAGCATACATACACATTGTTCCAATATCCCTCCATCCCCCACTTTTTTGTTGTATTTATTACAAATTATATCTTTATACATTTTGGGCCCCAAATTATAAATTTATCATTACTTTTTGTGCATTCACATTTTAGCACCTGTAAGAAGTAAAAAGTGGAGTTACATATGAAAAACTACAGTAAATAGTACTGGAATTTATAATTACCCATATCATTAAATTTACTGGGGGTATTTATTTCTTTATGACTCTTTGATCTACTTTCTAGTGTTCTTCCCTTTCAGTCTGAAGAGCTCCCTTTAGCATTGCTTATAGGGCAGGTCTAGTGGTAATGAACTCCCTTTGATTTTTTTTTTATCTGGGAATGACTTAATTTCTCCCTCACTTTTGGATATAAAATTCTTGATTGGCAATTGTTTTCCTTCAGCACCTTAAATATTTCATCCCATTGTCTTCTTTTTATTTAAAAAAAAATTATTGAAGTATATCATTCCTTTTGTCTTCTTGTCTCAATGGTTTCTGATGTGATTTTGGAATTTAACCTTATTAGAACTCCCTTGTACAGAACACGTTGCTTTTCTCTTGCATATTTCAAATATGTCTCCTTTTCCTTGGTATTTGGTAGTGTGACTATTAGGTGTCTGTTCATGGTTCTGTTGAGTTTTTCCTGTTTCATGTTCATTGGGCTTTTGGAATGTGCATATTAATGTCTTCTATTAAATTTGGTAAAAGCAAATAAAAAATAACAACAACAAAAAATATTTGGTAACTTTTCTGCCACTATTTCTTTGAATATTCATTCTTTCCATTTCTCTCCTTCTTCTCCTTATGGGACTCCAAAAATGCAAATATTGATATGCTTGGTGGTGTCCTACAATTTTCTTGGTTTCTGTTTACTTTTTTAAAATTCTTTTTTCTTTCTGCTCCTCAGTCTGAATCACTTTATTTGTCTTGTCTTCCAGTTCCTGATTTCTTTCTTCTGCCAGTTCAAATTTGATATTAAAACAGTCAATGGAATTTTTTATTTCATTGATTGAGGTCTTCAATTTCAGTAATTGTTTTCTTTTCAAAAGTCTTATCTCTTTATTGAAATTCTCATATTGTTCATTCATTATTATCCTGATATCTGTTAGTTCTTTCTCCACATTTTCCTTTATCTCTTTGAGCATATTGAGGATCATTGTTTTCAAAGTCTGTATGTTATGTCCAAATTCTGCTCTTCTTCTTTGATAGTTTTTGGATTTTTATCTTGTTCCTAATGATGCATCATCATTTCCTGTTTCTTTGTTTGTCTTGTAGTTTTTTGTTGCACACTGAACATTTTAACATTTTAAAATGTTAACTCTGGGATTTAGTCCTGAGCTATCAGTTCCTTAACTTTGTAATATGACAGAGATTTTCTTGAGTGCCAGGAGCTAACAAAAACAAACAAACTAACACAAAAAAAATGTTTCTCCCAGTCTTTTCAAATTGGCTCTGTGTTGGCTGGTGCTCTCCTTCAGAGTTTAGCCCTCTTATCAAGAAGATCAGCCTGAGGTAAATGTGAAATGTGGGGTCCTCTCTATCTTTTCTGGGCCTGTGTCTTGTCCTGCACTTTTGGTAGCTCATGGTCATAGGAATTCCCCATTTACAGAAATTCAAATATCCCCTGTGCTCCCTGTACATTTCCCTCTTCCAGATGCTCTAAGACTCAAAGCAGGTAATCTCTTGGCTCTGGGACATTTTGACTTAATTGTTTCTTACACTTCTTTAGCTGCCTGCAAGGCTGCTTCTACCTTAAGGGCAAGTTCTGAGAGAGCTATCCTGAGAGGAGTTTCCTGTTTCAGTCTTTCAAGGTGCCACCTGACAGACTGGCACTGACATACAGGCACCCCACAGTTGTTCTTCTGCTCTCTCTGGAAATGGGCCAGGGACCCACAATGTGAGCACAAGCTAGCTCCACAGTACTCTGTGGTGGGGTTTAGAGAGATGCCAGTAAGGGCATTGTGGCAATCTTCTACCTTGCTTTGCCAGTTTTCACTAGTTTTTCAAAGATTCTGTGGAGGGAACTATACCTTGGAACATCTTATGCTGCCATATTGTTTGAATGGAAGCCTCACTTTTGTTTTTATTAATAGTTTTGCTTCTGAAATTATTCTTGAGTCAATATAAGTAAAACTACACTTTGGAAACTCCTGGCATTGTTCCAGATATGTGGGTGGAAATAAAACCTCATGGGCTTCGATTACAGAGTTCCATATGAATAATGGTGTCTTTCATCCATATTTTAGAAGTAGAGAACCGTAAGGGCTTGTCTGTACTTGGAAATCTTGATCACACCACCATGCTTTAATAAGATCTAACTGCAGCATTAATAGACCTGTTCTTTTAATTCTGTAGTTGAATGTGTACCTGCTGTTTTATCGTTCTCAGAGGAAGCTTTTAAAATTACTTGACTATACTCTCTATTTCTTCCTAAGCAGAGTACCTGATACACTAGAAACTAAGTAACAAGAGTTGGTTTTATAAAGACTAAGTCTTATAAAAATTGTAATCTGTAGAGTTTTCCATCTTCTTTTTTCTCCTCCATTAAAAAAAGTGGGTACTGTTTTTTTGCTACAGAAATTTTAGAGCAGGACTCATAACTTTCCATCAATATGTGATAATATTTCATTATGATTTCTCTGATTTTGATAATTTAGTGGTTGAAATTATTTTAGAGTTTGCTTTCGAAGAAATTATTCTATTAAAATAAAATCTTAGATATATAAACATCACATAGCCCAAGTGATGTTTTACAACTCATTGCATTGTATTGGGTCTCTTTATAAAAAGTATTGTTTCTGGCTGTTGAATAGTTAATATTCAGAGTTATCATTTTCCAGAAAAGGTATACAACGTAACCTGAGTGAGAATGGAAATATTCAGGCCCAATCTATTAACCTTATAAATTTAAATGGACAGAAAAAAATTTACTAGAAGTGAGTCGTGAGCAGGAGTTCTTGTGAAATCTTCATAAGAAGAGATTTGTTTTATTTTAGTTTTTAGCTTATTGATCTCCATAGAAGTCTAGAATTTAAAATAATATATAGAGAATGCATTTCCTTTAAACAGTTCACTCTACTGATCAGAATTGTCGATTCCTCTTGCAACCTCATACAAGCACAATTAGTAGGATAACATTAACATTTTAATTCCTCCTTGAATTTTAAAACATATAATATAATTGCAAGTAAAGAAGCATTTTCATTGACAGGTGTTCTGGTTTGCTAAACTGCTGAAAGCAGATACCATAACATGAGTTGGCTTTAATTATGGGAATTTATTAGCATATAAGCTTACAGTTTTGAAGCTGTGAAAATGGTCAAATCAAGGTATGTTTCTGAAGACAGGCTGCCAGTGATCCTGGACTCCTCAGTCACATGGCAGGTCACATGGTGGCATCTGCTGACCTCTCCTTTCTTTCCAGTTTCATTGCTTTCAGCTTCTTGCTTCCATGGCTTTCTCTCTTTGTTTGAATTTCATTCTCTTATAAAGGATTCCAGTAAGAGGATTAATACAAACCCTGAATGAGGTGGATCACATCTTAAGTTGATACTACTCATCAAAAGATCCTACTTAAAACTGGGTCCACACCAACAGGAATGGATTAAGAACATACTTTTCTGGGGGCACATACAGCTTCAAACCACCACAGCAGCCTTGACTAAAAGAGTTGATTAGTGGTGGGGATTTTGGAGACTAAGGCAAACCTAGAAAAGTATATTTTTAGGAAGGAACATTTCAGACCCACACAAATTATAGCAGGTAGGAAGTTACCTATGCAAATGAGGCACAGGTTAGGTTTTCTTTCTAGAATTTCCCATTAAAGAAACTTAGATTTTAAGAGGTTGGAAGCATTCCAGTTCTCTTTCCTTTCTTACATATTAATTCCATGTCTGTATACAAGTTTGTGTACAAATTCAATGGTTTGTACAATTTCAGCCCATTTATTGGGTGATGTTGAAACAATGTAAACATAAAACTCTTCTACTACAAAGAAACAAAAGACAATATAAAGCAATAAAATGAACACACTATTTACACATTCAATAATGTGAATGGATCTCAAGGGCATTATATTGAGTGAGAAAAAGCCTACCTCTACATTAATACACTGTTTGACTCTATTCACACAACATTCTAAAAATGACAAAATTATGAACATGGAAAACAGACTGTTGTCAGGGGTTAGGGGTGGTGGGAAGATAGTGTTTGTTTGACTTTAAAGGGGGTAAAGTCTGGTGATGGCATAGTTTTGAACCTTTATGGTGGTATCACATAAATCTATGTGTGATAAAATTGCCTAGAGATATACAAGCACATTATGCCAATCTTAATTTCCTGGTTTTGATGTTGTATTATAGTTATGTAAAGCATAACTATTGGGGGAAACTGGGTAAAGGGTACGTGAGAACTTTCTGTAATATTTTGCAACTTTTGTGCACCTATAATTATTTCAAAATTTAAAAAAGACAAACATTATTATCAAATAAAACCCTTTAATCACTTCAACCTCTCCCCATTTTTAATTTAGGTTAGATTTTAAAAAATATTCTGTCATGTATGAGACGCCAAATAAAACCAAATTTAAAATCTTGCAGTCTGTCTTTTATCAAAGAAAAAAATGTCATTTGCGTTAATCACCTCCCCTGAAAATTATATTTTAGTAACCAAATTAAAACTTTCAACATTTAAAGGCAGAATCAGAATTCAAGAAAACTGATTATAATAAATGTACCAATCAAAATGATGTAGAAAGTGTCAGACTGATAAGGGAGAAAAAGATTGCAGTATGGATTTTTTTTTTTTTTTTTTACCAAGTTTTTCTGCATAGGCTTCTACAAATTCCCTTTGTGTCTTACTCAGGGAAAGGGGTATAAAAACATTTCTTCTATTCTCAAGCCCTTATTTAGATTCAGGACTTAAAATGAGGAATATGATATTGTATTTTCTACAAGGTAATATAATGGAAATGCCATGTCTTGGACCAAGAGAACTGCATTCGACTTCTGGCTGTATGATTTGCTAACTCAGGGCTCAAAGTGGAATGAAATGGGCATAAGAGAGTTTGGAATGGTTTGAGGAGTGTGCATATAAAAAAATGGACAGTTAAAGCCTTGTTTATGAAAATCAAAGGTGAAAAGGGATTCAAGAAAGGTGAGCAGTCAGTCTAAAGAGCCAAAAATTCAAGTTCAGATAGTTTGAGGATCCACAGCACCCACTAGATTGGGTAAATACATGACACTGTAATTTTCATAAAAGCAACTTGAGTTAGTGGTGGCAACAGTTGAGAAATAAATGAAAAATGAAAAAGTGGAGAATACCAAATGAAAACATTCTCAGAATTATGCTTGCCAAGGAGAGAGAAAGCACAGTAGTTAAAGAAATATATTGAACGAGGGAGACCTTATGAGCTGCAGAGAAGGATCAGAGAGAGGTTGAAGCTAGAGAGATGTGGGGATAGTTGATGGTTAAGTGGCAGGAAGGGAGAGAATACAGAACAAGGGGGAAATGGTTATCCTGGCACTAAAAGGGTCCCTTTTCTGCTGAAAGGACATGGAAAGTTATAGACAAGGTATTTTGACTAGTAGCTGTTTCCTCCATCATTTTACTCCAGCTAACTCAGCCCCCAACATCTTTCCTCCTAATGGTCAATTTCTATTAGAATTTCTTTTTTTTTAAGATTTATTTATTTACTTTATCCATTTCAACCCCCTTTCCCCATTTGCTGTTTTGTGTCCATTCACTGGGCAATTCTGTGTCTGTTTCCTGCCATCTTTTCTCTTCTAATCCTTCTCCAGTCTTCACCAGGATTCGATCATGGAGACCTCCGATGTAGGCGAGAGGTGTTCTGCCACCTGCGCCACCTCGGTTCCTGGTTTTCAGAGCTTTCGGAGCATCTCGTCTTGTCTCTCCCGTTACGTCATCATCTTGCTGCATGG
>JAKSZT010054350.1:8818549-8915906 GCA_026826555.1 Tolypeutes matacus
TATTTTTTTTTTATTTATTTATTTTTATTTTTTTATTTTTTATTTATTTTTTATTTTTTTATTTTTTTTTACCGGGAGGTCCCGAGGATCAAACCCAGGTCCCTCCATATGGCAGATGGACGCCCAACCATTTGAGCCACATCCGCCCCCTAGGATTTCTTAAATGGTGAATTTAGGATATGATTTCTGTTAAATTTGTAGTGTTAAGTTTTGTTTGTTTTTTTGATTCTTTAATGATTGTGCCTTTTTTTGAAGTTTGAATCTGGTTTCTTTACTGAGAAAGTAAACAATGTTTTTTCTTGCTTAAAGAAATTGTTCAATAATTTGTTATTATTATTTGGATTGTATTCTCACAGATAAAAATTAATTCCAGAAAAATATTAATAAGCAAATAGAAATACAGCACCCTGATTTCTGGGTAAAAGATAAAATAAAAATATTTGTCTATAGTAAAAATTATATGTGGTAATAACATTTTGTGTGCCTTAAGGCAATGGAAGGACTGAGTACATTAAATTAATTTAAATAAGGTTGTAGGTTTAGTACTTTCCAGTTCAAAAATATGTGAAATTTCCAAAAGAAATGTGAGGAAAGAATTTAGAAAAAAATTCAGTCAATAATACTATATCCTTTTAAAATAATTTAAAAATAAATGATTAAGATGCATTTGAGGTCTTTATGATTCACCTATTTCATTTGCTAAAATATGAAGGACATTTCTTGTCTTTTTCTGTGGAATATCCATTCCTCCTTCTTCCAGTAACAACACTCTGATTTTCCTTAGGGAACTAACTCCTTTCCCTTCTTTTCCTTGTGGTTCATGTGACGTTGACCTAGTACTCTCAGCTTCTGCATTGAGAACATGACTCAGGTTGACTAATTAAAGAATTGCAGTGATACTCAACTCTCAGATTTGGTTGAGAACTATTGGAAAAGAGATTCTCTGTTCTGTTGGCAGTGCTAAGCTAATAAAATATAATCCTGGAGTTACGTGTAACTGTCTTATTTCTATATAGTTCATGAAGACATGATAATGATACCAATGCAGAGGAAAGCAGAGCTAAAAATATGGAGAAAGACAGAGCCTTTATGATGTTGTTTGAGACCCTGCACACCTGGCTTGTTCAATTATGTGCGTCTAAATCCTTTTCTTCTTTATTAACAGAAGGTAGTTTGATTGGGTTACTAACACTATTCAAAGTCAATATCCACGAAATTTAGGGCATTACTACTTATTAATGAAATATGTAAAGAACCCATGTCCTACTGAATTCTTGTTAAACATAATAAACATGAAAAAGTTGATATCTCTTATCACCAAAAACTTACCAGAACATATCACTGACATGAATAGTATGAAATATATTTCCTATAATATAAAAAGCATGATTTTGATATAATGATACTATGGTAATACTTTAAAGGTAAATATTACCATCATTAATTTATAGTTGTAGTACTAAGAATTGGTCAGAGTAGATACTGGAATACAAAATAAATAAATGAGAGTCAAGGCTTTGTTTTCTTTTGTGTTGTCTTCCAATGCATAGCTCATACTCTTTGATCCTTAGTTTTAGAAGATGAAGGATAGAATAAATACACATATTTAAAAACTTTTCCCTCAGAAAGATATATGGAAGATCAGTGAATAACTTCTATATGTGCTATTAACTTCTCAGAGAAGGGCATTACACATACAACTTGGAGTTATAATTTGACAGGAGATGTCAACATTCCAAAAGATATCAGTCCTTAAGAAGTTGTAAACTAATTAAATTTAAATTAAATTTAGAGTATTAAGGAAATCTGTAGCTTCACCTTAATCCATCCTGTGAATGTAAATGACCAGTTTTTACGAAAAAACTAAAAACAAAAAAGCCCACAACAACAAGACCGTGGTAGGTACTAAAACAAATTATTTTCCAAATAAAAGTTGAGTATGACTCAATGTGAAGAATGAATATAATATTCTGGGAGATTATTATTTACCAGGATACACTGTTATGTGACACTTGACACACACAAAGTTAAAAAATAAAATGTTTTAAAAGAGAAAATATCCTTTCTAATATAAAACACAACCAACATTTCAATTAGTAAGATAGTATTTTTTCTTAAAGGTACTTTTACAGATGTATTGGGTTTATTCAAAATCTTTGTTCTCTGTGGTAACAGAACAGGATTATTGTCTTTTTTCTTAAACCTGTGAGGTGGCTACATAGAATCCCTAAGACCCCCAAAAGGAAGTTGAGCACTTGCCTGGAATCCGTCTGACCAGTTTGACATCTAAATTCCCTGGCAGTCAAAACCACATGCCGACTCATCTGAGGCTAGGAATGGGGAATGCATTATATCTCCTTGTCTGTTGGGTAGAATCCTGGAGAATAATTGGGAGAACAGTATAGGTGCTGGTGTAGGTTTAAGACTTGTGAGTTTAAATTATCAAACTAGAATCCTTTGCACCGACATATGACAACTAACACAAAGGTCTGAAAGTGCCTAAAGAATGCTTCTAGTCTGCTTTACATGCAAACCCATGTGGTAAAGACTAGTGCCCAAGGTAAGATTTATTCAGGAGGAACCAAAATGGCTCAAACTAATGCTTCAATTTACCACTAAATTAGATATTCCTTTAGAGGATTTATGATCCAAATGTTGATGAAGCTCATGTTGGGAAGAGATTTGGTTTCAGTTTAAGAATAGGGAAATGAAACAGTCTTTTATGATAGGGATAAAAATTCCTGGTTCAGTCCTGGAGGGAAAGGAGAGAGAATTGGAAAATATAAAACGCCAAGAGCATTGCTCATTGCTTTATATATGTGGTCTGCTGTGACTTCCAAACTTTTTGAGGATATGGTTAACCACATTGGTTCACCGTGTAAACTAGGGATTAGAGCTCTGGTTATGTAGAAATCAGGGCTGGCTTCAAGAGAACGCAACCACCGTGGCCCGCATTAAGAAAAACCCCGGCACTTGGGGTTGAAATATTTGTGACTGATATCTTAAAATATTTAATGATCTTATTTTTGAGTTTATATTTTATAAATGAAGTCCCATGAGACAATGGGCATGCACCAGGGACTCAGAGGCCCAGCTCTTGCGCAACTTCCCTCCATTTTCTGCCCCTCTGGTGCCCTGGACTCCAACCTACCTTCCCCTTCCAGACTCAGCTCCTTAATCACTGCTACCGGAGGCACCAGAGGCTGCAAGCAGATACTAGGAAGGAGAGGGTTAGGCACATCAGCGGTCCTCTGCCAGGAATTGGCAGCTCCACCAGGCACCTGGCTGGCAGATGGGTGGGACTCTCTTGCCCATCCCTGGATTGGGGCATCCCAGCGCAGAGGGTTACAGTTTCATGGTGCTGTTGTTAGAGCAGTGGCCAGTGGGAAGGGAAGATTGATTTCCCCATGCTCCAGCCTTTCATTTTCATTTTCACCTATAGTTTGCCAGGGTTCTTAACAAGGGGTCTGTGGGCTTGAATTGAAATTCAAAAAAACATTATTCTTGTAGGGAAGTGTTGGTGCAGGCATGATATATTTATTAAATAATACACAGTATAGTGTGGATTTTGTAAGGGGTTGGTGATTTTCACCTGACTGGCAAAGGAGTCTGTGGAACAAAAAAGTTAAGAACTCCTGGATTAGAGGAATCCAGATTGGGATTTTATATCCAAATACATAATTTCTGCCCCAGAAATACACCTGTTGGAATAAATTAGGAATATGACTATCAGGTAGTTAGCAACAGAGTACTCATCCTACTAAATAGTTTTTTTGCTATATTTAAGACAATATGCTCTTGAGTTGAACAATCAAATCTATCTCTATGTATGAAGTTAGAACAAGAGAATTTTACTTTAAAGATAATAAAATTTTAACATATATACTCCATTCAAAGTTATTTATTGAAAATGCAAGTCAATGCTTTTTATCAGAGTAAAAATCTAAGAATAAGTGTATAAATCCAGTTATATAAAATACAGAGACTTGTTTTTTAAGTGCATCATGGGGTGTAAAGGTCACTTGAGTTGTTTGTTGAAATACTGTATTCCTGGTCCCAGCTCAGAGGTTCTGATCCAGTAGGTTAAGAATGGGGCCAAGAAATCTCCATTTTATTAAAAAAAAAAAAAATAGACTAGGTTATTTTGAAATAACAGGTTCAGGGAAAACCCTTGGGATTTAAGGGTGTAAGGGAGAAACAGTTAAAGATTTTATTTTTTCCTAGCTCTATTTTGGGAACATTCTAGCTACTTAAGGGAGGAAGAAGCCTGTTGTGAGAATAATTGGTTTTGCCCAGATGCCTTTATTTAAAAACAACTCTCAAAAGAAAAAGAGTACACCAGTTAGAACAATATTCTGAGCAGATTTAGGAGAGTAAAAAGAAGACTGCAGACAAAGAAAAATTGTTACCCTTTGCAGCTTAAAAATTCTAAACTAGATGCGCAATCTCTCACACCCAGCCATTCCTTGATAATTGCAGAAAAATGTGTTGTTAATTTATACCTTCACATCCTAAATAGGAGTTTCAGGTAAGGAAATGGCGATTCCAAGACTTTTAAACCCTGTTACTCCATCAAAAGCCAACCAACCAACCTTTCAAATATTTTCTTCATTCACCCACTACCCAGAAGACTTTTCATTCCTGAAATTCTTGATAAAAGTTTCAAAGTTCTGAAATATAACTTTCAAACATTGTCATTTTGCTAATCATTGAATTCTTTATAATATCAAATATGAAATCCTGGGGCTATTTGACAATGATGCAGCTTAATTATCCTGAAATTGCAAAGGTTTTTGCCTTGGCCTGTCATTATGAATTCAACTGCGGAATATGCACTGTGATCATTTCTTACAAGAAAGAACACACCTGTATGTATTGTATGTACAGATTTTAGTTTTAGTTTATTAGGTGTAAGGTTTTTCTTTTTTAGGCTCCATGGAAGTGGTGGTTAAGAGCACAGGATCTTGGCATTAGAGGATCTGAAATCCTTATTGCCTGTGTGAACTTGGGCAAATCACTTCACTTTCCTAATCCTCAGTTTCCTTTTTGAGGACAGTAGCACCTATAATAGCAATAATAATAGTACATGGGGGATAATAATAGTACCAATTTCATACAGTGGTTGTGAAGATTACAATAACCTATTGATTAAATACCATTTTTTAAAAGTTAAAATCATGGCTTTTATGCAAATCTAAAATGAACATGTGTCAAAGATTTTATTCAACTTGTTTAATTAATGAGTGAACCAACAACATGGCAAAGCCATTTAAAGTATAAGAACCTTATGAAATTTAGTTACTGATAGTTTAATTGTTATTATGCATTTTGTAGACCAAAATGTTGTGTTCACCCCAGTTATTAGTTTACTGTATCCAAATGCTTGCCCACATATTAGCAACTTTCTCTCAAATATATGAGAACTGTACAATAAATAATTATTTAAGCTAAATAAGATAATGCTCTGTTCTTAGTATTAGCAGGGAATAGAAAGATAACTCTGGCTTTGCTACATATATTGGCTGATTTTTTTCATTCAGTAACTGTTGATTAAGTATCAGACTCTTTAAATACAGTAGTGAATAGCAGACAGCCTTTTCTTTCATGGATCCATATGTATAGTATTTATTTAAAAGTCACTTCTTCTTCAGATGTCAATATATGTGCTAGAAGCAGTGATTAGAAAGAGAACTTTGGTTTTTTATTTCATTCTTTTGCTGGCTATTCTCTACTGACTTTCTACTTTACTGCTAATCAGACCTCACCATGGGTAATATATTTTTTACAGTAAAATTTTGGATTATTTGTAGATTTTAATTTTCCATGCTATTTCAATTCCCCTTTGTAATAATCAAGAGTTGTATGTACACTTAAACCAAATTTGTTAGAAAATTCCTTTTAAAGTAATGAAAAAGGGCTAAACAACATTCATTTCTTTCTCAGTGCGTAACTAATCAAACTTGAATGACATGTCCTGCTTGTATTATGTCAGGAAGCATCTAGTACATGTCAGGAAATATCTTGTAATACACATGGTCTCACTTAGTTCTCACAGCAGCCCTATGAAGTATGAATTATTATCTCAATGTCAAGTATGGCTAAACTAATTTCTGGAGAGGTGAACTTGCCCTAGTCCACTGGAAAAGGCAAAGACATGATCTGAAACCCTGCCTGTCTGGTCTCAGAACTTATACCCTTTCTATAGAACCTCCTACCACAAGTGGCAAATCTGCAGCTGAGGCTATAGTAACAAGACAACCATTTCCAAACTCTATCATTTTTCAGGAAGAAGGCTTGGGAACATGATTCTAAGCTGATTCCTCTCTGGGATGGTACAGTCAGAAGCTGGGTGAATCCACCAGTCCAAGGCTAGAATGAATCAACCTTTAAAAGCACAGGCTTTTATTAAATAACAGGCTATGGTGTTAGACTTAGGAGAATAGAGGCCAGAGATGTTTCATCAGGAGAACTGAGAGGATATGGTGACTTAAATGGAAGGCAGGCATCGTGGAATGACTCTTCTGGCTTGAGAAACTGGATAAAAGATGGTACCATTAACCAACACATAGAATACAGGAGGAAGAATAAGCTCCAGGATTAAGAGACTAACTTTGACCTGAAAACAATGGAATATAATTCAGTAATTATTAAAGTCAATTCAGGAGAAGGAGATTATACAACATCAAATTTCATATACTCCCTGGTAATTAATTTATTGCAGGTCCAGGTGACTGAACAATATAATAGACTATAGAATGCATTATCAGACAGGTCTGACCAACTCTGATTATATATATCAAATACCATTTTAAGCTCTAAAACAGACACTGCTTATTACTGGAAAGTTCATTTATTGTGGCTTTTGTCTAAAAAGTTGTTAGGGCAAAGAGGACATTATGAAGAATAAAAGAACAGAAATATTACCATGACATATTTTTATATGCTTTGACTATTGCACAATTTAAAGTGATTTGGCATAAGAATACTTTTATGGTCAGTTGCATCAAGTCTGATCTCAATTTTTACAATGGGAAGAAAGATACAAAATATGTTCTTAAGAATACAGGTAGTAGGAAAGGGTGGTTGGAGAGATGGAGAGTTCCTAACAACAAAAAATGACTTTCTCTGCCTTGTTTTTGAGAATTCTCATTCTTATAGAATTATCTTGAGTTGGAAATAGATAGAAATATTTATCTGAATGTCAAGAATGTATTTCATACACCAAAAAATGTGTTTATGAAAACACATCTGTGCTCATATCCCAATCCAGTGCACTGTTGGTCATGTGTAGCTGTCAATCTGATTTCCTTCATTTCCAGGCCTATTTCCACTGAGGGATTAATACTATGGCTGTCAATTCATTCATTTAAAAGTATTATTGAATATCTACTTAATAGAATACCAGGCATCATCATAGGTATGAACCTGGGAACAAAACTGAAAAAAAAAGTCCTTCTCTGCTAAGGAAGAGTGACAACAAATAGACAAACAGATGAATATAAATATAAAATTTCCAGGAGGGATTTTGCTGTGAAGCGTGATAAGTAAAAAGGCTTGTTTTACATAGGTGAGCTTATAAAAAGTGGCAGGTGAGCTTGTAAAAAGTGCCTAGGGATCAGAACATGAATCATTTTATAGAGTGGAATAAGGGACACATATATTATATATTATATATCTAATATATATGTAACAACAATGGGACTTGCTGATAGATTGGACACAGGTGAGGGGAAAAAAGAGGAGTCATGAATAATGCCCATATTTTCAGCCTAACAACTAGGGGTTTAGTGGTACTATAATAAAAAGAGGAAATATTTGGGGAGGAGCAAGTTTAGATGAAACACTGACAGGCTAATTTGAGACATTTTTCTTTTGAGATACATACTGAACATACAAAAGAAGATGTTACACAGTCATTTGACATTTAAGTCTAGAGGTCATGGGGCATTCAGATACAGAGCTATAAATCTGGAAGACTTCTGCATATGAAAGTTATATGGGGTTAGTTGAGACAACCTAGGGTGTGAGTAGAGATAAAGAAGGGAAGAGGGCTGAAGATGGAAATGCAGAACTCCAAAATTAAAGGTAGTGAAAATGAGGATGAGCTGCAAAGTAGACTGTGGATGAGCAAGAGTGTTGAATCAAGATTACTATATTGTCTATACTACTTTTTCTCTTCCCTCCAACTTGAACAGACAATTAAATACATCTTATAAACTTTGGTACTGTCCAGCATAACTGAAAATCAATGTGTTGGGTAAAGAAAAACTTCAAAAAAAAAAAAAAGAATTATTAGGGAGAATGGGGCCCTTTGAATTTTTGAAATCCAATACGTAGAATTATAAATGGTTATAAACTGTTAAAATATCCTTCATAGAAAGTAACATTATGGCTATCCATTTAATAAAAATATATATTTATATCTGTACTTGTAGCTTTGTACCTATGACTTACATAAAGCATGCCATATTAAAATCCACATATATCACAAAAGCTGGTCCTATGATTGTATTAACATTCCAAATAATAATTTACATTTACGTAAAACTTGAAATTTTACAAAACATTCCTTGATCAACTCAGACAACTGTGCAAGGTTTGGAAGAAGAATATTATTATCTCCATTACTATTATCACTATTTTACTGATAATTACAATGGGGATCAGCGAGTTCAATTGACTTGAATAATATTATCCAGCTAGGCGCTAGCAGATCTATGACTCAAACAAGGATATTAGGACTCCTCTTATACTTTTTCCCCCCATGATCACTCTTCCTTGTGTGGTTTGATTTTTCATTTACACTTAGAATCAGAGGCAATGTGTATGGGTTGTGCAGGTTGTGTATTGCATGATGAAGTTATGACTGCTCACCTCAGACTGAACAGTAAGCATCCTGTGCAAACATAAGCAGAGACTCAACTATGGGGGCTCCCAGAGGGAAGGTCAATTGGCCTCGCACAGAGCTGAAGAAGCAGCTGTTCAAGCGACGGCAGGTTTTGAACCCAGAGGGGCAGTGGAGGTATTGGGTGGTCGGAGCTGTGATAAATGAAGGGTTGATCACACGGCACCACCTCAAGAAGCGGGCATCCAGTGCTTGTGCCAACATTGCTCTGTCCGGAAGAAGTGCAGAAAACTCCTCCAGCAGATCTGGCTTGCCCAGAAGGAGAAGGCAGCCATGGAAGTAGAAGGTCCCCCAAAGCCAGTCAGGACTAGCAAACCACAGTCCAAACGCCAAAAGACATAGAAGACCTTGAATATGAGAGCTAAGTTTCTCACCCCTTCCGCTAAAAGACTCATCTGGAGCCAAGAGGCCCCTCCCAGGGGAACCCAGCTTTCAGCTGACATTGGAGAAAGCATTGCCTCTTTCCATTCTCCCCAGATTCCTCTTCCAGAATGGCCTGATGACCTTTCCTGGAGGGAAGGAAGAGGGTAGAGAAGATCGAAAGGGGTTGGGGATCTCTAGCAGTCAACTCCATTTGTAATAAAGGCTTTTAGTTCTGAAAAAAAAATGCTTTACTTAGCTTCACGTCACCTCAGAAACAAGGAGAGAGAAATGTGACAGTCTGAAGCTTTTAAAAGATCATGTTCTTGGAGGTAATCCTTTCCTTTGGTGTGGGACCCTTTGATTGGATCGGATTCAGTTGGGGGACCTTTGATTAGAGTACTTCAGTGAGGCATGACCCAGGGTGGGTCTTGGTCCTCTTGCTGGAGACTTTAATAAATGGAGGACTGAAAACAGAGACATATGGGAAAAAAGTGGCAAAGACAGAGAAACCCTGAGAGGCTGAGAGATTGGTCCTGGAGGATGGAGGCTGGAATCAGCAGAGCACAGAAAGAGGCACCCAAGAGGCTGAGAGAGAGGCCTGGAGGAGAAGGGAGAGAAGAGCCATATGTTGGATTGCTCTCAGCTGAGCTTGGGGAGAGAGCTTCACTTGATGTCGTGATTTGGGCACAGCCGCCATTATGTCCTGCCATGTGCCTGATCACCCAGAGCTGAGCTCAGAGAAAAAAACATCTTTAGATGACACCATCATATGCTTGACCACCAATAGCTGACCTTTGTTAAGACAGCATCTCTGATGATGCCTTGATTTGGACGTTTTCACAGCCTCAGAACTGTAAGCTATTAACCTAATAAATTCCGATTATAAAAGCAAACCTATTTCTTGTATATTGCTACTAGCAGTTTTTTGTTTTAAGATTTATTATTTATCCCTCCCCCACCCACTCCCTGCTGTTTTTGCGTTCGCTATTTGCTCTCTCTGTCTGCTTGTTTTCTCTTCAGGTGGCACCAGGAACCGATCCTGGGACCTTCTGGAGTAGAGAGAGGCTGCTCAATCTCTTGCGCCACCTCAGTTCCTTGATCTGCTGTGTCTCTCATTGTCTCTCTTCTGTATCTCTTTTTGTTGCGTCATCTTGCTGCACCAGTTCTCTGCGCGGGTCAGCAGTCCGTGCAGGCCAGCACTCCTGCACGGGCCGGCACTCCGCGTGGGCCAGCTCTCTGCTTGGGCCAGCTTGCCACATGGGCCAGCTTGCTTTTCACCAGGAAGCCCCGGGAATTGAACCCTGGACCTCCTATATGGTAGACAGGAGCCCAATCACTTCAGCCACATCTGCTTCCCCTCCTAGCAGTTTTTAACAAGCTAAGCTAAGAAGCCAGAGCTAAAACCTATTTGTCATCCCATCACAGGTAACTCTCATCCCCCCAAATAATAAAAAGAACCACTGGATTTTCAAAATGATTATTATGATTGACAGGAGTATTTGTTAAATCAAAATTTTTGTGCTTTCTTTCTGATACAAATTTTTATATCTATTTTTCATTTTCTATAAGTATTTATCTTAATTCACTTTATTTTAATTTATGGTCAATAACCCAAATAGTCCCTTAAGATATATCTTTCTATCCTATCTTCTTCCTTTTACCGTAGAACACTGTTGATCATTTGTAAACTGATCAGTCATCCCTTCAGTGTCACTTCTGCTTTCAGTTCCTTATCAACCACATTTTGTTTTTGCATTTCCTTACTAATGCTGAATTTACTTTTCTTCATTGTTTGAACCTGAGAATGCTCATCATATTGTGATTGGTTGACTTGCTGGTTTTCATGCACCACTCTGTCTTGTCCTGTTTTGTTCTTGTAAAATGTTAGTGAAAGACTCACAGTCAAATTCAGTCTCACCCTCTAATCTCACTTCCTCCTTCAAAAAAAAAGAAAATGAAAAAAAGAAAGAACCTAATCTTTTTTTTTTCTATTCTTCTGAAAATTTCCATAATATACACTGGCCCTGATCTCTTGATACAACAGTAACCTCCCTTCCAGATAAACAATTTTGAAAGTGAAATATCAGGGTCAGAAGTCAAAGAATAGAAAAAGAGCAGTTCTGGTGTTTGTTTTTGGTGAAGATCACCTGAAATTAACTCTGAAATAGCCATTTTATGAAATGCATATTAAATTATTATATTAGGCTCGCTTGTTTTGTAATTAGCATATATCAATATCTACCAGACATTTGATTAGAGAATCAATTAGAGAATTGGTGGCAAATTTAATTGTGACCCTTGGGACAGTAGTTTCATTGACTTGCTCCTTATAACACTACCTAATTTACCCAGGGGAGCAGGCCTGGCATTATCAATAACAGAGGAAGCAATCACAAACATATTGGGATTTAAGAGTGGTGGGAAGATGCTATTTCTAAAAAGTGTGGGACATCAAAACACTAACGTTTTAATAGCAGTTAAGTTAATGGCATACTGTGCTCCATGCTCTGTTGGACTAGGACTAAGGTAACATAAGAGCACTGGACACATAGGCTAGGCTCAATTTCTCATGAAAAATAAATGAACTGATAACATTGGCCTTTTCTATTTCATACTGCTGATAAGAGAATCAAAAAAGAGAATGCACTTGAAGTACCTAGAAAAATAAAAGGATTACATAAATATAATTTATTATGGGTTCTGGGAGTTCTTTACAGTGGCTCTCAATAGAAGAACATAATGCAGACAAGCCATAGACCACAAAACTCAAAACAATGCTTTTCATAGAATTTAATTAAAAGAAACATACACTATCCAAAAGTTAGTATCTTTATGTGGAATAAAATCTCAAATAAAGCTCTATTGGTATAAGATGCCAAGTATCATCAAAAGGTTGGTTTACTCATTGGCAGTCCTGTTATTACTTGTCTAAATCAGTTAGTTAGGAAATCAATGGACATTACCTTCAATTGAAAAATTATTTACTTTACATTATCAAGAATACTTACACTGACTTTTGATTTAGTCATTTTTAACATTGTTCAAGACCAATTTAAAATTTGATTTGCCTGAGCTAATTTTCAAACAGTCCTACACAACTTTATAAAACATAAATAGGCTTATAATTACCAATTGCTGCAGATATGAGCCACTTTATTTTAGGTCTTTTCCTTTCCCTTTAAAAAAGAAAACTAGTAATGGTAATTACACAAAAATATTAAATTGATTTTAATTATTTGTACCAATATTAACTCTCAATTAAATAAATAAAGTTTGTTTCATGTTTTTAGAAGTGAAAATATGATTAATCATTTTAAAAAATGCTAATGAGTAATTATTTTAAAAGAACATAATAGTGTATTTTCAGATATCTAACTGCATCTTTGATGGTATGTGAAAAAATCTTTCAGGTTCATTAACATTTTATCATCCTGTTGAATATTTCTCAACATCCTGGAGATGATATAGTTCTCTACCTATGAGCATAAGCCATGTTAAAGTGGTTCAAGATTCTAGGAAACTAGCATTATTGAAATGTTTACTCATGTCTATTTCTTTCATCTTTGCTTACCAAATTGTAGGATTTAGACTTGCTCATTATTTCTGCCTGCTGGGGATTAAATCATGTCTCCCACAAAGACATGTTCGAATACTAAACCCCAGGCCTGTGGGTTCGGACTCATTTGTGGATAAGATCTCTGAAGAGCCTATTTAAATGATGTCAAATTGAATCAGAGTGGACTTTAATTCATATTACTAGAGTCCTTATAAGAGGAGGAAAATCTGACACAATCAAGAGAAACCAGAGCAGGAAACAGAAAGAGACAGATAACCATGTGATGGAGATTTGCTGGAAGGCCATTATCAGAACACTACAGATTTTAGAGAAAGCATGGCCTTGCTGACACCTTGATTTTGAATTTTAGACTCCAAAACTCTGAGACAATGAATTCCTATTGTTTAAACCACCCCATTGTGTGCTCTTTGTCACATCCACCCTGGCAAACCAAGACACTAACTTACAAAGTTAGGTTAAAGTGTTTCTATTCTGCAAAAAAAAAAAAAAAAAAAAAAAAATTACAAATATCCACACCAAGATGTGAAAAGGCAGAATATGATGGTTAATAAATTAAAGTCTTATGTAATATCAATGAAATATCTTTGAAAACAGGCTCAATAAATTTGAGTTAAATTGTTCATATTCAATATCTAATGTTTCCTAACTTTATTAAAGTCTATAATTTGTCAATAATAAGATGACTTTTTGGTTGAAATACTAATTAATCTTTAATCTCACTTATGGTAATGTATAAAATATAAAAACATCTTTGATTCATATTAGCTAATATTCCTCTTATTTCATTAGTTATGTTACAACGTTATTCTCTTATTTGTTGGCATGATGGAGATACTGGTTAATTATAAAGTTTGTTCATTAATAATTCATATTTTCCACTTTTATTTCTTTATGCAAATTATTAAAATCTCAGCATAAATATAAAATAAGCCAAAAGTAGGAGCAGGATTTTTGAAAGGAATAGCATCATACAGATGTCAAAAAAAGCAAAAGAGTAAATAAAAGAGAGTCTATCTGACATAAGAAAATTTACTAAAATTTTCCCAACATTCTTACATGAATTTAGTCACAAAGTAGATGCAAAATAAAACTGTCCCTTAAAAATAAATCAATTGATAAACAACTGACTCAAATATATGAAAATATTCAAGAGTTAGCAAAAAGTCTCATCATTCTATAACAATTGAATTAGCACTTAAAAGATATATGTGTCAGGTTATGGGGAAATTGACAAAACCATACAAATTTAGTGACAACTAGTAAAATTCTTTTAGGAAGAAACTTGAAGGTAAGAAACACATCCCACAAATGTTTTTGTCATTTTTCAGTAATCCCATTGCTGAATATTTATCATAAAGATAATTTAAATGAAATAAAATAGCATGCACAAGAGGCAAGTCACTGAACTATTTGTTATAGTGAAAAACTAGAAGTAAACTCTTTGTGCTGTTCTACATGTAACAGGATGTCAAAGGATATCTTTCCCGTTTCTTGGAATTTTTGGCCAAAGTTGAAGACAGAAGACAACAAGCAACGCATATTTATGTTTACAAATCCACCAATAAGCTTCTTTTTTTTTTAATATTAAGATTCAATTTATATAAAATATAAATATAAGTGAATCTATAGAGAAAGAAATAGATTACTGATTATGTACTGCTTGGAGTGGATAGAGAGACTGAAAGGTGACTGTTAAGCGGTAAAGTGTATTTTATTTTTTTATGATGATTTTATCATCTTTTATTGTTTTATTTATTTATTTTTTATTTGTAAAATGATATACAGATATGTATGTGTATATGTGTATTTGCTTACATAAATTTTTTTTTCATATATATTTTAAAAGTTGCTTAGATTACATAAATGTTACACAAAAATTACAGGGATTCCCATGATCTCCACCTCCCATACTTCCCATAACATCTCACATAAACATCTTTCATTAGTGTGGCACATCACCTGCAATGGATATACACATCCTGGGGCTTTGCCACTAAGCACAGACCACAATTCACATCATAGACCACACTCTCCCACACAGTTCTGCATGGTATATGCTGATGGAAAATGGCCTATATCCGTCACCACAACGTCACTCAGGACAACCCCCAAGTTCTGAAAAAGCCCCTGTATTACAACTGCCCTTCCCCTCCCCACCCCAAAAGCATCTAGTGGCCACTGGCTCCACCTCACTGTTATAATTTCTTCCATTGCTTGAATCACAATATGTCTACAACAGCATACGATTAAGTTCACTCTAGTCCATAGCTCTTACCCCAATCCTGAGGGAACTGGAATGGTGATGTCCACTCCACCTCCAAGTGAGAGTGGGCATATATCCCATGTATATGGTGATGGAATTATCCTGCCTTCAGCTGCAGGCTCTCTTCATTCCCTGGGATGGCCGTTGTCCATCATCATCTCCTCACCAGGTGACTTGGGTGAGTCCATTGAGCTGTAGAGTAGGAGTTGCAGCTCCACCAAGATTCCAGGCACAGCTGGTGCATAAGCAGGCCAGAGGCTCCAGTCTCAGGAAGTACACCTACAAACTCTAGTCTCACATATAGGTTTGAATAGAAGGGACTGATGGACCATGAGCAGGGAGGACTTATTTGTGTCCAACTCTGTCACTCTCAGGAGCATAGATTCCAAAGTAGAGCCCACTGATAAGGTGCCAATCTCTGGGGCTATTCCCCCTTATATAGGACCTGGGTGTCTCCAGAGCCCTCAGGAGCCCCTCTGCGTGGAGTGATATCCACTTTGGTGTTCTATGAGATCCTACGGAAATGTGCGTAAGTGTTAACTCTGGGATGACCTCCCGACTCTATTTGAAGTCTCTTAGCCACCTGAACTCATTTGTCTTTACCTTTTCCCCCTTTTATTCAAGGTCTTTTTCCAGTCGTGTTTCCAGTTGGCACTTGGTATTAATCCTCCATTGCCAGGGAGGTTCATCCCCAGGACTCATGTACCACAGTGGGGGGAAGGTAATACATTCATATGCTGAGTTTGGCTTAGAGAGAGGCCACATTTGAGCAACAAGGAAGCTCTCAGGTGGCAACCCTTAGACACCCCATAACAGTAGGCCAAGTTTCAATTACAAGAGCAAAGACTTGTAAGGCTAGTCATCAATAACAAGAACCCAACAGTAGGCCATCCTCTTTTGCCAGACCCTGCCCCTGCACTCAGGAGACCGTTGCTGCTCCCTTGGAGAATGTAGCAGAGCTCTCCAGGCTGGGAATTCAGTATTCCCTCATTTAATGAGTGATTGTTTATCCACCATGACATTGCCCCAGCCCTCGATCATTTGAACGATTTTATATATCTTTCATGTATATTCAGATGAACTTACTCCCATGAATCCCCCATCCCAGACACCCCCCACCAATGATCCTCTGCAGTCCCCATTGTAACCCTACTGTGATCCAAACTTTCCTTGAAGATGAAGCCCATATAATAACCAAATACAATTAATAGGAAAATGAAATATTAATGATAAGCTTAAATGCAAGAGATAAAATACAAGGAAACTCAGAAAAAAAGAACTAAAAATAAAATATAATTAATGGATTGGGACATTCAAAAAAAGAAAATGGGAAAAAACAACAAAAAATTTTTTTAAATTTTTTTTCTCCTTTTTTCATTGCATTATCGGATGTCCAGTGTGTAGCATGACACCTTCCCCCCTCATTCCCCAGTGTCTCCCAAATTTTCATTTAGTTTCCAAAGAACAGATATGATGGTGATCAATGACACAATCCAAGAAATCAAAAAGACACTGGATTCACATAGCAGATTTGAACAGGCAGAAGAAAGAATTAGTGATGTGGAAGACAATAGATCTGAACTCAAACAGATAGTAGAACAGATAGACAAAAAGATAGCAAAAAATACAGCAGGGACTTAGGGAATTAACCGACAACACAAATGCAAAAACATATGCATTATGGGCATCCCAGAAGGAGAAGAGAAGGGAAAGAGAACAGAAGGAGTGTTGAAGGAAATAATGGCCAAAAACTTCCCAACCCTATTGAGAGAGATGGACGTGCAGATCCAGGAAGCACACTGCACCCCAAACAGTATAAATCCCAACAGGCCAACTCCAAGACATATACTTGTCAAAATGTCCAATGCTCAAGACAAAAAGAAAATACTCAAGGCAGCAAGAGAAAAGAGAACCATCACATACAAGGGAAGCACAATGAGATTAAGTGCTGATTTCTCAGCTGAAACCATGGAGGCAAGAAGACAGTGGTATGACATAGTCAAAGTACTAAAAGAAAAAACTTCCAGCCACGAATTCTCTACCCAGCAAAACTGGCATTCAAAAATGATGGAGAGTTCAAAATATTCACAGATAAACATAAATTAAGAGAGTATGTCAATAAGAAACCTATACTTCAAGAAATACTAAAGTTGAAATACTACAAGTTGAAAGGAAAAAACAAGGGAGAGAGAGTTGGAGGAGAGTTTAAAAACAACTAAAAAGACAAAAAGAGAAACAGAACAACACATGATATACATTAACCCAAAGAAAAAATGGCTGAAGTAAGAAATTCATTGCGAGTAATAACACTGAATGTTAATGGATTAAATTCACCAGTCAAGAGACACAGATTGGCAGAATGGATAAGGAAAAATGATCCATCTATATGCTGTCTACAAGAAATCCACCAATAAGCTTCTAGTTGTTGAGGCCAGCCAAATACATGCAGAGCTTAAAGAGAGGTTTCAAGAGCTACTTTATTATCATCAAACCCTCTTCCTTCACCCAGGTATAGGGTGAGGCAGTGAGGTCCATAGGGTACAAAATTTAAGGAAGCATTTGTAGGACTCTGAAAGTATATTCAAGAAATATGCAACCTTATTCAAACAGTGGGATGAGGCTTCTCCACTGCTGCACTTCTTACTCCACCTCCTTGTATATGGATTATTTTTTAAAATTTCTATCACAAATTCTCTGATCCCTATGTCAATTTGTATCAATACTGTCAAAACTGGTAAAAAAAAAAATCGGAAGATTTCTTTCTTAATTAAATATGTATTTGTACAGCTCTTCACATTTTCTGTGGTTCATTCAGAGGCTGCTTTTCATCTTATCCACGTTCTCTGTTAAGCACGCTTCAAACACAAAGCAAAGAAACATGAGCAGAATTCCCAAAGTTACACTGCATTTGTACAATTCTTCAGAGCAGCCAAGAATAAATTACAAGAATTCATGTTTTTTTTTCCTGATAAGGGTGTCTCTTTGGGATCCTACAAAGTCGAGTGCCATTTCTGAAAGTTATCAGAGAGTTTCCACAGAATTTATACTTGTCAATTCCATCTTTGACAAAGTACATCTTTCCACTCACTCTATTGAGTTTGACAGAACTGTGCTTTATCTAGCATGGCTTCTTTAGCAACATGAGTAACAGCATGGAGATGGCATCTGCAAAACCAATGAATGATGAAAACCTTGTGATACATTTAAAACACCTCAGTAGTCTTACCATTTGTTGCCTTTAACTTTTTAAACCTAAAACCTCCTTTATATGACTTGGAGTAAAGGAATCTGAAGGATTGCCAGCAGCAGAGGTCAAGTCACATTCCAACTGTGCATCTCATTTGTAAAATTTAACATTTTGCAGTATACAAAAAACATTGTTTAGTCCACAGACAGAACTGTAATGAGAAGCTGGAGGAGCTCTCAGCAATTCAGCAAGTGTAGCATTCCCAACTGGTACAGTTTCAAAGACTCATAAATAAGTTTTGCTAGCTAAAATACACAGCATTCTGTGCTGGAGTTTTGCAACAGGGAAGATAAGGACTGTTGCCTGACTTTTCTTATTGCATATCAATTTTTTATTGCTTCCAATCCTGTTTATAACCATTCGTAGAGTCATTATCACTATCAAATACAGTTTTTTACTGACTATTTGTATGTAATGGCATATTAAGGTAGCATATAAAAATGTAGCTTTCATCTTCCAGACACTTAAAATCCAAGAGAACAATAATAATGAAGACTAAGATAATTCAAAAAGCCATGTTAAATAGAGTAAATATTTTCCCCTTGAGATTAATAAAATGTGGGGCTACCAAATCAGTAAAGTTGATACTTCTTCTACATACTGGGGAATGTAAGAAATATAAAGATAAAGAATCCAGTAGTATTTCACGTGGTGTGTGTGTGTGTGTGTGTATGTGTGATGTGTATGTTTGGAATTGCAGGAAAACTATTGACTCATAACATTCAAATTGGTCTACTTTAAGCACCTGAAACCTTGTATTTAAAAAAATACTTTGGTAATCCCATTTTCTTACTTTGATATCAAATAACAGTTGTGAGATTTTAAAATGGTCAAGAATTATTATGGTCCCTTTGCTGGTAATTAAGAAAAGGCACACAGAAGCTTAGAGACTTGACCACGATTATACTACTAGTAAGAGGTCCAGGGAGTATTAGTTCAGTGAGTATTTATTTGGTAATTAAACATGCATTTATTAATTTTTTAACCTGATTTTAGTCACTAGTCACTGGGTAAGCAAGGATTAAAGACATGTTGGTTGCCCTTCAGAAGCTCATGGCAAAAACAAACAAACAATAACAACAACCAAAAAAAAAAAAAACAATGAGCAGGTGTAGCCCCTTGGTTGAGCAACTGCTTTGCATGTATGAGGTCCCAGGTGTAATCCCCAATACCTCCTAAAACAAACAAACAAAAAAACAAAACAAAAAGAAGCTCATGGCATAGTGAGAGTAGGAGAAATATATTTTGACATAAACTATACATAAATGTAATAAGCTAACCTGTAAGTATGTATAAATAAGAACTGTAAGACTCCAGTAAATTGAATAACATATTTTGAAGGGAGTCAGCATGTTTCGTTGAGGATGTAATTGCTAAGTGGTTCTAAGTTGAGAAATTCAGAATGGCAAGTTAATGTGGCACATTAGAGAATGTGTCTAGAAATGAAATTGGAAATGTAGATAAGAACCAGATTATGAAGAATCATCATACCAGTTTAAGAATACTTGATTTTATCATTCTTTCATCCCCTTGCTTTCGTCAAACCCTATCAATCCCCAAGTACCACCAAAACAAAAACAAATGATATAAAATAAATAGTCCAAAAGTTAGAAAAATTAGGAGAGAGTGTTGCTGTAGAAACTAATTAAGGAGAAAGCTTCAAGAAGTTGTTTCTGTAACTCATAGTCAAATGCTACCCAGTGATAGGATAAAATGAGGAATGAAGATTGTATTTTGGATTTATCAACTTGGAGGTCACTGTTGATTATGGTAAGAACAATGTCAGGAGAATGGTGTCCCCTTCGTGCCTCAACTAATTTCTTCCTCTCTACTAAAATCATATGTTTGTAAACTTTGTCCTTTCCTTAATCTTATTTTCCTTTCATGTTCCAAATTTTCTCACGGCCCATTTGTCTGCAAATGAAACTAAAAAAAAAAAAAAAAAAATTATCCAAATGAATGCATTACATGAATGTAGATGAGTTAACGTATTCCTCAATGAATACTTAGATAAAAATGCCCAAAATAATTACCTAAATATCCTTTGTTTTATTTACCAGAAAAAGCAAAAGTGCCTTCAACAATATATTGTAAGAGGGCATTTTACTTTCACAAGGAAAGCTACTAAGACACAACCTTCTGCTATATGAACAACAATCCTTGGGAATCTGTAGTAATCAATAGCTTCTCCTTTTGCTTTTGACTTAGAGTAAAGTAGGAATTTTAAATAGCAAATGTCAAATAACTGTAGGCACTTACATTTCCCATCATGTTACTCCCTTGGTCAAAAACTTTCTATGGCTCCCAGCTGATAAATTGTATTACCCCAGGATATACATATATAACTAGTCATCATTCTTTTCTATAAAATGGGCCAATGTTTTCTTTTTTTATGTTGATTTGGGAATTAAATTAAAGCACATATAAAGCATTTAATATAATGAATGTATGTTGTGGCACTTTCAAACATGTTAATTATATAGGAATTAAAAGACAAACTTATAGGTTTCCTTGCCAATCTAGTACAAAGCTACTTTTGTAGTATATCTCCTGATCCTACCCTAGGTTTATTCTGTGTTTGTAATATATTAGGCTACTCACTTTAAGTTTTAATGTTTTCTACTTCTGTGCCAGTGCATATTCTTTTTTATTTGCCCAAAATGTTCTAAATCTGACCATCTCCATCCATCAAAATCCTACAAAGACCATTTTAAATGTCAGGCTTTTAAGTCTCTGTTTATTATAGCCAAAAGTTATTTTCTTCCCTGAATTCCAATGGCATATTGTTTCTACCTCTTCCAGAAGTGCATTTTTTTTTTGTGGCAGAACCATTCTGAGTCCCTCAAATCCCCTTCCAAGTTCCTTGCCTTCTCCTTCCACCACTATAGAGTCTGCAAATTGATAAGTCGCAAAATTAGGTCATGAAGAGTCTCCATATGCCACAGTCCTACAGCTTCTTCAAAGCTTTGTGTTTATCTTATCTTGACATTCAAAGATGGAAAGTAAAAAATAGAAATAAACTATTGGGACCTAATTCCTACTGTGGTATTGGTACCTAGTTCCTCCTTTGGTGTCTGCATTTTTCAAAAACATGCCCTTCTTCATAGGAACCATCTTCAGGTAGCTAAATAATTGCAACAACTCAAGCATCATGATCATTTCTTAAGCAGTATACTACATTAATTGTGACCACATTTTACTACTTTTTGATGAATAAGGCCAGGAAGAAGGAATTGAGTAGTGCAGAAGTTAGGAGAAAAATATTATTTGGAATATATCAGACATATCCATATTTATTATATCTTTTAATTCTCACAAGACGTCTGTGAAATAGTTTTCATTATCCAGAAGTTTATAGATGAATAAATTAAGGCTCAGATAAATTAGGTAGCTTTTCTAAAATCACACACTAAGTGACGGTGCTGGAATTCAAAACCAGGAATGTTTAATCCCATTGTCTCAATCACTTTATATTGTACCACCTTTCCACATTTCTTATGTTAAAACACATAGCAACAAGGATAAGATACCCTTTATCTTCTTTGTATACCAATTAGATCTTACTTAGCTTATATCATTTAAGAAATCTTACAAATGTCATATTGGTGACATGCTGGAGTTGGCTCCCACTGACTTGTGAGAGTTAGTGGGCACATTTCTTCCAAACTCTCTGTTCAGTGATTTCACATTGATAGCTTGACATCGATCATGTTGGGAGTATGAATATTTATACCAGGGAAATTGGCAAGTTTTATAAATATGGGTATTTCCTCTCCCTCTCCCAGCTGGTTCTTAAACATTTACCAGAACACTACTAGCCAAAAGACTTTCATCCAAAACTTTAATAACATCTTATATAATTTTAACACTAATCTCTTTATTTTCTATCATATATACCTTTCAGAGCTGAGTTTTCATCTGTTGACATTTGAAACATTCTTGCCATGTTCTTTATACTTCAAGGACTGCTACTATTTAAAAAAGTAAACTCATAACTTCCCTTTTCCCCCTTATTTATTCATAACTCTTCCTTGCCTCTTTTTAAAATTGCAATTTCAATGTGTAGTCATACCAAGAACTATTACATTTAAGTAGTTTGAATGCTTGTCTGTAGGGAAGCTTCTTTTCACAATAGAACTCTAGTGAATGACCTAAAAATAACTGACTGTAAGGGCAGAGTTATGGGTAATCATTTAAATCAGCCAAAGAGACAGATTAATGAATAATGCTTAATTTGTGACTGTGGTTCATATATATATATATATATATATATATATATATATATATATATACTTTATTTTGTACATTTAATAATTGAAAATATAAACAATTAAAAACTAAAAAGTAAACACAGATGAAAAAATATATACATTTCTCAATTAAATGTAATGGATACATATAAAAATTTTTTTTAATCAAACAATATGTTACACAATATATTCATATATTATTTTAAGTATTTTTCTAAGCATGAATTTAAGGAGTATGAAGTAAGGAAATTTTCTGAACTATCAGAAATAATAAGTTAATGAATTATCTGAAATCAGGATTATACACTAATATCTGGTATATGACTTATTGATACATTTAAAAAATCAGATCATTTGAGGGAGAGCAAGAGAAGGTTTTAATATTCTAAGCTAAGAAGAGTATTCTTAGAAGAAACTGAATGCAATGTAGACACATGCTGTTCAAGTTCTTAAAATAAATAATTCATGTGCAAAGTTACTTTTTATTCTTCTTCACATGAGAGATAAACCGGGTCAAAAGCCACAACGCTGGGAGTTTCTTTACAAGACTGCATACAGTTTCTTACCTACCCAAATTCATATTAAAATAATTTATAAGCCTATAAAGAAGGAAACAACTGAACCATTGTTAGAAACTAGTGATACTTGACATATTCTTGGCCAAAATTTCAGGAATCTGCTAGAAATAATGTGAGTCAGTTTGTTGGACAGCATAGAGGATGAAAATATAACAATTTTCAATTTTATTTTCTCTGAAAAAAAACTATGTAGCTGGAATGTAAATAAAGCTAAAGTTGGCAGACCCAAACTGCCCTATCCTAAATGAATGCAGCAAGGAATGGCAAACTAAAGTTTGGGTAGGAATGGAAGGTGTAATTTCCTACACCTGCTGTCTCTGGGGGCCCTGAGAGGCATTCCAAGATCCAGAAATGTGTGGTCTGGCACTGTTGGAGTTTATTGTGGTTAAAAACAGGCAACATCAAATGGTGAGAACGATAACATTTTGATGAAAGAAGTTTCCATCAGAGTACTTGTCCTCTCCACATTCCTGTCAGGCTACTGGGTCTTGGAAATGATAGGAAATTCTAACAGTGACTTATTTATTACAGATCCCATGTCAATTCCCATTTGACTGTAGCCCAAATTTAGTAAGGATGTATTTTTCTCCAAAAGAGTAAACTAACAAAGAAATTACGAGATCAATGGAAGACATAATAACAACATAGAAAAGAAATGACATATTAAAAACAACAAGAAAATACTAAAACATGTTTGGATCAAGAAAAATGGAACCTTTTATTTTTAGTTATTAATTTAAAAAATAAGTTAAACTCTTCATTAAGAGGGAAAAAATATCTAGATTGGGTATGAAGATCAACTAAAAGTAAATTCCAAGAAAATTATGCTTGTAAGACAAATCCAAAAAATAAAATGACCGAGGCCAACAAATTTTTAGGCAAACCTAAAGAAAGGAGGGACAATAAGGGTTAATATTACATAAGATGAATTCAGTTTAAAAAGATAAAGCAAAATAAATGTTATGAATGAAGACTTGGCAAGCATGTATCTTTAAGTGTCCAATAATCAAGCACAATAGTATACAAGTAACCATAAGTTACATGTTTAGTAAAGATAGACAAATCCATTTATACAGAGAGGTTTTAATTATTTCTATAAGTCGATAATAGTATTGATCAAAATCATATCAATAATATGCAAACATAAAGTTGAAATGATCAATTTCCAAATCTGGTACTTATTAATTATATTAATCATATAAAATAAGATAATAATATAGAAATAGTGAATATAATGTTGAACTTTAGTTTGGTGCCTAGCACATAATTTTTTTTTTTTCAAGTGTGCAGTGGAATGTTACACAAATTAAACACAGGCTAAACTGAAAAGAAAACTTAGCCATCTCAAATTGAAATCATGCTGGCTATGTTTTCTGGCCCAATATAATAAAACTAAGCATCAACTGAAAATATTTAAACATAAAAAGCCAAAACCTTGACATTTAAAAGAGACTCTTCAAAATAACTTTTGGGGAGCGAATGTGGCTCAAGCTGACTTCCCACATGGGAGGTCCTGGGTTCCTGTCATTCCTAGTGCCTCCTGAAAAAATAAACAAGCAAAAAGAAAGGATAAAACCAACTCAAGGAAGCCAATGTGGCACTGGCTTCTCACATACGAAGTCCTGGGTTCAGTCCCCGGCCCCTGGTATCTCAAAAAAAAAAAAACCCCAAAAATCGAAAAAATAAAATAAAACAACTTTAGGAGCAAAAAAGAACATTAAAATTCAATGGTGTGCTATTTGGTCACCAATATTAACAAGAATGATATACAGTGTATCTATATATAGACATATCTATATCTATATCTCTATATGGAATGTCTCTGTAACTATAATTACATTCCATTGTTTTTGAAGTTCTGGTCATTGCTGTAAGACATGAAACAAGAAAAACTTGTTGCTAAGGAGACAAAATATTTAGATTCAAAATATACTATTATCTATTTTAAATAGCTAAGAAAATAACTAAAAATGTATTCATACAATATATTTAGCAAAGTGATAAATAATGAATAAATACAATGACTTTTTTAAATAAATGAGACATAAACAAAATGAGATGTAATAAAAATAATTTTCTTTCATATTAATAGCCCATAACATGAAATACCTCGGAAAAAACTGAATAAAGATATGTGGAATCCATAAGACCATTTTAAAATTTTATTAAAAAACATAGAACAAGCCCCAAATAAGTTGAGACATTGCATTCCACCATAGGAATTCTGGTCAGTCCTTTCACATTATTTTGTACTCAAAATCCTATTCACTAAAATTCAAATAAGATAACACAAACAATGAATCCTAAGTTAAACCATGGCCTTTAATTAATCATACAATTATAAAATGTGCTATAATGAACTGTAATAAATGTTCCATACCAATGCAAGGTATTGGGGGTAGGGTGATTTATGGGAATCCTGTATTTTATGCATGATTGTTCTGTAAATCACAACTTCTCTAATAAAGAAAAAACTCTTTTGTAGTAAAAATCCTAACCTTTTTTAATATCTCACAAAATTATCCATGCTCATTATGAAGAACAGACAGGAAAGAATATAAAAAACTTGGGGAAGAGTGATAAAGAACGCTTGCTTTACAAATTACTAGAATATTATAAAATTTACAATAATTAAAAATAGTGTGTGCCTGTGGCAACAATCAATGGAGGGAGCAAATGAATAGAACTGATCACTTCCAACAGAAGCATCTACTAGATAATAAAGTCTATAGTTCATATTGGTGGTGATGGAATGACTTTTCAAGACATGGTATTGGGACAGTAAGCCAACTCTTAAAAAAAAAAAGATCAAGATAGCAACTCATCACATGTGATATATAAAACTGAACTACACTGTAATTGAAGAGCTAAATATAAAATAAATAAGACCATTAAAATTAGAAGATATAAGTAAACATCCAGCAGATCTTGGGATAGGGAATAAAAAACACAATAGATAAAACCACAAATAATGTAGTACAGCAAATACTGAACTACACACGTTTTAAACTTATGTGCCATCAATAATTACCATGAAATGAGTACAAAGATATTAATAAAGGGGAAAATTTGCAACATAATGCCATGCTTTGGAAAAATATAAGCCTGCCTATAATAATATGAGCAAAATCACTGCCAAATAATTTTTAAAAGGAGAAATTCAAATGACCATATAACAACGAAAAAGAAAAACTGTGTTTGATATTATAGGTAATAAAATGCAAATTTTACCAATATCAATAAGAATTGAGCTATATCATTTTGGCTATCAATTCAACAATTATTAAAAAAGAGCAAAGAGCTAATACTCAATTCTTGTGAGAGTGTTGTGACAGAATATGGAGACTTTTTAATTTTCTTTATACAGTTACTATAATTGTATTTATCATTATGAGTTTTTCATAACCATGACAAGCTCCTGAGGACACAATTCAATAGATATGAATAAAAACAAGGGCAATAATAATAATAATAGTTAACATTTATACTGGCACTGTTCAAAGTGTGTATTTATATATCTTTATTTAATCCTTAACACAACTCTATGAAGGAGTTAAGGTTATCTTCTATGTTTTTTAGATGAGGAAATAGAGAGATGGAAGAATAAAATAACTTGACGAAAAATTCAGCTATGTGGCAGAAATAGTACTTGAACCAAGCAGTTTGTCTAAATAAGAATGGCCCATAATGGAAAAGAAGATGGGTGATTATTTTAGTCTATAACATTGATAGTGATAATATATTTATTATTGGAAATACTTGGTCACCCTAGTTAAAAGTCATTGCAGAGATATATAAAACTTTCATTAAAATACAGTTTCAAAACTGCTTTATAGATATCCAAGCAATAAAGAAAAACTATAGATAGGAAAAATAATCATTCACTGATAAAAGGTCTAAGTTCCCTTTATTTTAATTAACTACATAATAATTAATTAAATGTCATTTTGGTGTGTATGGCAAGGCCATCATGTAAAATGTTCGAAATATTTACCTAACGAGTAAACTTATACAAATATAAAATGAAAGACTATAATGCTGCTTTTGCCTTTTTCTATGTTCTCCCCATTTCCTGATTATCCATTTCATGAATTTAAGAATCTTTTTTCAGTCCTTCCTAGTAAGAAATCTCTTTCAAAGACTGTAGGTAGAACAATAAATCTACTTAAATGTTATCATAGCTTTTAGTTTGCCTCTGAGTCATTAAAAACTATATAATATTGAAAAGACATAATTATGATAGCTCTGCAGCAGATTTTTCACAATTTTATCTAACTTCTTTGGCCCTCCATTAAATATTCTTAAAGAATATGTAAAAATGTCCTTGGAAGAAAAATTGTATAGAATTAAGCTAAATCATGGTAAATCTAAGGGAGAAAAATGATTCAATTCATTCATTTGAAGGTGGGTTCTAGGATTGTAATGAATGAAGGAAAGGATATTCTTTTCTCTTTTCTCAGATACCCTAGGTCTAATGGTGGCTGATTGAACCTAAGCAGGAAAAAGAGGGGAAAGAAATATTAATAGATGAATGTGAGAGAAAATGCTTCTTTGAGCATTTTAAATCCAGGTCCCTTTTTTCAAAACATAAAGATTCCAAATCATACAATATAGACTTTAGTAATGAAAGATAAGAATAGAGAGCTCAATTGCTTTCTTTTCAACCAGAATTATAAAGATTGAAGGGTCCTTGGCTTGTCAAGCACAGCTGCCAGGATCCCAAAGAACAGCTAAAGGATGCCCTGAATTACTAGTGCTGTGTTGTAGTGGCTACACTGGATAATATGCAGACAGAATTTTGAAATGACCAGTTTCCAAATCTGTTACTTATTATTTCAAACATTATCTAACAGGATGGCATGAAAATGTGCAACTCGCCTATTCATTATGTTACTTGCATCATATAACTGAGCCACCCTTGCTCAGTAAGCATAAGCCAAATTTATCTTTTCCTGGATTTACCTAAGCTATTAGTGCAGAAGCCAGGAATCTTGCTTGTTGTGGTAATTTGACAACAAAATCATATTTTATATACTTTCCCAAATATCATGGGTGCCTCAAAAGGCAAAATAGTGGGTGTGAACTCATTGCAAACAGAACCTTTGAAAATAGTATAAAATCTATACTATATGGATATAAAATCTAAGCATTATTAAATAAATAGGACTCTTGGTGACTAGATATTTGCAGATAACCTTGACTGTCTTGCATAATACTGCTTTAAAACATCTATCCCAAAAAAGATTTTGCTGCATTAATTCTCGCTATGAGTATCTTAATGCCCTAATATAACTTATAAGATAAAGAAATAACACACAAAGAAAGAAAAGATTCAAGCTGAATTCGAGCCCAAGACCTCTATTTATATTGGATCAGGTTGAAAGTTAAACACTTGGCAAGATGAATGGATATCAATATCTCCTGATTTAATTTGGATATTTTTGTTAAATATCGGTTGACCTTGTTTTGAAATGGACAAAAGATTGATAAGGAAAACTGTAACCACATATTGTTCATTTCAAAAAAGAATAGAAATGATGATGGTGATGTCAATTTATATTATATATATAATAAAGGCAGATGAACACTAAAGTGGGTTATTGAGTGAGGTTATATAATTTTCTTCCCTTGAGGCTTTTTATATAAGAGAAATAGCCATCTGTCTTGGATATTGAGGGTAGAGAAGATTATGTTAGGAAGCTTCTCTGAGCTTTTGGCCTTTTCATTTTATGAAACAGTTTGAAAGAGTGAAATGCCAAAGAGCCATCACTGAATAGAGAAGATTTAGAGATGATTCTTTTTTAGAAAATCACTCCCACTCAAGGGTATCTATGAAGTATTCGATGGCATGACCTGTTTACAGGTGCTTTTACCCCAGGGTAAAGCCAGAATTGGAGAAGTTTCCCATTTGATGTCCTTTGTATTGGGAACAATGGTTCATTCAGTCTGGGGATACAGAGATGAACACAATTAAATTCCTGCCTCCATGGATTTATAGGCTTAATTGGGAGAAGAGATATATAAACAAATAAAATACAAACTGCGCAGTAAGTGCCATATGGAAGCTTGGAAGATGTTCATAGTTAGTGTAGAAGGGTGGGCGATTTTCTGGCAAAGGAAAGGATCTGAGAAGGAAACAAATTCATCTAAATTTTTGCAGATGACTAGAAAAGAATTTACTAGGAAGACCAGGAAGAAAGGACATTCTCAGCTGAGTGAAGAGCAGACAGGCAAACCCCTTATATTCTGAGAAGTGTGAGTAGTTCCCCTGCTGCTATAACAAATACCACACAATGGGTTGACTTAACCACAGGACTTTATTGGCTCAGTTTCAGAGGCTAGAAGGCTTACTTCCTCCTGGGGACAGAAGCATTCCCGCTGGTGGGAAATCCTTGGGTTCCTTGGCTTTCCCATCACATGGCGATGTCCTCTCCTTTCTCTTCAGGGTTCTACTAACTTCCAGCTTCTGCTCAATATGGCTTTCTCTTCATAAAGCTTCCAGTAATAGGATTAAGGCCCAATCTCATTAATTTGGGTCATGCCTTAGTTAAAAATAACATTTTCAAAGGTTCTGTTTGCAATGAGTTCACACCCACAGGAATGGGTTAAGATAAAGAACATGCCTCACCCCCACCCCCACTCCCCATCCAGGGTATATAATTCAACCTACCACAAGCAGGAAGTGTTGAGGCAGGAAATGAAGTCAGAACAGAAGTCTAGATAAAGGAGTGCCTGGAAGGGTGGGCTACATGGTTTGGCGTGTTCAGAAAGATATGGGAAGCCATGGAAGAATTTTAAGCATGGGACAGAACAAATCCCTAAAATTAATTTTGTGGCAGTGTAGGAAAAATGGTTCATAGGGGGAAGGCTAGATTCGAGGAGATGATTTTGGAAGGAATTAAAAGTCCAGGCCAGGCATATTGAATTAAAGCAGGTAGTTGATGGTGGGTAAAGTAGTGTAGATTCAAAAGACCCACAAGGGGGTAGACCTGAGGAAAATTTATAAAAAGATTCTGGAATAGTCTCTCTAATGAGATATGTAATGTAAGAGTCCTAAAATTTTAGGGGAGGAAGAAGAATAAATTACATTTTAGGGGAGGAAGAAGAATAAATTCAATTACAAACCTGTTGACTGGGCATGGGGGTCATTGTTTTGCCTATGTGGGTATCTCCATGGTTTGTAGCTTAATGAGAGAGGTTTGGGCAAAATATGCAGATTAGAGGGGAGTTTCCCAACATGACATGACTATTTGTAGTAGATCATGGCATTAAATAATACTGCCTGATATAGTGAGGAATTTATTACCTTTTCAATTTTCTTTCTCTTTAGATTAACCTCTTGAGCTGGTTTTAGTTTGGTGAAAATATGTTTTTAACTTTTGCTAATCTCTCTTTTAAACAGAGAGAAAGTCAACCTCAGATTCAAGGTTGTTAAGCTGATAGTAAATATCTGATTATAATTTAATAATGTCACTATGTTTTTGCTATGTTCTTTTTTTATCATTGCCTTTTATTTGTAGCAAGTTATGTTTATTTTGGATTACAATAGCCCTAATAATTTTATTTATATTTATATAAATTTTAAAAGGTGATTCAATTCAATTAGATATTATTTAAAGAAGAAATTACGTGGTGTCTAGTTATGGAAACAATCATGAAAGTGGTATGTGTTCAGACTTGGATACAGCAAAAGAGGCCCATTTATGGGCAATGCTAGAACTTATATTCATCTCTACATTTGGAGTAACAGAAATTGATGCAATTATTTTACGAGATGGTTTAGGAAGGATTCCTAACTCCAATAGATGGGCTTCAGTGTTTCTGTTATTTATCTTACCTGTAAAAATTTGTATCTGTCTGCATTTTTTTTTTTCTGGAGAGAGCAAGATCATAGGTGTTTTTTTGTTTGCTTCTCTTGCTTTTTTTTTTTTTTTTTTCATATTCTCAAAGAGAATTTTTTTAACCAAAATAAAATAAGTACAATGGAAGTGAACGGAGAAGAGAGCTGAGGGCAGTCAGAGGAAGAGGATCACTGGATTAATGGAGAATTAAAATTCAAAGATGTGGGAGGAAGATCCGTAGAGTGTTGCCACAGATGTCAGGGGAAAGAGAGGTATCACCCAGCCCAAGGGAAGAGAGGCATGAGTAGTTAATGGCTAATTTTGTCAAATGCTACAAAGTGGTTTAGTCAGCAAAGGTCTCAGTGATCAATGCCCTCTGGTTTAATAATATGGTGACTATGCCAGAGCAATTTCATGGGGTGATAAGGATGGAAACCAGACTACAGTGGGAGAGGAGTTAATGGGAGGGAAGGAGATGGTGACAGGAAATGAGAATTAGAATTTTCTAGAAGCTGACTGAGAAAGGGAGAGAATATCTGGGCACTAGCTAAAGGGGGTGCAAAAACAAGAGATGATTCCTTGTTTGCTTGTTTTAAGGGTGGGTGACATATGGTCTTGATGATAAACTTAAATGATAGAGTCATTAAATTTAAAAAAGAGGTTAAATTTGCAGGAGATGATGGGAATGATTTATGAAACAAGGTTCAGATTGGAATGGGACAGTTATGTGATCCAGAGCAGAGAGGGAAATCAGCTTGAATACGAGATTGGAGGGAAAAAGACTAGCTGAGTAGAATAATATGGAGAAGTCAGAAGTAGTGAGGGAGCTTCATTTCTAAGAGCCTCATAATTCCCCATAAAGAAGAATCATTCCATGAGTGAAGAGACAGAGGCAGGATAACAAACTGCGCCAGCTGCTAAGGGAAACCTAAAAGGATGCCAAGCAAAGGGAGAAAGGATGCCATGAGAGGTCGAGGATACAATCAGTTGAAACAGTTTGTACAAATGTCCCAGGCCACTCTTAGCTTTAGAAATGTAGGATGCAGACCAAAGGACTGATAACTTCTTGTGTTTTATAGGAAAAAGTCACTGTCCCTGCTCCTATTCAAGAGAATTCCTTCTCTCCCTGGTACTTGGAATGCCATCCATCTCTTAGCAGTTATTAAAGGATTTTTTTCCCCATAGTTGTCCCTCTCTTATTTTTCAAATAAACTTTTCCACCTGTCTGATTCATCCTCACTAGTCCAATTCAGGCATTAATACCTCATATTTTAAAAACAAGTCCTGGTTTCTTGTTGAACAAGATGGTGGCATAAGATATTCCAGAGTGCAGTTCCCCTACAGAATCTTTGACCAAATTGCAAAAACTGGCAGAAACTTCTTTCTCAAAACTCTGGACAACAGCTAAAGGGTTGTAGTAACTGGGTCAGGATGGAGTTGGGAATGGGGAATTAATAATACTTAAATTGTACAGAGTTTCTATTTGAATTGAATATAAAGTTTTGATAATGGATGGTGGTGATGTTAACAACATTGTAAATATAATTAACAGCTCTGAATTATATATTTGAATGTAGTTAAAAGGGGAAATTTTAGGTTGTTTACATGTTACTAGAATAAAAAAATTTAAAAACACAGGGCTATACAACACAAAAATTGAACCCTATTGTAAATGATGGACTATAATTAAAAGTACAATTATAAAAAGATTCTTTCATGAATTGTAAAAAATGTACCACACTAATGCAAGGTGTTAATAATAGGATGGTATATGGAACTCTATATTTTACACATGATTTTTCTTCAAACCTACAACTTCTGTCATAAAAAAGAAGAAGAAGAAGGAGGAGGGGGAGGAGGAGGAGGAGAAGAAGAAGAAAGCATTAGGAGAAACCTGTGGTGCCCTTGCTGACACTTCCTCTACTCCCTAGCCAAGAAGGTATGCTGTGCACTCCATTGTGGGTCCCTGGCCCTGTTCTAGTGGGACCAGAGTAACCCTTGTGCACATACAGGGGTGCCTGTATGTCAGTATCCATCAATTGGGTGCCAATATGAAGGCTAAACTATGAAGCTTGCACTCTCAGAACTTGCTCTGCAGGCAGAAGAAGTTTGCAGACAGCTAAATCAGTGTTAAAAAACAATTGTCAAAACAGCCTGGGACAAAAGATTACCTGTTTTAATTCGTACAATAGAGCACCCAGGAGGGGGAAAAAGCCTATTTCACAAGGAATAGCAGGGGCAGTAGAATTCCTTTAACAGGGTATTTCCTAAGGCCAGGAGCAAGCACAAGCCTGAGGCAAAATGCAGGCTCTGAAAAGACAGAGAGGATTCTACATTTCACAACAACTCTGGGCTAACGTTCTTGATAAGAGGGCAAAACTGTGAAGGAGAGCTCAGGCTCTAGATGTTATATCCATTAGTGTAAGTGGTGTATTGACATCTACTATTAATGTAAACTACCTATTTTTTCCTTCAATACAGTCAATATTTGCTTCATTTATTTGGGGACTTTTCCATTAGGTGCATATGCCTTTATGATTGTTATGTCATCTTGTTAAATTTACCCATTTGCAGTATACAGTGACCTTCCTTGTCTTTTGTAACAATTTTTTACTTAAAGTCCATTTCACCTGGTATTAGTATAGCTACCTCAGCTCTCTTTTGTTTACTATTTTAATGGAATATTTTCCCACTCTTTCACTGTCAGCCAACTGGTATCTTTGAATTTAAGGTAAATTTCTTGAATTTAGCATATGTTGGGTCATTCTTTTATATCCATTTCTGCCAATCTCTGCCTTTTGACTGTTGAGTTTAATCCTTTTACATTTAAAGTAAATACGGATATTGCAAAATTTTCTTCTGCTATTTTGCTATATGGTCTTTTAAAGTCCTATATGTTTTTTTTTGTACCTTAAGTTCTCTATTAATGCCTACTTTAATGTTTATTTAATTTTTTTTATATTGTATCATTTTGAGTCATTTCTCATTTCTTTCTGTATATATATTTCATATATTTTCTTTGTGGTTACTGTGGGGCTAAAATTTAAAATCCTAAATCTATAACAATCATGTTTGACTTGATACAAACTTAACTTCAATAGCACACACATGCTCTGTTCTTGTGCCCTTCCATACCCCATCTTTTTGTTGTACTCTTTACAAATTACACTTTTATACATTTTATTTAAAAACTATAGATTTATCATTATTTTTATACATTTACATTTTTGGACTTGTAAGAAGTAAAAAGTGAAGGTACATAACAAAAAATACACTACAATATAATAGTATTGCATTTATAATTAACCATATTATATTGGAATTTATAATTAACCTTTACCAGAGGTTTTTATTTCTTCATGCCACTTTGATCCTCTGTCATGTGTCCTTTCCTTTCAGTTTGAAGAACTCCATTTAGCATTGTTTGTAGGACAGGCCTAAGGCTGACAAACTCCCTTAGCTTTTGTTTATTTAGGAATGTCTTAATCTCTCCCTCATTTTTGGAAGTTAATTTCACCAGATATAGAATTCTTGATTGGCAATTGTTTGTCCTACTGCCCTTGTGCCTGCATGGTTTCTGATAAGAAATCACTACTTAAACTTATTGGGACTCCTTTTTTATATAACACATTGCGTTTCTCTTATAGCTCTCAGAACTCTCTTCTTGTTCCTGGCATTTGACAACCTTTTACAATTGCAACTGAAAGAATCAAATACTTAGGAATAAATTTAATCAAGGTTATAAAGTACTTATATGAGGAAAGCTACAAAATTTTGCTAAAGAAATCAATTAAAATCTAAATATATGGAAAGACATTCCATGTTCATGGATTGGAAGACTAAATATTGTTAAGATGTTAATTCTTGGCAAAGTGATTCAACATAGTCCAATTAAAGTTTCAGCAGTCTTCTTTGAAGAAATGGAAAAAAACAATTATCAAATTCAGATGCAAGGGTAAGGGACCCCATATAGCCAAAATCATCTTGAAAAAGAAGAATGAAGTTGGAAGACACATATTTTCTGATTTTAAAACTTATTAGAAAGCTACAGTAATCAAAACAGCATTGTACTGGCACAAGGACAGATATATAGACCACAGGAATTGAATTGGGAGTTCAGAAATAAACCCTCACATTTTTGGCCAATTGATTTTTGATAAGGGTGTCAAGTCCATTCAACTGGGAAAGAATAGACTCTTTAACAAATGGTTCTGTGAAAACTGGATACTTATATGCACAAGAATGAAGGAGGACCTTATCTCACATTATATACAAAAATTAGTGCAAAATGGATGAAAGCCCTAAATATAACAGCCAAGACTATAAGATTCCTAGAAGAAAACATAGGGAAGCATCTTCTGGACCTTGTGTTAGGCAATGATTTCCTAGACTTTACACCAAAAGCTTAAGCAACAAAAGAAAAAAAAAAGATAAATGAAACTTCATCAAAATTAAAAACTTTTGTATATTAAAGGGCTTCATCAAGAAAGTAAAAAGACAACCCAAAGAATGGGAGAAAATATTTAGAAACCACATATCTGCTAAAAGTTTAATATTCAGAATATGTAAAGAAATCCCACAACTCAACAACAAAAAGAAAACCCAACTTAAAAATGCACAAAAGACTTTAATAGACATTTCTCCATAGAAGATATACACATGTCAATTAAGCACATGAAAATTTGCTCAACATTAGTAGCTGTTCAGAAATGCAAATCAAAACCACAATGAGATACCATTTCACACCCACTAGAATAGCTGTTTAAAAAAACAGAAAATAACAAGTGTTGGAGAAGAAGTAGAGAAATAGGAACACTTGCTCATTGTTAGTGGAAATATAAAATGGTAAAGCCCCTGTGGGAAACATTTTGGCAGTTCCTCAGAAATTTAAGTATAGAATTACCATAACACCTGGCAATCCCACTTCTAGGTATATACTCATAAGAACTGAAAACAGGGACTCGAGGGATTTTTGCATTCTGATGTTCATAGCAGCTTTATTTACAATTGCCAAAAGAGGAAAGCAAGCCAAGTATCCATCAAATGATGAATGGATAAACAAAATGCGGTACATACATACAATAGAATTTTTTCAGCTGTGTAAAGGAAGTTCTGATACATGTGACAACATGGATGAACCTTGTAGATATAATGTTGAGTGAAATAAACCAACACAAAAGGACAAGCAGTGTATGATCTTACTGATTCGAAATGATTCGAATAAACAAATTCATAGAGTCAGAAACTAGAATACAGGTTACCAGGGGGCTGGGGTAGGTAATGGGGAGTTAATGCTTAATTGGTACAGAATTTCTGTCTGGGATGATGGAAAAGTTTTTGTATTGGATGGTGGTGATGCACAAGATTGTGAATGCAATTAACACCATTGAATTTTATATTTGAATATGGTTAAAAGGAGACATTTTAAGTTGTTTGTGTGTTACTAGAATAAAATTTAATAAAAATCATGAGACTACAAAACAGTAAACTGTAATGTAAACTATGGACTATAGTTAATAATACAATTATAATAATATCATTTCATCAATTGTAACAAAGGTACCACACTAATAATGCAAAATGTTAATAATGGCGGTTTTATGGGAACTCCATTTGCATGTTTTTTATGTAAACCTACAACTTTTATGATATAAATAAATAAATAAATCCCCCTGACCCCTCCAGCTACCTTCAATCCTCTTCTTGTAAACTTCTTGAAAGAGTTCTTTCATACAGCAAATCCACCTCCTCACCCTTCTTTTCTTTTATTATTTTAAAATACAAATATTCTTTCAGATTCATGTATAAATTTTATTTAGTATTTTGAATAGTCAATGTGTATAAAATTCAGAGATTTAAATGGACTAAGAAGAGTTCATCTTTCCCATCCTTGCCCTCTAGGCACCCTATGTCCCTTCCTTGTAGGCAATTATTACCTGTTTTTTGTTTGTTTGTTTTGTATATGCTTCCAGAGATATTTTACATTTAAGCAAGTAAATACTTATATAGGTTCTTTTTTTCTACTTATTTTAATAAGTGATAACATAGTATGCACACTGTATCACTACTTTCTTTCCTTGCTTAATATACTTTGAAGATTTTCTTTTATATTAGCACATAGAAAATTGCCTTAATCATTTTAACAGCTGGAAAGTATTCTATTACACAGATGCACATAATTTATTTCACTTGTTTCTATAGAGAGATATTTATGTTGTTTTCAATATTTACTTACATACAAAGCTACAATGAATAAGTTTGAACATATGTACCACTTATATTACCTAACTGCAAATATATCTATAGAATAAATTCCTAGTATTGAAATCACTAGACTACCAATCTGTTTAACCCTTACTGACCAGCTTTATTTCACCAGTTTCACTGAAAGAGCTCTTTTCAAGGTCACATGAAATTCCAAGGTGATTCTAATCCTCATATAACCCCTTATAGCTTTGGACACAGCTGACTGTTACTTATTCTTTCTTAAAATGCTTTCTTCTTTTGGCTTCCATTACTTTACACCCTCCTGGAGTTCCCCCTACTGTCATGACTGCTCCTTTTCAGTTTCCTTTTCTGACTCCTAAACTTTTCAACGTCCTTATTTTGGACAGTTCTTGAGCTCTCTTCCTAGCTTGATCTTTTAACTACATTCTTTCCTTAATTAATCTCTTAAAAGTCCTTTGTTCTAAATACTAGTTACACGCTGATGAGTCGCACATTTTTATCTCCAACTCTGATGTTCTCTTGAGTGCTGACTCCACTGCCCTTGTGACTCCTTCTCCTGGATATATAAATCGACTACTCAAAATTTAACTGTTCCTCCCTAGTCTTCTTCATATCAGTTGGTGCCAATTCCATTTTCCCAGTTGGCTCCTGCTAGAAATCTAGTATAAGCCTTGATTCTTTCCTTTTCTTCTGTTAGCAACCACATCTAATGCATCATCAAGTTTTTTCATCTTTTCCCCTAAATATATCCAGGATGCTCCACTGCTATTACCTAGTTAAAGACTAGAAACTCTAGTAGCTTCCTGAAAGTTTTCATGCTTAAACTCTTGTCCCTCAACAGCTAATCACACAACAGCAAGACAGAGCTTTGTAAAATATTTCCCTGCTGAAAATGCTTTAATGGTTTCCCATTGTACAAAGAAGAGAACTGAAACTCTGCACCTTGGGCTAAAAGCCACACAGGATCTGGCTGCTGCCCATCTCTCTGAGAGTAGCTTGTTCCACTCTGTGCTGTGCCTCATTTGCACAGATGTGTTATCATTATTTTTTTTATTTCTTAAACTCTCTAAGCCTCTTTGTGTTCCAGGTTCTTCTCATTTGTTGCTTCCTTTGCCCGGAACACTCTTTCCTCAGATCTTTAGATAACTGGCTTTTTTCTAATCCTTTAGGGCTCAACTCACATGCTATTTCCTCAGAGAAATTCCCCTGGACACTCTAATAAACAATGCAAGGTGTTGGTGATGGGGTGATGTATGTGAGTCCTGCACGATGATAAGCATGCTTGTTTTGTAAATTTACAACTTTTGCTATATACTTGTTTATGTATGTTCATGTATGAATGATATACTTCAATAAATTTTTTTTAATGAAAAAGTCACCCTACCTCTATATGATTTATTTACCTAATTACCCTTTTAAAACTTTCTTCAAGGAATTATCTGAAATCATTTAATTCTTTCTTTATTGTCTCTCTTTCCCCTGGAATATTAGCTCCATGGAGATTGCCTATCTACTTCACCACTTTATCCCTAGACACAAATTGGTTCTCAATCAATATTTGCTGAGTGAAAGAATAGGAAGAATGTGGGGCAAAGGTTTTGAAGGAGTTGGTGAGGTTTTATATCATATAGCTGTCCATGTAATTTATGTTGGATAAAGAAAGAAGGTAGGTGGCAGGCAGGTTAGGAGGTTTGAGTTGGACTGAAAGAATTGAACTTGGCCCTCTTGAGGCTGAAGAATGGGCCAGAGAGAATAAGGAAAGGTATGAGGAAGCTAAAAGAAAAGTGGGTGATTATAGCAACTAGAGTATTCTTGTAAGAAATTTCCAATGTAGAGCAGGTTCTGGGTTATTCAGAATTCCAAGGCAGCTGCAGCCTCTCATTTGCAACTCTTGCTCAACCTACAATTACTTCTGAGAGAAGGACACACCATCAAGGGACTGGAGAGGACATCAGATAAGCATTTTATTTTATTTTATTTTATTTTATTTTATTTTAAAGATTTTATTGATTTATTCATTTATCCCCCCCTTGCTGCTTGTGCTCGCTGGGTCAGCTAACCACGCCGTGCGGGCGGGCTTGCCTTCACCAGGAGGCCCCGGGAACCGAACCCGGGGCCTCCCATATGGTAAACAGGAGCCCCACTGATTGAGCCACAGCCGCTTCCCAGATAAGCATTTTAATACTTGCTGTATACTCATTGATATAATTTTGTCCTATTTATGTTCATTCCTAAACTCTGAAACATTTCTCCTTATACCTTTTCCAGTGGAAGTAATAATTTCTGTTTTAGATGCCAATTTTGAGTTTCCTTACTGTACCTCAAGGGTTCTTCACTTTTAGAGTAGAATTTGGTGTTACTTGCCTGTCTGGATTAAAGCTGAGGAAATGGGAAAGCAAGGTTTCCCATATCAAAACACAGGCTGTGATTCTATGCAGGATCACTACAGATGCTTCCCTAGGGAGTTCTGGACTCCATCACTTAAAAATCAATAGTACTTTCAGATAGGTGCTGTCTGGAGACTATGCACTGAATCTTGTTTACTCTGCCTCAGACAGCATCCCTTCTACCTCCTAACCTGTCTGCCCTGCTCCCTTCTTTCCTTATCCTCTTAAGTTAATATTGAAAAAAAGAGAATCCAGCCATGGCTTTTCAAAGATTGCAATGTCTTTGTTGTTATACATTAGCCATTTATTACTAGTGTATTAGAAAGTGTCCTTCAAAAATCCTTTAAATGGGTTCATTAATAGTTAAACAAATTTAAAAGGGACCATATTTAATAGATAAGAATATATATATATATATTTTTTTAGTAATAAACACATTTTTATGAACTATTACTACAAAGAACTACAAGAGGGGAAATAAAGTTTAGTGATTTTTCGGTAAACATTTTTAGCATAACAGTCTTTGGGACCAGATACTTTAAAAAAAATCAAGCTTATAAACACCGTTGCTCTGTAATCAACTGGTGTACACTAAAAACAGATAATAAATGGAAATACATGCTCTTAAAGCATTTCCACAGGAAATGTTCATATTTTTCATGACATTCTAAATCATTTAGTAATTACATATGCTACATTAACTAGAACACAGGTACTCTTTATTGCACATTTCAAAGTTGTAAGGAGGCTCTAGCTTAAGAGGCAGTCTTTATGTAGGGGGAAAATTATATTTTTGAATTGTTTGGCTCAAAAATGCATACTGCCAGGGCAGCTTCATTTTACAAACAAAACTTTTTACATAAATTTTTGGATTTTGAAGCCATAAGAATATTTTAACTATCATTCCTTTCATATCCAATTATGAGGAAAGTACTTTTTGGAAGTCTTTGAAAAAAGATATGCATCCAATTTTAAATTAAAAACAAAATATTTCATAAGAAAAGTGTGTTGTACTATTTTTATTAGCAGCTTTGTGGCAATTGTTATATATGAATATTCTAAGAACTTTATAAAACTAGTCAAGTAACACATTTATATAAAAATGAGAAAACTGCCTTACAAATGTGCTGTAGCTCAATCCCAGTCATCTATAAAACTTGGGTTATGATGCAAGGAGATGAAAATTACATTACTCTTTAAAGTCTTCATTCTAACAAATAGAGAACTTTGTATATTGTTGAAGAAAACTAAGCTCTGCATATGTCTTAAGTCCATTATCCTTAGTTGACCCTTGAATAAATGATTCATGCTAACAAAAAAGGGTGTGAAAAAATATACTAAAATTTCTTGGATAAAATAAGTAAAAGTTATTTTTCATACCTGAAAACTCCTGGGGACCAGGGAAGTATTTATTCTAGAAATATCTGACTTTGTTCCTTAATGGACAATCTATCCAAAGCATAGAAAATCACTTCTCATTGGAAACAGTGAATAACAACTGTTATTATCAAGACTGACCTTGAAACAGATTTACTGGAGTGGGAGGTGGAAAGGGCAAGAACTACATTTTCCTTGTAGGAGACAGAGTGGTGATACTTGTACTTGCTTCTGAGTCTGGGGAGGAGTAGAGGAAGAGGGGAGAATGAAGAACAGTGCTTCTAAGTGAGAACAAATGGCAGACCCTAGTCTTTCTCAGGTTTTCTTTGGCTGTTGACACACCTATTCCAAATAGTGAAAGGCAGCCCAGAATCAAGTCCACCTTCCCCAACAAACATACAGACAAACGGAGTAAAGCAAACTTAAGCATCACTAAATTGTTGATAACCAAGTGAAATTTCAAAGATTTGTAAAGACAACCAGAGTAAATCGATTTTGAATGTTTCACTTTTCTGTTTTTTTTCCTCACGCATAACACATCCACTAAAATTTAATCAAACTGCAACGATTACGTAGATATCCCAGAAAAGGAGGGGGAGGACGCCACCTGCTTATGTCATCTAAAACGTTCACTTAAATCAGCTTAACTATGTTACAATCGTCCAGGTGTCTGCGAAGCAGACAGGGAAACTAGGTCTTCTCCAAAGGTTTCTGCCAGAGTGCAGGGCATCGCATATTGAGTCCCCATCCAATGCCCTATCAGGGGCTGTTTTGTGTAAACGGAAATAACCCCAAAACTAAATCCTGCATTTGAGGCACCCAAAATATCAATCTCAGTATACTTTCCAGCTGCAAAGATGCGGCTCTCGCAGTCCCCTAGGGAACACCAAACCTGCTTATTCATCACTTAGGATGAATCACCACTCTGCTGGCAGCTCAAAACCTCGCTCCTTTCCTCAACTACCCCAGCTAACAGGAAGGCGCCTTCACTGGGCAGGACCTGCAGCATCCTAGACACATTGCGGCGGCGAGGTGGAAGCGCCCTCCTGTCCCTTTATCTCAGTGGTTCATACCCGCTGGAAATCAAGTTGGAAAACTGCAAGAGATTCGCGATCTATGGCGCCTCCTGTCTTCCCACATTTCTAGGTTCGTTTCCCTGAATCCGCCCTAGATCCCACCGAAGGATGGATTCAAGGACTTTTCCCGTCCCTCCCCCACCCCCTGGCCCCGGCCCCGGATTCTGGCCCACGCCCTGCCTCCAGCCTAGTGGGTCCCCAAGACAGGAAGCAGCGGGAGCCTGCGCCCTAAGAGAGGTGTCGCCTACACAGACTGTCATCCCTCGCCCTTGGGCAAAAGCCGGGCTGCACTCTCTCAGCTAGGACCACCTGCCCCGCCCAGGACCACGCCTGCTGCTCTGCAACTTCGCCCCGGAAAACAGAGGTGGAGGTCAGAGTAGGAAATGACAATTAGGAATTCCTGGGTTGCTCCTCCGCCCTCAAGAAGTGTCGGAAAAGGAATTAGACGCCAGCCCCACAGGACTTCGCAGCTCTCCCTAGAAAAGCAGGTTCTGGACTGGGGGCTCCTCCACTCTCCTTCCCCAGCTGCGCGCCAGCCGCGGATGCCGCGCGCTCTCCGCTGCTAGGCGCGGATCCGCAAACTCACCCCGAGCGCTATCCCGCAGCCTTCCGCAGCGGCAGAAGTGCTCCCCAGGCCCTGGACGCGGGCGGGCAGGGGCTGCCATGCGGGGCGCGGGCCGCTGCCGGGCGGAGAGCTGCACGTCTCGGTTGCTTTCGGGTCTGCGGAGCGGCTTGCGCCCTGCAGAACTCGGGCACCGCGCCCGGGAGAGTCTGGGGCGCCTGGCAGGCGTGCGCCCCGGGCTCCCCGCCGCGCCTAAAGCCCTTCTCTTCTTGCTTTCACCTCTTCCTTCCCTCAACACCTCTTTCTCTTTTTGTTTCTCTCACTTTTTCGCCTCGCTCTCTCCTCTCACTTCTCTCCTCAGTCTCCTCCCTCCCCTTCCACTGATGCGTGGCGGAGGAGGGCGGGAGAAGGGGGAAGGGAGAAGTCCCGTCTCTTTAACCTGAGTGATACCTTGGAGATGATCTGTTCATGGAATCTGGAAATGAAGTGAACAACTTTTCTGAAAACATCTGAAATAAAATTATTTTAGAATCCTTTTCCTTTTCATCTTTCTATCTCCTTTCCCGTGGCTCTTTTTGCCCTTGTTTGGGGGTTTGGGGGATTGGGAATGTGGTGACATCAGAGAAGGAAAGTGAAATCTTTGCAAGTGGGCTCGTGAACCAGCCATTGATTGAGTCTAAAAATCAATTTATCCCCAATTTCACAAAAGAAAAAGAACTGGGGTTGAGGTTGGGAGTGATAGGAAAAGGGATTTAAGACAGGGCAATGGGTCAGAGTTTATCCAGAGCTTTATTCTGAAGTATTCTAAATGTTTTACTCTGAAGATGCCTTAGAATACATCTCCAGTGTTCTCATCTGACCTTGACCTTCCTGTTCTTGGCCTTAAATCTCTATCCAGATCAGCGTTTTACAGCCCTACAAACAGAATGCTTTCAGCTGCAGCTTACCAGGAACTCCTCAAACCTGATTTGAGGTACCCTAGAAATTTGAGTGTTTCTTGGAGAGTGGCATTTTTCCAGCACTGGACGTGGTCTTCAAAGCTGTCAGGGATGGTGATAGACTATTTGCACTGCCTCTGCCCTCCTCAGGCTGACCCACTCAGGATTGTATTGCAACCTAGGTTTGAGTGTCTCAAATCCACCAGAGAGGAACTCCAGTCACAGAGATCTTTTCTGTATGCTCTCTGGCCTCCCAATACTTTCTGCCATCTAAAACCCATCTTATATTAATCTTCCTTAAAGATCAGATCTGTATTTCCCAGACTATCTTCCTTCCATAGGTGATACCCTTTTTCTGAGGTATGATATATTTAAATGAGGTACTGCATGTAAAACACTATAATCCTTGGCACTTAGCTGGTAGTCAGTAAATATTAGCTGAATTACTATGGGCAATGACTTCAGATTATCATTAGCATTTATTTCATGTTCTCATTCTCTCACATAATTCTTAAACTTCAATTCCCTGTACCATGATTTGCATTGTTCCAATCCTTGTCTCCTATAAATATATGATATGTGGTTATGACTTCTCAGTTAGGCAAGCATAATGAAGAGCAAGCCAAGATTTATAACTTTTGTAGTAGAACAAAGTGATTTCCTCAGAAGATATGATATTGACCACCTTGATTTTACACTTATACCCAGGGTAATTTGTAACACATCTTGTACATGACAGCCTTTGAGAGAAACCAAGGTTTTGTCATCTCAACAGAGCAGATTAGAGGAGTTTCCTGCAATGACAGTGCAAGGAGGGCAGGTTGTTCACAGAGATACAGAAGATACTCTAAGGAAGTCCATATCTAGCAAATGTTCTTCTTCTGTTTAATAGTTGTAACGGGGGGTATGATTAATGCAATAGCATTAACTGAAATCTGGAGAGTTGAAGACCCCTCTACTTCAGGATGTTTACAAGATGACATGACTGGACTTGTGTAGTTGAGGTGAACCATTCAATAGAACACCTGGGAAGAAGATTATATTAAGTGAAAGTGTAAGGAAGACCCTACCTATGATGCAAAAGGGACCTAAAATTTCAGAAGTGTCTGCTATTGCTACTGCAACAAGCAAATTTGCTAAGGTTTCAGTAATGAAAATGCACTTGCATTCTGCAGCAGGACATTGCACCCTCAGGTATTCAATTTGCTATTCAGTGCACAGATGCCTAAAGCGGCAGGCAGGACACAGATGCACTCAGTAAGATTTTCTCTGAGTGACTGTAGGGGATGTTATAGATTAAACAATGAAGGCTGCTTCTTTGGATATCTTACTACATTTTAGAAGCCCGAATTTCAGTGACCAAGAGGCCAGAATCTCAGACAGTGTTCAAGTTCATTTTTCTTTAATTGTTTAAAATGAATTAAGTTAACACAGTCAAGTTATTTTTGAAAGCTGAGATGAAAGATTCAGAAAGTGTCACTGCTTAAGGGTCTTTTTTGTTTTTCATCTTAAATATGTGGAATGAGGGACATGAGTATCAAGACTATTTCTTGAGCTTTTGCCAGAGATGAGATTTTTCATCTGAGGACAAATTGCACTGTTTTAATAATATTGTTTCAGCTTAAGACTAAGTTGAAAGCTTACTGCACTGCTAAGATAACTGTAAAAGCCAGCCATACAGTGCAAAATTAAGGAAAAGGCTCAGAAGCAGTAAAAAGTTGTAAGCAGTGTAGACACAATTAAGACAAATAGTGTAGGCCTAAATAATGCAAATTTTCTTTTGGTTTCTTTTTTCCATGAGTTATTTGATTAACTACAGAAGAGTAACCTGATCTCATATACCTCATAAATAAGATTCACTGACTCATTCCATGATATCAAAAGGTCAATTTTTTTAAGAGCACTATTTTAAGTACCTTTTTCCCCTCCTACTCCCCGTTTTAGAAAAAATTATTGTAGAGTGAAATGACCATCCATAATGAAAACAAAAGCAAATAAGTAACCCCTCCTTGTGTTTATAGGAAAAAAATTTATTTATTTTTCTTAATTATCCAGATTGACTTTGTGTGTTCATTATATTCAGCAGAAAATTGTTCAGTGCTCCTTTTGGAAGGAAAGTCAGATAGAGAGGTATAAAGATACTGAATAATATAATAGTTCCATAATATGAAGCTAGAAGACTGGATTGTAAGTAATCCCTATTATAAATTGATGCCTATTTACTTGTGAGTAGAAGATATGCTTAGATCAGTCTCTACTTAGGGAATACTATTATATTTAAAGTACAAACAGAAAATTGGGTCCATAATTTAGATGGGTTGTTTTATATAAATCACTAAAATTTTCATTCTAGTACCTAAACTCAAGACTTATCTTTAAACTGCTTCACAATATGATATGACAGAAGGGCCTCTGGATGAAAAGGTTCCAGGTCTGTCATTATGGAACTATCCAACCTTGGGTGAACTGAGCCTTAATTAGCTCATCTCTAAAATTAGGGGGAGGGGTACTGAACAAGATGAACACTAGCACTTAAATGATGTTCTTATCTGTTGCCACACTATTCTTTGAAAGCTGGGTGTTTTGCACACTATAAAGTATAATACGACTGAGAAAAAAAACTTGAAGACTGTTGTCTTGGTTTGCCAGAGCTCCTATGACAAATACTACACAATGGGTTGGCTTAACAATAGGAATTAATTGACTTATGGTTTGGAGTACTATAAATGTAAAATCAAGGCATCAGAAAAGACACTTTCTCCCCAAAGTCAGTAGCATTCTGTTTCTGGCTTGCCACAGTCCTTGGAGTTCATTGGTTTGCATCTCTGTCTCTTGTTACATGGTAATCTCTCTTTCCTTGTGTCTGCTCTTTGGATTTTTGCTGACTTCTGGCTTCTCCCTGTGGCTTTCTCTTTATAAGGCTTCCATAATACAGATTAAGTTCCACCATGATTCAATTGGCCACATCTTAGCATAATAATATGTTTAAAAGGTCTTATTTACAAATAAATTCTCACAGGAATGTCGATTAAGATTAAGAACATGACATTCATTGGGGTTCCTAATTCAATCTATCACAACTGGGTAAAACAAATGAATTAAAAAAGAGGAAATTACCAAGTCTACTATGATGGTATAATAGAAAAATAGTAACTGATCAAATTCAGTTAAAACATGTGGTAATAATAACCTTAAGCTACTATATAATCAAATGCTTTAGCTAAAAATCCCATTTATCTAAAAAGCTAGTCGATACTTATATATTCACGTCTCAATCATTTTGATGCCATTCCTAGTTATATTATAACTGTATTTTCTTAATATTTTCAATACTTTCACAATTTATCATTTATTCTGCATTTGATAAGGCAACAGTGAAATTGTAGCTATATTGTGAATTCATGTGAAAACTATGCATAAAGATCATGAAAAAGCCTTACATTAAAATTGAACTAACTTGGCTCTTGATTTCATTAATCCACTAACGGGTTTGATGACTTTAAGGAGGATGGACCATTGATTCCTTGATATTGATGATTGTACTTGTGAACAGGCCCTTGATATTGATGATTGTACTTATGAACCTTTTCTTTTGCAATTGAAACTTATCTTAGTATTATATGTTGCCTAAGAATTACCTCTTGAGGGCCTCCTTGTTGCTCAAATGTGGCCTCTTTCTAAGCCAAACTCAGCATATATATGCACTACCTTCCCCTTAGTGTGGGGCATAACTCCTAGGGATGAGACTCCTTGGCATCAAGGGATTATTGCCAAGTACCAACTAGCAATGCACCTGGATTAAGACCTTGACCATAAGGGAGAAATGGTATATACAAATGCGTTCTTATGGCTAAGAGATTTCAAAATGAATTAGGAGGTCATTCCAGAATTTACATTTATGCATGTCTCAGCAGGATCTCATTGACCGCCACAGTATATATTGTTTCAAACAGCGGGGGTCCTGAGAGCTCTAGAGACATCCAGAATCTATAGGCAGGGCAGACAGCTCAGTAGTCTGTCAGTGGGCCTTATCTTGGAACTTATGGTCCCCAGTGTGACAGAGTTGGACTCATTTGTAGTTTCCCTACACATGTCTCTTTTGCCCCTTCTATTGGAACCTATAGTTAGTACTACACTTGATAGGTGTATGTCCAAGAGACTTAAATCTTTGGGCTTTCCATGTGCCAGTCAGGCCCTGAATCTCAGCAGAGTTGCAGCATCTACTCTCCAGTTCATTGGACTCACCCAGGACAACGAAAAAGGAGTTGATGATGGGCATCACCCATCCCAAGGAAGAGACAGAGTCTGCAACTGCAAGCATGAGATTCCATCCATCTGCCCCATGGGATCTAAGCCCCCTCACAATTAGGAGCAGAGTGAGCATCACCATCCCAAAATCATCAGGGTTGGGGAATGAACAATGGACTAAGGTAGACTTACTATTATTCTACTATTGACTAATTGTTATTCTAGCAATGGAAGAACTTTTATCATTGATGTGGAGGCAGTGGCCAACAGAGGTTGTGAGGGGAGGGAGAGTGAAAAATAGGTGTAATATGGGGGCATTATTTTCAGGATGCTGGAATTGTCCTGCATGATGTTGCAATGATGGATACAGGTCATTATGTATTTTGCCATAACTTAAAAAATTGCACGGGACAGAGTGTAAACCTTAATGTAAAGTATATTCTGCGGTTAGTGGCAATGCTTCAATATGTGTTCATCAATTTTAACAAATGTACCATGCTAATGAAGGATGTTGTTAATGTGGGAAAACGTGGGAGGGGGAGGGAGTGGGAGTCCTCTATATTTTTTATGTCACATTTACATCTAAAGCTTCTTTAAAATAAATAAATAAATAAATAAATAAATAAATAAATAAATAAACAAATAAATAAATAAAGGTATTTACTTTCTCCCAATTTCAGCTTCCTAAAATTTAATATGGAAATAACTCCAATTCTATCTATCTCCAAATATTACCCTGAGTATACTAAGATATAGTATATGAACTTTCATAGAAAGGGTAATTATATAATATAAGATCAAATTTATATGAAGAAAGCAAGCAATGAAATCAGAACAAAAGCCATGTTTTGATACTTAATAAGATATCTTTGGGGTTGTTAATCTTTTGATAAGACTTTTATAGTATCAACACATAAAAATCGAACTTTAAAGTGGGAAAACTTCATAGATATGTAATTTGCAACTATACAGCTTCTGGACAGCCAGATTGGATGATTTGCATGCATTTGTGCCAGAGAGTTGGAATACACTATAGCAATATTGAAAAAAGAAAAAAACAAATCAGTATATAGTTAAATGGTTTATTAGGATTTCCTCTCTTATCCTCACAAACTGGAAGCAAAGAGTTCAATTAGTCCAAGTTACTTCCTTTATGGGTGAGAAAATCAAGGTTCATAGAGTTCATAATTTGTCACAGGTCATAAAGTTGGCTAAAATCAGAGTTGGGGCTCTGAATTCTAAAGCAGCTCTTACCCATTATACTTCATTGCCACAATTAACAAAATGTGCTACACTATTTTCTGGTAATATTTTTTGTTTTCCATGTACATGTTTTCAGTATCTTTGGCAGATTGAGTTGTGTACCCCAGAAGAAAACATGCTCTTAATCATAATCCATTCCCATGGGTGTGAACCCATTGTAAATTGGATCTCTAAAAGATGTTATTTTATTTAAGGTGTGCCTAACTGAATAAGAATGGGTCTTAATCTTGTGACTGGAGACCTTATAAAGAGAATGCCACGCAGAAGGACCAGAAGCTGGAAGTCAAGAGTAACCCAGAAGAGAAAGGAGAGGATATTGTCATGTACATTGACATGTGACAGGGAAAGCCAAGGAACCTAAGTATCTCTGGTAGTCCGCACCAGAATGTCACAGTGAAAGGGGAAAAAGCAATACCTTGCTCACACCTTGATTTTGGACTTCTTCTAGCCTCAAAACCATGTGCCAATAAATTCCCATTGTTTAAACCAGCCTATTGTTCGGTATTTATCTTAGCAGCATGGGAAACTAAGGCAGTGCCTTATTTTCATTTTTATTTTTAAAAGTGATGTGGCTTTATGGACATAACTGTTGGCTATATCTACATAGATGTCGTTATATATATAATACCTATGAAAGCAAAGAAGCTTTTGAAAAATCAAGGTAAAACTCTATACTGGATCAATGCCAGTTCTTAATCGGTATATGTAAAACAGACTCTAATGTAATTAATATCTGCTCTTGGAATTTTACTAGGACAAAAGAAAAGACTCAAGTGCTCAATAAGTAATAAAATTATACAAAATGTCAGTATTGAGGAGATTGATAAATATGTGTCCTTGATGGAAAACAAACTGTAAATATTTTTAAAATAATATGTTTATTACATCTTTATATGTGTGCTTCTTCTTATGAATGTGAAATGAAACTAATTAATTAATAACTTGATAAAGCTGTTTTTATCATTGCTTAATTAAGTGCACTTCTTGAAGGCTTTTAATACAATTTGTTCAAAGCTCCATGCCAATTCTGTAACCATTTAAAATGCCTTCATAATATTAGCCCAAATTTGAAAATAGAGAGCCTGATGTAGCTGTAGATAAATCAGAGTAAAATGTCCGTAGTTTAAACTCTAAGTAAAACTTAGAGTTTTACTATGGACATTTGATGACACAGACAATTTCTTTGAAATAGGATCCAAATATAAGGCTTTTTGCTTTCAATGGGAGAAAAATTTCTCAACATATTCCAATCATAAATTTTCCTTATAGTTACTTAAAAATCATATGTATTTACATATGTAATAGTATTAGAAGATGCTCAGTAGTTTTTTAAATGTATGCATGAATAAATATTTCAGGTGCATATCTTTAACTTTTATGTTAAATGAAACCTATCCAAAAATGGCATGAACTGAATAGTAGTTCTCCTTTTTCTTCTTCTACCATCACACAGTTTTTCATATTGGATATAGGTATCTTTAAATGTCTGGTCTTCTTTGGGTATATGTTAATGTTTAAAAATGTGACACATCTCCAGTGTGTCAGAATTGGACTCAGTTGTGGTTTCCCTACACAGGCCTTTACTGTCCCTTCTATTTGAACATATAGTTGTTGCTGGAGTTGGCAGGTATACATCCAAGAGACTTTGGGCTGTCATGTGCCAGCTGGGCCCTGAGCCTCAAAGAAGTTGCAACACCTACTCTCCAGTTCATTGGACTCACCCAGGACAACTAACAAGGAGGTGATGATGGATAACCACCACACTAAGGAACTGAGAGAGTCTACAGCTGCAAGCAAGAGAGTCCCATCCATCAACCGTATGGGACTGAAACCCCCTCTCAATTAGAGGTAGTGTGGGCATCACCATCCCAGAATCCTCAGGATTTGGGACTGAACTACAGACTAGAGTGGACTTACTGGTATTCTACTATAGACTTATTGTGATTCTAGCAATGGAAGAACTTATATCATTCATGTGGAGGCAGTGGCCACTGAAGGATATGAAGTCAGGGAGAGGGAAAACAGGTGTAATATGGGGGCATTTTGGGGATTTGGGAATTGTACTGAATGACATTGCAACGACAGATACAGACTATTATATATCTTGCCATAACCTACAGAACTGTGTGGGAGAGAGTACAAACTACAATGTAAACTATAATCCAAGCTGAGTGGCAATGCTCCAAAAAGTGTTCATCAATTGTAACAAATGTACCACAATAATGAAGGCTTGTTGTTAATGTGGGAAAATGTGGGAGGAGTAGGGAGCAGGGCATGTGGGAATCCCCTATATTTTTTATGTAGCATTTATGTAGTCTAAGAATCTTAAAAAAAAAAAAACTAGATACAATACAGCAATGACTTTTTCTGATTATAAGGTACAATTTCAAAAAATTGAGCAATTTTGTTAAATAATATATGCATGTGCATTGAAAGCCATTTCTAATTTATCTGAAATATTAAATTCTTTATACTTAATGTTTAAAACAAATACTAAATAAAATTTCAACCACACACACAAAAGATGTGGCACAGAAGCTCTGTGTGCCAAGGTGTGCCTTCCTAAGAATGGGCGTCATTAAAATTGATCAGTTAATGAACCAGATAGTTCATGGAAAGAGAGACTCTTTTCTCTGTGGCTTGCTACAGAGTAGAATATTTAGAGGTTATTACAGAGACAAATCTTCCAGTCTCCTTCGGAGGCTGACTGGGGACCCCACTCTATATCATGCAGATTTTCACTTAATCCTCTTGTGCTATACTTTGTGTCCAGTGTTTCCACTGCGGAAATCCCTAGTGCAGTTTTCCCACAGAAAATTATTTCCTGGGGTGAGGATAGAGCAGTTATTGGCTGGATTTAAAGTGTGGATGTAGGACCTAGGGGTCCACAGTTTTCCATTACAGATATAAGACTTATACTCAATATACCTGCTTTCAGGCCTGTGCTACAGTCTACATTTGAAGAGTCTTGTGCTTTCCATTGCTGAGGCATTCATGGATGCAGAAGGGCCGGCTACCAAGCATCTATCTGCTTTATTTTCCTACCTTCTGGCAAAATATAGAAATCTCATGTTTTCTCTAATGCTGTTTTGCTCCTTGTGGCTTGATGACATTTATTTCTTTACTGCCATTTTAGCAGGATTGTTAAGGATAAGTGCACAAAAACATACTATATAATTTACCTTTCAAAATTAAAGGAGGAACTCCCTGCAAGATAGATAAGCAAATTGTGAGCCTTAATTTTATGAATTCTTATACCATACGCTATGCTACAAGATGACATTGTAATGTACAATGTCTATATGTCAGCTTTGCAATTTCTATATTATTGTTATGACTGTAACTGCTCATTTTGCAAATCGATGGAATAATAATAGAGTTATTTGTCTTCAGTTGCATATTTTTTTCTTGCTCTTCCTCTCCTTTTTTGAGTGTTTGATTTCTGTTTATGTCCTGTTTTTTATACATCTAGCTCTATTTTCCCTTCACCTTAATTTTTCTTTATAAATACTAACCCCACAGTGGGTGAGTTATATTACTCTGCAACGATTTACTATAGGTCTTGAAGTCAGTTATTTATGTCTACTGTCTTCTTTCCCATATTTTACTATATCCAGTGAAAAAATAATTGTTATTATATAACTGTTCAATAAGAAATAGAAAAGAAGATCTTTTTAACTCCATCCTCTGTACAGAACAAAATAAAATTCTAAGTAGGTTTGGGTTATTCCATTGCACAACTTTTAGTAGCATATGGCAAATTGATAGCAATTGTCAGTGAATAGTAATGATTATTATTACTACAGCTGCCATTTATTGAGTTCAACACCAAGGCAGTCAGAATATATTGTCTTTAGATACTTTATGAGACTAAGAAAGAGGTATCAATATACCCATTTCATGGATGATGAGCAAACTGAGGCTTAAAGCAGTTAAGTAACTTGCTTAGGACAACCAGTGGGCAAGTGGCACATATTGGACTGAGACCATGTTATGACTGATTCCAAAGTATGTTTTACTCCCAAAATACCATTAAGGAAAAACAGTTGTGTATTGATTTAACTTTAAAATCAAGTGTATTGATAAAGGTAGTTATACAGTACTGTATAATTAAGTAATTTAAAGTTTGAACTTTTGCTTTTATAAAATTTCCATGAAAGCCTGTCAACAAGACTCCATCCTCTTAATTGGTTTCTCAACAGTCTTCAGGCCTATTCTCTCCCTTCTACACCTTTCCTACTTCTTTGCTCTTTCACACACAACACAAACTCATAGCTTAGGTATGATCTTTTTTGTTTAATAGCTTTGAGATATAATTCATATACCATAAAATTTGCCCATTTAGAATATTCATTTCAAATATTTTTAGTAATTCAGAATTGTGCAACCATCACCACAATCAATTTTAGAACATATTCTTTACCCCAAGGAAAAAACCTGATACCATAAATAGTCACTCATCATTTCCCTCTACCCCTACCCTCCTGTCCTAGGCAACCAAGCACTAATCTACATTATACCTCTCTATATGTGCCTATTCTGGACATTTCATATAGATGGACTCATAAACTATGTAGTGTTTTATGACTGCCTTCTTTCACCTAGCATACTATTTTCAAGGTTTATCCATAACTATCCATGTATCAGTCCTTCATTCATTTTTATTATCTAGTAGTATTCCACTATATGGATATATTACATTTTATTTAACCATTCATCAGGTGAAGGACATTTGATTTTTTTTCAGTTTGACTATTATGAATAACGTTGCTATGCACACTAATGTACAAGTTTTGCACAGATTTATGTTTTAATTTTATTTTTCTTTATACCCAGTTTTTGAATGACTGTGTCATATGGCAACTTTTTGGTTAATCTTTTGAACAACTGCCAGACTGTTTTCCAAAGCAACTGTACCATTTTACATTCAATATAAAGGTTTCAATTTCCCCATACCTTGTCAACCTTGTTATTATCTCTCTCTTTTTTTTTTTTTTTTACTATAGTCATCCTAGTGAGTGTGATATGGTACCCCACTAGTATTTTGATTTGCATTTGTCTAATTACTAATGATGCTGAGCATCTTTCATGTGCTTATTGATAATCTAGAATCTCCTGACTATGCAATTTTCTTCTTTGAGGTATTTCATATTAGCAAGGTCGTGTAATATTTGTCTTTTTCTGTCTGGCTTATTTCACTCAACATATTGTCTTCAAGGTTCATCTATATTTAACATGCATCAGAACTTTATTTCTTTTTATAGCTAAATTATATTCCATTGTGTGTAGTTTCAAAAGATTTTATTGGCATCCTTAGTATTTTCCATATTCAAGAACATGTCATCTGCAAATAGAGATAGTTGTGCTCTTTACTCTCTAACCTAGACACGTTTTATTTTTTACTAGAGAAGTTGTGGGTTTACAGAACAATCATGCATAAACTACAGGATTCCCATATATCACCCCACCACCAACACCTTGCATTGGTGTGGAATATTTGACATTTGTTACAATTGATGATAGCACTTTTGTATAATTAAACTATTTTTTTTTTTAGCAGTAGTTACCTTTGTTACAATTGATGAAAGATTATTAAAATAGTACTATTAATTATCATCCATAGTTTAATTATGTATATTTCCCCCCATATATACCACCCTATTATTAACACCTTGTATTCTTGTCATACATTTGTTACAGTTTATGAAAGAGCATTCTTATACTATTACTATTAACTATAGTCCATGATCTACAATAGGGATCACTGTGTTGTACAGTCCTATATTTTACCTTTTAATTTTTACTCTAGTAACATATATGACCTAAAGTTCCTGCCCGCTTTTTTTAGAGAAGTTGTGAGTTTACAAAACAATCATGCATATAATATAGGGTTCTTCTATACCACCCTAGATATGTTTTATTTCATTTTTTGTCTAATTGTTCTGGCTAGAGTCTCCAGTAAAATGTTGAATAGATGTGGTGAGAGTGGACACCTTCTCTTTTTTCTGATTTCAGGGGGAAAGCATTTAGTCATTCACCATTAAATCTGAAAGCAATGACTTCTGTCAGATTTTATCTGGGAATGTCCATATTGCCTTCATTTCTGAAAGATAGGTTTGCTGGATATAAAATTCTTGGTTGATTTTTTTTTTTTTTAATATATTGTCCCTTTCCTTTCGATTTCCACTGTTTTGAGTGGAAAGTAAGCTTTCAATCCTATTGGGGTTCCAATTTATGAGTCAATTTTTTTATTGCTACTTCCAAGATATTCTCTTTGTCTTGGTCTTTCAAAATTTTTACTATGGTGTGTTTGAGTTTTACTAGATCGTGTCTTTATTATCCTACTCTGAGTTCATTGAGCTTCTTGGATGTACAGATTAATGTTTTTCATCAAATTTGAATGTTTTCCATCTTTATTTCTTTGAATATTTTTCCTGCTTTATTTTTTCTCTCTTCCTTCTCCTGCTGGTACTACCAGTACATGTATGTTGGTTTGCTTATTGATGTCCCACATTCCTCTGTGGCTGTGTTCATTTTTCTTCATTATTTTTCTCTCTATTCTTCAGTTTCCATAATATCTATTGATTTATCTTTAAGTTCAGTGGCTCTTATACCAGCTTAAAATATTTTTTTAGCCTTTTTAGTGATTTTTTCTTTCAATTATTATAATTTTCAACCTTAGAATTATAATTTGGCCTTTTATTAAAACATAACTCCTATCTCTTTTTTGATATTTTCTATTTGATGAAATATTGTCATCATGCCTTTCTTTATTTCTTTACTCATGGTTTCCTTTAGAATTTTGAACATATTTATAATAGCTGCTTTGAAATTTTTTGTCTGCTAAGTTCAACATTGGGACCTTCTCAAAGGCAGTTTTTGTTGCTTATTTTTTTCCCCAATGATAGCTTGTGTTTCCTGTTTCTTTGCGCATATATATATATATATATATATATATATATATATATATATATATTTGTTGAATACTGGACATTTTATATCATATTGTAGCTACTCTGGATACCAACACTCTTCCTCCCCAGGGCCTCTTTTTGTGGTGTTTTACTTGTTTAGTTGTGCAATAACTAGGTTGGAAAATTGTGTTAAGGTCTATTTCTCCTGTGGTATGCAGCTCTGGTATTATTCTTCAGAGGTTGTAGTCTTGGTAATTCACACAGTCACCCTGGGATGATTGTGGTTTTAGCAGAACTTTTTTTGACTGTCCCTTTCCTTGATTTCTTTGTTAAAATGTTTCCCTTACCTACTATCACACAAGGCTCTTCTATTCCACTAATTGAAACTGATTGCTCTATTGTTTTCAACAATGCTCTGAGCATAAATTGCTACACAGTCTGCTCCAATTAAAATTGAGCCTCTTTGCAGGAGTAGTCTTTGAGGTCACTCTTTGAGGATTGTTCAAATCTAGGAGAGCTCTTCCTAGCTTTCTGTTTCCCTGGATCTCTTTGGTAAACATCTACATGGTCTATGGTTTAGCTTTTTGCTCTCATGGAGCTACCAGTATCTTCTTAACTGTTTTTAAATGTACCCGTAGGTTTGAACTACTGTACATTATTTTCCAAATAATTTCCTTGAAGAGTTTCCTTGTCTCCTCCTCAGGAAAATACTGAAGATTGTTGTAGGGACAACGGTCCACATCTCTTGGCATAACACACCCTGTTTTATAAACAGGAAACTGAGTAGGAGCACTAGCTTCTGGTACACTTAGTTTGTGTCTCCCAGGGAAGCTTCAACCTCATGAGTGATCTGGGATCAGCACAATCAGGTTCCAGTATTCTAGGCCTGCTGTGCCTGAGGAATAGCTTCTGCCCCAGGGTAGGGGTTGAGTAGACAAAAAGAGCCCAGACTTCTCAACTATTCTTGCTTGGAATTAAGCTTCCATAACAGAGATGGGATTGGGGGGTGGGGGGTGGGGAGCATGAGAAATATTGATGGCTTGCTTCTCCCAGGAAGATACCACAGTCCTCAAATGCAGCTGGAGTGAGAGGGAGCCCTGTATTTCTTGTTGTATTGACCCAGAGTGGAGCTTCTAGTATGCTGAGCAGAGAGAGGGTAGGAAGGAGTGGGTAATGGTTCAAATGCCACAGACTCTTCCTTTTCTTAATGAGATTTAATGGATATTCTTGAACAAATGTTTCTTCATGTCCTTAGGTCAATTTCAAAGCACTTTAATTTAAGAAAATGATTTTTTTACCAGTTATGGAACGCATCCATGCAGTTCCTCACACCAACCTTCCAGAAGTCAGGTATTGTATTTTAAGTCTACGTTTGGTTGTCTTCTTGTAAATTATCACCTGCACAGCAGTGGTTCTCAAAGGATGGTCTGTGGGCCCATGGGAGTCTCTGTGACTATGTCATGGTTGCCACAAAGTCAAAAAAACAATAACAAGGATATATTTTATTTTTAAAAAATTATCTTTATTTTACTTTAATTTTATCTTTGATGAAGCAGTAAACATGATCAATTTTACAATATTTCTACTCTTGACTCCATCTTTACTTTTGCAACATACCAAAATATGATGCTTGTTTGAGAAAAAACACATGTACAATTGTTTAAATTTTAAGCTATACCAAGCCCTTTTCTCCATGGAACACTGGTTTTACTTGAAAAAATGGCCAAAGTATGTTTGTTCAGACTTGAGTTTTTGGTATGTATTTTCTCAAAAATGAAGATATGGGCTCGTCACATCAAGTATGTTAAAAGACAATATATTTGTCAATAATAAAATTTGACATTTCAAGGAAAATTAGAATTTTGGAAAACTTGTAATCACCACCTTAAGTATACTAATGCTTAAAGACTTTTTGAATGGTGGTAATATTAATTAATGTGATTTTTTTTTCATATTGTGTAACAAAATATGTGAACATTTGGTGAATCTATATAACTTACTATACCAACACCTTCCAAATGAGCAATGCATAATCTTATAAAGTTATGCATGAACAAAAGAGCTATTCAAATCACAAGAAAAGCCAATGAATTTTAATGTAACAGAATATTTAAAGTTCATTGATATGCACAATGCAGCTAATCATTAAGAAACCACCCTATTTCAAGGACTAGTATAGTATCAAAGAAAGAATATTCACAATTATCTGCAAAGGCTATTAATATAATCCTACATTTTCCATATATATACCTGTATGAGGCTATATTTTCTTTATATACTCTAATCAAAGCAACATATCACAAAATATTGAATGTAGAAGCATATATGAGAATCTACCCATTTCTAGACAGCCAGAAATTAAATGCATGAATGTAAGACAACGTCAGCCTTATCATCATATATATATGTTTTAAAATATTTATTTTAACAAATAATGAGTTTATTATGGTTATTTTTAAAGGAATAAATAAATAAATAAATATTTTAAACTTTTCTCCATTTAAATTTCTAATATGGTAAATATTGATAGGTTTAACTCATATAAACAAAAGTTTTTTGGGTCCTCAATAAGTTTTAAGAGTATAAAGAGGGCCTGAGACCAAAACATTTCAGAACTGCCATTCTAGAGCAGGGGTTGGCAAACTTTGGCTTCCTTGTGGACCAAATTCTGCCCTTTGCTGCCTGTGGTCTCTTTTTGTATTACCCAGAGCTAAGAATGTTTTAAAAATATGTTTAAAGGGTCATAAGGCAAAACAAACCAAAAAGCAGACAAAAAAAACAAAGAAAAATATTTGGCAAGCACCATATGTGATATGCAAAATCTAAAATATTTACTCTCTGGCCCTGTACAGAAAGCATTTGTCAATCCAAGTTCTTTATCAGCTTTTATCCCAACATTCTTTCCTAACAGCCTGTCAAATTATTTTGTTTAAGGATTTTCTTTCTTTTTATTTATTTTTTGCTTTTATTTTATTATTATTATTTTTTAAAGAACCTTTAGAATACATAAATGTTATGTCAAATGTATAGGGGATCCCATATACCTCACCCTCTCCCTCTTCCCCACTTTTCCCCATTAACAACATCTTTCATTAGTGTGGTACATTTGTTACAACTGATGAACATATATTGAAGTATTGCTACTAACTATGGTCTATAGTTTACATTGTGGTTTACACTTTGCAACACACAACTTTATAGGTTTTGGCAAACTATAATGGACTGTATCCATCCTTGCAATGTCATGCAGAACAATTCCAATGTCCCAAAAATGCCCCGTTACACCTATTCTTCCGTCTCCCTCCCCTCAGAAACTCTGGTGACCACTGCCTTTATATCAGTGTTACAAGTTCTTCCATTGCTAGAATAGTAATGTCTACTTTAGACAATAGTTATATTCCTCCCTTATGTTTGTTCATTCCTCAATATTGAGGATTTTAGGATAGTGATGCCCTCTTTGTTTCTGACTGAGAGAGGACTTAAGTCCCATGGGGCAGATGGAAGGAATTGTCTTGTTTGCAGTTTTAGATACTGTTTTTTGGGATGGGCATTGTCCATCATCATCCTTTTATTAGTTGTTCTGGGCAAGTTCAGTGAACTGGAGAGTAGGTGTTGTAACTCTGCTGAGATTCGGTGTTCAACTGTCATATGAACAGCTGGAAGATTTAAGTCTCTGGGACACTTATTTAACGGGCACAATGCTAGTTATATGTTCAAATAAAACGGCATAAAAACCATGTGTAGGAAAATTATAAATGAGTCCAACTCTGATACATTTGGGGATAGGTTATCATATATTCCAAGGTAAGGCCCACGGACAGGGTGCTGAATTCTTGGTGTTGTCTGCCCTGCCTATAGTGTCCAGACATCTCTAGAGCCCTCAGGAGCCCCCCTGCTTCAGGCACTATTTATTGCAGCAGTCAGTGAGATCCTGCTAAGATGTGCATAAGTGTAACCTCTGGAATGACCTCGTGACTGACTTTGAAATATCAGCCATAAAAAACTCATTTGTATTTAATATTTCCCCCTTCTGGTCAAGGTCTTTTGCTAAATGCATCACTAGTTGGCATTTGGCAATAACCCTCAGTGCCAGGGAGGTTTGTCCCTGGGGGTCATGCCCCATGCCAGAGGGAAGGTAGTGAGTTTATATGTTGAGTTTGGTTTAGAAAGAGGCCACATTTGAGGAAAAAGGAGGTTTTCAGGAAGTAACTCTTAGACAATGTATATTACTAGGCTAAGTTTCAATTTCACAAGGACAAGTTTCATAAGTACAAGCATCAATATCATGGGACTACATATTGGTCTGTCCTTCTTCAGTAGGCACTACCCATGTCTCTAGGGATTCTTGCCACTCTATTAGAGAATGTAACAGGGCTCCCAAGGATGACAATTCAATATTCTTTTGGTCATTATGTGGGTCTCCACCCACAGAGACAATACCCCATGACCACTTGAACACATTCATATTCCAAAGAGGCATGCCCCAGGTGCTCCCCTCTACCCATATCTCCCCAACACCAATACCCCACATCAGTGATCTTTCCCTGCCACAGTTGCTACTCTTCTGCAATCCAAACCTCCCCCAAAACAAAGTCAAATAAATAAATAAACAAATAAAATAATAAAAAAATAAAAATAAGTGTATATAAAAATTTAAAAAATAAATATTTGTTTGCATTGTCTTTCATTTCTATAAGATATGTTATCTTTTATGTACAATGACAGTTTCTTCTGTATGTTCTCCCAGTGTGTATTTTTTTCACTTTCTTTTCTTCTTTTTTCTTTTTTCTTTTTAAAACAGCTTTAGATTATATAAATGTTACATAAAAAATATAGGGGATTCCCATATGCCCCACCCTCTCCCTTCCCACACTTTCCCACATTAACAATATCCTTCATTAATGTGATACATTTGTTACAATTGATGAACATATATTGAAGCATTGCCACCGAGTGCGGATTATAGTTTACATTATAGTTTATGCTCTGTCCTGTGCAATTTTGTAGATTATGACAAAATATATAATGGACTGTATTTGTCATTGCTATGTCATGCAGAACAATTCCAATGTCCTGAAAATGCCCCCATATTACACCTATTCTTCCCTTTCCTTCCTCTTAGAACTACTGGTGGCCACTGCCTTTATATCAATGAAAAAATTCTTTCATTGATAGAATAATAATAAGTCTATAGTAGAATAATAATGTCTACTTTGTCCATTGTTCATTCCTCAATATTGAGGATTTTGGGATGGTGATGCCCACTCTGCTTAGATCTAAGCCATGGGGCTGAGATCCCATTGGGCAGATGGATGGAACTGTCTTGTTTGCAGTTGCAGGCACTCTCTTTTCCTTGGGATGGGAATTGTCCATCATCATCTCTTTGATGTTCTGGGTGAGCCCAATGAACTGGAGGGTAGGTGTAACTCTTCTGAGATTCAGGGCCCAACTGGCACATGGACAGACTGAAGATTTAAGTCTCTGGGGCATATATTTATCAAGTAGAGTGGTAATTATAAGTTCACTTCATTTTCAAAGAAGCTTTAGGTAACAGAAAAGTCACATAGAAAATATAGAGGATTCCCATATACTGAACCCCCTACCCCTCTCACATTATGCCCTATTAATAACATTTTACATGTGTAGGTACATTTGTTACAATTGATCAGCAAATATTAAACATTGCCACCAACCATGGTCAATGGTTTACATTATGGATCACATTCTGTACCGTACACTTTTATAAGTTCTAACAAAATGCATAATGACCAGTGTCCATCATTGCAAGATCATACAGTACAATTCCAGTCCCTGAAAATGCCCCATCCTCCATCCATTCTTTCCTCTCCCTCCCCTCCTAACCCATGATAACCACTAGGTTGCAATTTTTGAAGAATAAGGTTTATAATTATGCATTAATATTGAGAGCATGCATCTGCCTTCTTTTATTAGGCACTTCCTATGTTCTCAAGAGACTATTGCCCTCTATTTGAGAACCTAGCAGGACTCCCCAGGAGGGGAGTTTATATTTTCTTTTTTATTGTGTGAGTCTCTACCCACTGATAACACCCTATGAAAAGATGAACACTTTCATATTCCACAGAAGCATGCCCCAAGTGTGCCCTTTCCCACATATCCCCCTACCTTCAATGCCCTGCACCAATAACCTTCCCCTGCCATATATCCTAAAAGAATATTCCCACCATTGTAGTTTTAACCACAAACCTACAAGTCCCCAGAGTTCACCTGCTCCTTTACCCAGCACTCCTGCCAGTTCCATGGATAGTCCAACCCAACTCCCCCGCCCCTCGTTCACCCTCATAGTCGGGCACCTTTGATCCCATTCACATCCCTGTACCATTATTACCCCCATCCACTGCCAAACTACCCCTTCCACCTTATCATAGGCTTTGCGCATATTGAGAATTAGATCACCACATTCTACTCCCTTTCTGTCTCCTGATAACCTATCTGTGAGTTTGCTCAACTTGCTTAGGTTTTATCAGTGAGGTCATATAATATTTGTCCTTTAGTGACTGGCTTGCTTCACTCAACATAAGGTCTTCAAGATTCATCCATGTTGTCCCATGTGTAAATATTGTGTTCCTTCTTATAGCTGAGTAATATTTCATTGTATGTATACACCACATTTTACCTATCCATTCATCTATTGATGGACACTTGGTTTTCCAACTTTTGGCAGTAATGAATAATGCTGCTATGAACATTGGTGTGCATATATCTGTTCGTGTCCCTGCTTTCAATTTTTCTGGGTATATACCCAGCAGCGAGATTGCTGGATCATATGACAGTTCTGTAATTAGCTTCCTGAGGAACTGCCTAAGCATGCTCCACAATGGCTGCACCACTCTACATTCCCAGCAGCAGTGCATGAGGGTCCCCTTTCCTCCACATCCTCTTCAACACTTGTAGTTCTCTGTTGTTGTTTTTTTAAATAGCCACCAGTCTAGTAGGTGTAAAATGATATCTCAAAGCAGTTTTTGTTTGCATATCCCTAACAGCTGGTAATGTTGAGCATCTTTTCATGTGCTTTTTAGCCATTTGTATTTCCCCTTTGGAAAAGTGTCTATTCAAATCTCTTGCCCATTTTTTTTTTTTAAAGATTTTATTTATTTATTCATTTATCCACCCCTTGCTGCTTGTGCTCGCTGGCTCAGCTAACCACGCCGCGCGGGCGGGCTTGCCTTCACCAGGAGGCCCTGGGAACCGAACCCGGGGCCTCCCATATGGTAAACGGGAGCCCTACTGATTGAGCCTCAGCCGCTTCCCTCTTGCCCATTTTTAAAGTGTTTTTTTTGTCTTCTTATTTTCAAGATGTAGGATTTCTTTATAGATACTGGACATTAGGCCTTCATCAGATAAAAGGTTACCAAATATTTTCTCCCATTGAGTAGGCTGCCTTTTCACTTTCTTGACAAACTCCTTTGAAACTCAAAATGTTTTTAATTTTAAGGAGGTCCCATTTATCTATTTTTACTTTCATTGCTCACACTTTGGGTATAAAGTTTATGAAAGCATTTCCTGCTACAAGATCTCATAGGTGCTTCTTTTAGGAGTTTTATTTTATTTTATTTTTTTTACCGGGAGGTACCGGGGATCGAACCCCGGTCTCTCCATATGGTAGACGGACGCGGAACCTCTTGAGCCACATCCGTTTCCCCTTTTAGGAGTTTTAATGTCTTGTATATTTAGGACTTTGATCCATCTTTAGTTAACTTTAACATAACTAAACATAAGATGGTGATCCTCTCTCATTCTTTTGGATATGTATATGCAGTTCTCCCAGTACCTTTTGTTGAAGATGCTACTGTGTTCCAGTTGGAGGACCTTGAGGACTTTTTGAATATCAGTTGACCGTATATGCGAGGATCTACACGAGACCCCTCAATTCAGTTTCATTGGTCAGTAAGTCTATTCTTATGCCATTACCATGAAGTTTTGACCACTGTAGTTTTGTAGTATGCTTTAAAGTAAGGTAGTATGATTCCTCTGATTTCTTTTTTATTTTTCAATATGTTTTTGGCTATTCAGGGCCACATGCTCTTCCAAATACATTTCATAATTAGCTTTTCTAATTCAGTATAAAATGTGGTTGTAATTTTTATTGGGATTGCATTAAATCTGTAAATCAATTTGATTTGGGTAGGACAGACATCTTGATGTTTGGTTTTCAATTCCGTGAACATGGAATATTCTTCCATTTATTTAGGTCTTCTTTGATTTCCTTTAATAATGTTGTATAGTTTTATGTGTACAAGTCCTTTACATCTTTGGTTAAGTTTATTCCTATATATTTGATTCTTTTAGTTGCTATTGTAAATGGAATTGTTTTCTTGATATCCTCCTTATATTGCTCATTATTGTGTACAGAAATGCTAGTGATTTTTGCATGTTGATCTTATAGCCTGCCACTTTACACTTATTTATCGGCTCTAGAAGCTTTGTTGTAGATTTTTCAGGACTTTCTATGAATAGGATCATGTCGTCTACAAATAGTGAAACTTTTACTTCTTCCTTTCCAATTTGGATGTCTTTTATATCTTTTTCTTGCCTGAGTGCACAAGCAAGTACTTCTAAATAAAATGTCAAATAAGAGAGGCGAGAGTGGACATCCTTGTTTATTCCAGATTTTATAGGGAAAGCTTTTTTAGCATTTCAACATTGAATATGATGTTAGCTGTGGGTTTTTCATAAATACCCTTTATCATGTTGAGGAAGTTTCCTTCTATTCCTCCCTAATGAAGTGTTTTTATTAAGAAAGAATGGATATTATATTTTGTCAAATGCTTTTTCTGCATCAATAGTGATGATCATGTGATTTTTTTCTTTTGATTGCTTAATGTGGTATATTACTCTGATTTTCTTACATTGAAACATCCTTGCATACCAGAGATGAAAACCACTTGATTATGTTGTATAATTCATTGATATGTTTGAATATGATTAGCAAGTATTTTGTTGAGGATTTTAGCATCCAGTTTCATGACAGAGATTGGTCTGTAGGTTTCTTTTCTTGTGGCATCTTTATGTGGCTTTGGTATTATATGTTGGTCTCATAGAATGAATTAGGCAATGTTCCCTTCAGGACTGGTGTGAGTCCTGACTGGTGTTAGTTCTTTCCAGAATGACTGATAGAATTCACCTATTAAGCTATCTGGTCCTGGGCTCTTCTTAGTTGGGAGGTTTTTTATGACTAATTCAATCTTGTTAGTTGTAATAGGTCTGCTCAGTTCATCAGTTTCTTTCATCAATGTGGGCTGCTTGTGTGTTTCTAGAAATTTGTCTATTTCATCTAAGTTATCCATCTTGTTGGCATACAACTTTTCAAAGTATCCTCTTATGATACTCTTTATTTCTGTGTGATCAGTGGTGATGTCCCCTCCCTTGTTTTTTATTTAATATATTTGCATCTTCTCTCATTTTTTCTTTGTTAATCTAGCTAAGGGTTTGTCAATTTTATTAATCATCTCTAAGAACCAGCTTTTGGTTTTGTTATTTTTTTCTTTCTTTTTTTTTTAAATTCTCAATTTCATTTAACTCTCTTCTAATCTTCATTATTTCCTTCTTTCTGCTTGGTTTGGGATTAGTTTGTTGTTCTTTTTCTTGTTCCTCCAGGTGTGTAGTTAGATCTTTGATTTCCAGCTCTTTCTTCTTTTTTAATATAGGCATTAAGGCTATAAATTTCCCTCTAAGCACTGCTTTTGCTACAGCCCATAAGTTTTGATAAGCTGTGTTGTTTCACTTTATTAAGTTGATTCATGAGAGTTTTTTGGAATCCTTGTTTAGTTGTTCCACACTCTGCATCTCCTCCTGTTTTCTAGTTTGTTCATTAAACTTCCTCTTTCTTAGTATGGCTTGTCACTTTTTTGTTGTTGTCTAGGCATCCGTTTATCTTGATGTGCTTACTCAGATGGTTAGCTTATCTTTCTACACTAGGATTTTGTTTTATTTTATTTTGTAAGTTCCTCTTTGACACTTGGTTCCACTTATTCTATATCCTTGAAGTTGTCTGTGTTCCCTCGAAAAAAATATTAAGACCATAGGAAAGGAAATAGAGAAGAAGAGAAAAACAATAATGGCAATAATAATAAAAAGATAGAAAAAGAACCACAAAAGAGCTAGGGGAAAAAATGTAATAAGAGTGAAAAGTCACAGGAATAAGAATAAAAACCTTGGGATAAAAAAAATGAAACAAGAAAAAATATAGAAAAAAAAATAAAAGATCAGAAGGATGCAAAGAGAAGAAGGAAAATAAATGAAGATCATACAAGAACAGGTGGAATGAAAAAAAAGCAAAAGAAGATGGAGAAATGAAGGAAGAAAAGAAATAAAGAAACTAAGGAGAACAAATAAGGAAAAAGAAAACAAAGAAAGAGAAAAAAACAACCCAGGAAAAATAAGTTTCCCTCTTAGGCCCCTAGGAACTGTTTCAGGCTGCCAGTGCTCATTAATCAATCAGCCTGCAGCCTGATCTCCACAGGCAAGGGACTTGGTTTTAGTGACTAAAATAAAGAAAAACATAAATAAATTAATAAAAAATATAAAATTACCAATCAAAAACCTAAAACAACAACAAAAAAAATCTGTGTATAAGTTCCCTGTCACAAGTGCTGGCTAGGTCCCTGACAACCCACTGGATCAATCTCTAGGTCCCTTCTCTTAGGAGGTATTGGGAATAGTAGAACCAGGGACCTGCTATAAGTGAGACAGGCATTTCTCTACTGAAGTCCACCCACTCCACAAGTTAGGTCGTCTTCTGAAAGCGTATATGGTTCTCCCCACCCTCTTTTCCCACAGGGAGTTGGGCTTCTAAGTTTGCTGACTATCTCTCCTGGCTTCCTTCTCTCTTGAGCTGGTTAGGAACCTGTCCACATACCCCCTCACTGACCTGGTTCCTCTCTCTCCAAGGGCAGTTGGGTGTGACAGCCTGCCTGATCAGTGAGGCCTCTCCTTAGGGCCACTTCAGTGCTGGCTGGGGTCTTTTTTGAGATTGAAAGGGGGTTTAGCTCGCCAAACTCATTGAAGAGAAGTCACTCTCTGCCCTCCCCCAGACCCCTCTTCCTCCCAGGGAGGAGGACCTTCTTTCCCTACTCGGCTGCATTGAGCCAGAGGTTTTACTGAGGCTATTCACCTCGAGGGTGGGGTATATATGCCATGCCCAGCCGCAGGGGTAAGTAACTCATGATTTTCATTTGGCCTCTTTGTCTCTCTGTCCCTCTCCTTCCTGCATGATGTATAGCATCCTCCTGGTCTTCAGATCCCCAAAGCAGCTCCCTTGGATAGCTTTTTGCCCTTCTTCCATGGTTTATGTGAAAGAGTTGAACCCTGCCTACCCACTCCAATGTCATCTTCCCAGGGGTTCTCTTTCCTTTTATAGGTAATTTTTGGCAGCTAAAATATTAATTTTTCTAGTTCTTCAGTACTTTTGATGAAGTAGGGTTTCTGGATGAGGATAGTATCATTCCTTGGAGTTAGTAGATATTTTATATTTGGAGTTGTGTTTGGCTGCTTCATAGATTGGGAATGGAGGGAGGTACTACTTACTAATTGTTCTGCAATGGCTAGAGCAATCTCATACCAGGAAAAATGATCTTATATCTTATGCATTTTTAATGTTTCATCAGACATTAATTTAGATTTAAGTACATTATGTTGCAGTGGGCCTACAAACTAAATCCAGCTTACTTATTAATCAAAACTTTGTACATAGGTTTAATGTAGACTGAATTTTTCAGGAATGCAATTTTCATATATAGATTCCATTCACTCATTTATTATTCATTCAGCCATTCAACAAATATTTATCTACTATATGTTTGGACCTGTCTGAATTTCTAGAAATACATACATTGAAAAAAATAAAAGAAAAAGAAAAAAACATTCCTGCATTCATGGAAGGAATGTATTGCCATGATCAGAATAGTTTAAATTATGCTATGGTATCAAGCAACCCCCAAATCTAAGTAGCTTATCACAACAGAAGTTTATTTCTCACTCATAGACACACTGCATGCTCATCATGAGTTAGTAGAGGTGCTAATTTTCACAAATCAATCAGGAATCTAGGTTGATGGAAGTTTTTTATCTAATAATTATAACTTCCTGTACATGTGGACCTCCTCCTTAAACAATGCAGCAAGGGAGGAGCTCATAAGGCAAACTCACACCCTACTTTTTGAGTTTGGGCCCAGATATCATGCATCCCACTTTCACTAACAGAGCTAGTCACATGAATAAAGGGAAGTGTAACCAAACTGGCTGTGCTTAACTTCAAAATACATGCAAAATATGAGGGAACACATGAATGTTTGCTGAGCCAATGATGTCTCTACCACAAGGATACAGAAAATAGAGCAAACAATCAGAAAAAAACATAAAACATTCTGTGGAGAAAAATAGTGAAGGAGAGATGAGAGTATAGGGTATAATAGAAAGGGTAGCTATTTTAAATAGGTAGTGAGATAAGTCCTTACTGAAAAGGTAAGGTAAGCAAAGCTTTGACCAAGATGAAGGAATAACCCATGTGTCTATCTGGGAAAAGAGCATTTCAACCAGGTGGACTGTAAGTTCAAAGATGCTAAGTGGGAAGAGCCCTGGTGTGTTAAAGGACCAGCAATGAGGGCAGTGTGGCTGAAGAGGAATGGTTGAAGGAGAGGTTTGTGGGAGATGGGTCAAAGAGGTAAAGTCTGATGATGCTGTGGTTCTCTGTGACCTTTTAGACCATTTTGAGGACTTTTATTCTAAGAAGGGAGTACACTGGGTGTTTTTAAATAGAAGAACAACATATTACATTTTAACAGAATCACTGCTGCTGTGTTGAGAATAGACTCTGGGAAGGCAAAAGTTGAAGCAGGGGGACCAGTTAGGAAATTATGGCATAATCGTTGTGAGTGCTGGTGTATTTTATTGTTGTGCAATAGAGTGGTGAGAAGTAGTTGGATTCTGAATATATTTTAAAGATAGAGTACAGGTATCTTGCAGGGCCTTGTAACTGTTAGCTTTGACCCCAAATAAATACCTTTTATAAACGCATCAACACCCCTTTAGTAGATTAATACATTGTTGTTGTAAGAGTGGGAGTGATGCTCCTTCCAGCTTTCTACATCCTAAATAGAAGTTCTCAATTAATTTAAAATGTTTGTAATAAGAGTTATAGATTGAATCATGTCATCCACAAAGACATGCTCAAGTCTTATTCCAAGTCCTGTACTAGTTTCACGTTATGCATCCCCATGGTCACATGAGAGAATCTTATAAATCTCATACTATTACAGACATCTCCTGTTGATTCTGTTTTCCAAAAGAACCCTGACTAATACATGTACCCATTTGTAGGGAGGGTTTTTGAAGATGCTATTAGTCAGTGTGGCCAAACTGAATCACTGAATCCAATTTGACTGTAGTCGTTATATGCAGAGGAAATTTGAACACAGTATAGGAGACAGATGGGGAGAGATGGCTAGGTTATGGAGGCAGAGATTGAGTTGTGGATTACTGGCAAGCCACCACCAAAACCCTATAGACTTCATAGAAAGCATGATCCTGCCAACACGATTTTGGACTTTTAGGCTCTAAAACTGTAAGACAATGAATTCTTGTTATTTAAGCCAACCAGTCTGTGGTATTTTTTTATAGCAGCCCTGAAAAACTAAGACTAATAGTATGTATTCTGATCACACATATTACATTAGAAATTAACAGTAATACTTGATTATTATAATTAACAATAAACTTAATGATTATTAAAATATAACAAAAATTGTGGCATGTAGCTGGTGTTCTATTAAAGGAAAACTTATAAGTTTAAATGATTGTATAAAGAAGAAGAAAGATCTAAAATCAATAATGCTAGGCTCAATATCAGGCAACTTAACCCAAATCAAATAGAAGGAAGGAAATAGTAAAGATAAGAGAAGAAAAAAGAAAAAGAAAACAGGCAAGTAATAGCAGAATTTAAGAAGAGCAAATGCTGGTTCCTTGAAACTACCAACAAAATTGTTAGCCCCCTAGCTGTACCAACAAGGAAATAAAAAGAACACAAACACCAATATCAGGAATGAAAGAGGAGTTACTTCACATATTGCAGGCATTAAAAAGATAACAAGAAAATATTCACCAACTTGGATGAAATGGACAAAATCCTCAAAAAAGGCCACTTACAAAAATTAACACAAAATAAAACAGAATATCTGGATGGATTTACATCTATTAAAATTTAATTAGATGTCAAAGAATCCTCCACTTAGAAAACTTCAAGCTCAGTTGATTAATTCTATTACCTATGTTCAAAGAAGAATTAACTTCGATTTTACAAAAACTTTTTCAGAAAATAGAAGATAAGACAAACCGCAACCCAATACTAAACATGGCAAACAGTTTACCAAAAAAAGATCGCAGTCCAATATAGTTCAATTAACATCCCAAAATACTTAACAAAATATTAACCAATTGAATCCAACCATATTAAATTGGCCAAATTGAATCAAGGTGGATCTTAATCCATGCTATTGGAGGCCTTATCAAGAGAGGAAATTTGGAAACATGCAGAGAAGCCATACTACATAGAAACAAGTAGGCAGAGTCACAGGAGACCAAGGACGTCACCAAGTGGTAGAGGCAGAGATGAAAGTTAGGAAACTTCAAGGTTTGCAGCAAGCCACTGCCAGAATGCTACAGACTGAAAGCAAGGCTTTTCCAATGCTTTGATTTAGTCCTTCTGACCTCTAAAGCACAAGCCAAAAAATTCCAATCCATTGTATTTTTTATTTTTTATATTTGGTCATAGCAGCTCTAGCAAACACGGAAAATACCAAAATACCATGTTTTTTTTTGTTTGTTTGTTTTTGGTAAGTACTACACATTTTCACTCATTGGGAGAATTATTTGTACAATCAAAATTTCACTTCCTAGAGCTCTGAAACTTTCATTTGTTACTGTAATCCCTCACAGAGGTTCATGTCATAATTTAAAAAAAAAAAAATTTTTGTTGAACTCTTAGATCTGCCTATCTAAAGATGAGCATATATGCAAAATCTAGGCCAATGTTTCTTAAACTTTAAAATGTGTAGGAAAAGAATAAAAATAAAATAAAATAGATAAAAAATAAAGTGCATAGGAATCATTTAGGGTTTTTGTTAAAAAGCAAATTCTGATCCAGTATGTTTTGGATGGGGCTGGAATTTTGTATTTCTGATAAGCATCCAGGGGATCTCAAGGCTGCTGCTGGTTGCAGGACCCCACTTTGTATAAAAAGCTTCTAGCCTTGTCCTCCATGATTATTACTCACTCATCCATAAAATAATTATTGAGGAATAGGTCTGTGCCAATCATTGTGCAAGTGACAGGGGGAGTTAGTGACTGGGGATATAGAGTCTGAGGAGATGGGAACTAATCAAATAATCACAAAAATACAAGTAAATTTGCAACCATACAAAGTGTCTGCTCTAGGTCCCTTGTCATACATTCTCGCCCTGTCGCATCACTGTGTACAATGCTGAGGGCTAACATTTGTGTTCCTTTGTCACAAAGCTCAATTTGTCTCCTGGGCTTGAAAATATGACCCTGTTTCCTACATTGTGTACCACTTCCTGAAGTTCTTTGGTGTCTCCCTTCTTCCATCATATTTTCACATTTTCCTCTCTTTTCTCCCCCTGGTAAGAATGATCTAGGCCTGCCAGCTGCAACTCCAAGTTGCTGCTTTGCTTTACCAAATGTGGTCACCATCTATTTTTCTCTTTGTAGAATGAAGACAGAAAGGTTTGGAGCATATCTTTCTGTTAGCTCATTCAAAACTAATATTTAACTTATTTTTAATGTTGAAAAGTATTTAAAATAAATATATTATTGCTCTTACTGCTGATCATTTAAGGCATTTTAGAATGGCATAACAAGATAATATAGAAGCATTTAACTGTACCCATGGAATTTTAAGACGTGTTTATAACTTGACAAATGAAACGAATATAGTTTCATTAGAACAAACTGTATTAGACTTGCTAAGATTCTTTCAAAAAGATAACGTTTAGTTAATTTTCTAAATAAAAGCATACATATGTACACTTCCAAAGAACAAAAGAAACCTAAGTTTCACTGAAATCCTTATTACTAATTAAATAAAAGTATGGTCATGTTATTTATTATGCCACCTTAAAGTTAAGGAAACATTTGACACACTTCGGGTAGTTGGTATTGTATGCCAATGTTGGTGATCAGGGCATACCATTCCTGATCAATCTTGTTCAATGGAAATATTAAATTTTTATCTGTTCTGTGGCAACCACATATGCAATTTGGACTGATTTTAAATGAATGTAAAACTGCAATAATGCTTTCATATTTCAGACATAAGTTGTTTGCAATTAACTTGAAGGCAAATAGGCATATCTTTGATATTCACCAGCTGCAACCTTAGTCTAACAGACTTTACTCCAGGTTGAATGCCTACATTGTGCATATTAGACTTTAATAGGTAAGTATATGCATAAACTTCCACATGCTAATTTTTAACATGCATAAAAATTTATGCATAATGAAAACCAAGAGTACCAAAATGATATGGACAAGTTTTTAGATTCATAGCTGTAGCAGCCATCAGGCAAATCATGGTAGTTAACGAAACACAGTCACACTGATTTTTGGATTAACTATAATTTTTATATATAAATTTGCTTATATATATTTATAAAATTTGAATGAAGTATATCATTCATACATGAATACATAAACAATCAGTGTATAGTAACAGTTGTGAACTTACAGAACAAACATGCATATCATTGTATAGTGCTCCCAAACTAAATTTGCTTATGTATTTGATAATTATAATGTTAAACTCAATCAAGGGACAGTGAAATACTTTGCAAAAATTGAAATGGATTAAGCACATGTCACTGGATATTTGAGTTTCAGTGTGAAGTTCGCCATCCAGTTATATAGTTTTAGACAGTTTATGTTTCACTAAAATGAGGAAGTTAGATTATCACTCTCTAAAGTACTGTCATACTTTAAATTTTTATAATTCTATTGAAGTTGCCATTTCTTATTGTTCATATTTGAAAAAATAATGCTATTTCTGGTGCTGTTTATTTTCTCTTACATATTTACCTTGCATTTAAAACAAACACACACTCGGAGGACACAATGTCATCAGTTTAGCATGTATTTTCATGTGACATTTGGATTTTGTGAATCCCAGAAAAGATTATGTTCTTGAATTAATCCATTCTTGTGGGTGTGGGGCCCTTTGATTGAACTGCCTCAGTGAGGCATAACCCAGGTTGGGTCTCCACCCTAGTGTTGGGGTTTTATAAAAACTGAAAACTGAAAGCAGAAACATGCAGAAAAAAGAGAGCCACCACCGTCTATACCCTGCCATGTGAGAGAAGGACTCTAAACTGAGAACACACAGAGAGAAGGAAGAGACATAGAGAAAGTAAGGTCAGCCATTTTGACCCTGCCATGTGAGAGAGAAGACTCCAGGTTCACCTACAACTGCAGAAAGACAGAGAAGCCCCGAGAAGCTCAAGGAGACTAGGCCCCCAGGGAGAGATGCCTGATAGTCCACAGCTGAGCTTAAGCAGAAAGTAGAGAGAGACCTGTGGACCCACCATCTTGCCTCACCATCTAGCAGGACTGCTAGCAGCTGACCTTTGGTGAGACAGCATTTCTGATGATGTCTTGATTTAGACATTTTCGCAGCCTCAGAACTGTAAGATTTCCCCATAATAAATTTCCCATTATAAAAGCCAACCCATTTCTGGTATATTGGCAGCCTTTGGCAAACTAAGACATCAGGTATAGTTAAGGATAATAGATTATGGGACACTTTTCAAGTATTTTTTCCCAATAAAAATAAAAATTCTGAAAAATAACTGCTGAAAAAAGATACTCCAAGACAAAGGTGATATCAGCAGGATGGCAGAGTAAGATACCACTGGTAAATGGTCCTAGTTAGAAACAGCAAAAAATCAGCTGAATCTGTCAGATGGAAGACTACTGAGGGTAAAGAAAAACTCAACAAACACTGAATTGGCCAAAATATCCACAAAAACATAAAAATGGTCAAAGAGGCTATGGGTCAGGTTTACTTGTCTGGGCCTCTCTCTTTCCCTTGGTTCTGTAGGGGCTGTGTGTAGGACTAATGATGGCAGTATGGCAACCACACACATGGAAGTGCGGATCCCTGGAGCCTAATTATTGGCATACCTAAATGAAAATTTGGGGTGTCTTTATACAATAACCTCAATTGATTCCATGGAAGACTGATTTGGGGTATGTATCTAGGACTCTAACCCAGAATATACCTAAGGAAGAGAAACAGCATGGAAAGGAGGAGCAGAGCAAGGGAATCAAGGCGGTGTGGAAATTGCAAAAAGGAGAAGTGGAGTCATGGAGTGCAGCCAGTGCCTATAGCAGGAGTTAAAAGATTGACTGGAGTAGTAGAGCTCAGCTGACCGCAGCTGCTAGGGTCAAAACTATGAGAGCACAGCCCAGGGCCCTGGTAGGGGAAGCCCTCAAAAACTTCTCTTTTGGAAAAGAAACAATTGTACATACTGGGGAATTTTTGAAAACTACCACTTGTGCTCAGGGCAAGATGCAAGCTCAAAGAGACCTGAGAAGAACCTAACTGTTCACTAAGGGCTGCTCTGTAGGTTCAGCAGAAACTGGGCCAGGTATTGAAGGAGAGCTTTGACATAGAACCAATCTACATTAAAATCTTGGGTAAGACAATTGTTTAGAAAATTGATAAATTAATACACAGATAGATAGATGGATGGATGGATAGATAGACTGATATAGCAAACATGGCAAAATGTTACAATTGGTGATCTGGGTATCTGGAGGGTGATATGTTGGAGTTCTCTGTATAGGTTGGTTTTTTAAAATTATTATTTTTGAAACTGTCCGGTAAATTTGAAATATTTTAAAATGAAAAGCTTAAGAAAAAAAGAAAAACAATCCTGAATAAGAGGGAGAATATGACTTCCAGAAGTTAGCATATCAAAACATTCAAATGTCCCCAGACTTCAACATAGGTTGCAAGACATACAAAGAAACAGCAAGAGATGGCCCATTCAAAGGAACAAAATAAAATAGCAGGAAGCACAGATATTGGAGCAACTATAAAGATGTTAAGTCAACTCTTCTACATCAGTTTGTTAAACTAAAGGAAAACATGGACCTAGAACTAAAAGAAATCAGGATGATTTAAGAACTAAGGAGGAACTAGAAATTTAAAAAAAGGATCAGACAGAAATATTGTATGATCTCACTTATATGAAATACCTTGAATAAGCAAATTCATATAGATAGTAGGTTCCAGGTTATCAGGGAACTCAGAACAGGGTGAGGGAAAGGGGGTAGTTATTGCTAAAGGGTGCAGAGTTTCCATTTGGGGTGATGAAAATGTCTTGGTAATAGATATTAGTGATGGTAGCACTACATTGTGAATGTAATTAATACCACTGAATTGTACACTTGAATGTGGTTAACATGGGAAATTTTGAGTTATATATATGTTACTACAATAAAAAATTAAACAAAAAATGACACTCATTTCCATCATCTGCAAATTTGGGTAGATAGAGTATGTTTCCAGAAAGAAAACTTTCTTATTAGCCTGGTCATAGGCTCACATGGAATCCAGAAAATGGTATGAAACTTTCTAAACTTCCTCTACTTTCCTGTTGAAACTCTCTTAATTTTGTGCTGGGAAATCTAGAAGTCCTTTCTTGATCTAACTAATGACTTCCTTTTGTCAAAGGTGAAGGCTTAAGGAGAGTATTGGGCAATGGAGAAAAGGATTTAAAGAGAAAAGAAAATCTTATCTTGTCTCATACTATCTGTAGTGTAATGAAAAATTAGGCTGGTCTTTGTTGCCAGTTCCTATGGAGGAAACCTCTGAATCTTTGGTATTTCCTGTGATAGGAGTGTCTTTGTAGTCATGCTGGGTTCAGAACCACACACGACAGTTCACATGCTAACATGATGATAGGGTGAGGCCAGCCCTCCTTAGGGAGGGGGCTGGCCACACCAGAAAGACCAGCGAGGTGATTAGGGGGTTGGAGCTTTGAGCCACATCATATCAGACCCCTGCCCTCAGACTGAGTTCAGTCATGTGAACATGGATTCTATCAATCATGTCTTCTTAATAAGACCCCATATAAACTCAGACACTCAAAGCCCTTGAAGGGCTTCCATGATTTAGAATTAAATCTCTGCATTTGGAGGGTGACAGTCAGGGAGAAGACATAGAACCTTGCAATTGGGATCCTACCAGACCCCGCCCTCTGCATCTCTTCTTTTGGTTTCCTCTTATTTATTTCTTCTTAACTATTAGTATAGCACTTTAAGTGAGTTCTGTGAGTCATTATTTTAAACTCAAGGGGGTTGGGGGGAACCCCAGGATTTGTAGCCAGTTTGTCAGAAGTGCTGGTGGCCTGGAACCCCTAACTTGTGACTGGTGCTTGAAGGAACTCTTATAGAGGATTGCCCTTAACCTGTGGAGTCTGGCCTAATTAATTCTGTTTAAAAGGAAAGAAGTGTAGTTTGGGGTCTTGTTTAAAGAACTTCCAGTGCATCAGTATAATTAGTTAGTTATACTTCAACTACTATCAAAGTCTATTTAACCTAGTCCTGGTTTTATTTTTAGTGTTGAGAAGACACAGATAAATAAATTTATATTTTCTTGTTTATTTGTTTTTTCCCCAGGATTTTGAGTGAAGCTTCTATTTCACTCTTAGAGTACCATCCAAACCCTGGCAATATTTTGATAGCTTGATGCTTCAATACTTTCCTTTTCTTTGTTTTACTTTACTTTGCTTAATCTTCTATCCTTCTTCCCTCCTTCCCACTCCTTCCCTACTCTTTCTCTTTTTCTTATTTCATTCAACTATCATAGACTGTTACTTTCTTGTTCACACTTAATATTTTTAATATTTAAATAACCCAGCATCTTCCTTTTGAGAGAGGAAGCTGCCTTTCATATTGTTTTGCAGAAGTTAAAAACATGAAGGGAACACAACTACATAGTATATTATAAATTATCAACAGTTATCAGTATAATTTTAGTACTGAATGATGTTATGACATTCAAGTTTTTGAAAATCAGTAATTCATGTATGGCTTCCTTCATCCTTTTATTTATTTATCTATCTAGCCACAAAAGTTTACTGGATATCTGCTGTATGTCAGTCATTTTATCAGTATTGTAACAAAATAATGAGGAAATTATAGTTCCTGCCCTGAAAAGCTTACAGTAGAGTTGTTATTACCTATACTCTTTTATTTTTAAACCAGAAAAAGTAATATTGTATTCTCTAAACAATCTAGATAATAGGGACTTTTTTATTTACTATGGCAGACATTGCTAGTTGCTTACCCAAAACCGATCTTTCTCCTTTTCTCTTATTGTGCTCCTATTTTGTTTGGGACAGCAAGGATCAGAGGCCTAAGTAAAGCATCATGTTTGGTTTAATCCATTCTTTAGAGTCCTACTCTCTGCTTTCTTAGTCTTTTGCAGCTAGGAGTGGCCTATGAGAAGTAAATGATAGTCTTTGGAGGAATTTCTGCAAAGGCTTTTCCTTTCTTGAAATAAGGGACAGTGGTAGCCAGCACGGTTCTTCTCCATTTTTTTTCTGCCTTGAAAACAGCTATGATATCCATTACTGTCTCAAACATGTCAAGACCATAATCTGGTATTCATAAGAAAAAAGTCAACACACCAGAGATGGCACAATAGATGAGAAAGAAACAGCAATGCTCTGACGGTGTTATTGGGTAGCTAAACCAACGACAGCAATTTCCTATCTTCAACTTTTTTATTTTGTGAGAAAAATAAACATCTATTGGTGTAAGTCATTTTAAGGTGAGCTGTCTGTCACAGTGGAACACATTTGTAATAAATACTCATGTATACAAAAGGATCAAGAGGGAATGTAGCAAAGTAACATAAATGAAAGCTAACACTTATAGAGCAAATTTTGTGTTACTAAGAACCATGCTAACTAAATGGGTCATTGGTTAAAGCTTGAAAAATCATTGTTTATTGTATCAATTTTTGGTTATAATTGGATTTGGAATGTGGTACAAAATGCCAAGAATTTATTCTTAATAGATGTAATAATCTCTTCTGTAGGAGACAGTGGTAGTGCTTACACATTCACATTTAACTTCCAACTGTCCTATCCTTCAGAATTAAAAACACGTTTATCCACTAAGAATGGGGAAAGGAGTTCAGTTCCTTGAACTTCAAAGGTATTCAAGGTCTCTCTGAACTAGGATTTTAAAAAAGAAGACATTTTATTATTGTTCACTAGCTCATGATCTTGCGCTTTGTTTATATTATTATGAGACATTTTGGGAAGAAAGAAAGAGCCAAAGGGTAACAAAGGTGATCGCCATTTTGTGCTTACATATTTAATGAGAAAATGAAATTTGAGTTTTAAATCCCATTTCTTCACAGGGAATAATTTTCATGTGAGTCACTCTAGAATACTTGCTTAACCAAAACACAGTTCCAACTTTATCATGAATATAAAGGACTTTATGGAATTTCTGTATTTATTTGTGCTTTGAAAAAGCTGCTGCTATAAAATTTTTGGGCAGGAGATTTTTCTCAGTTGCCCTTAGGATCCCCAGTAGCTAGTACAATGTCTGACATCATAGTAGATAGGACTCATTAGACTAGGAGACAAGAAATGGCATTCTTCCCAAAGTTTAGGGCATAAACACCTTCCAAAGGGAGTATGTATCTCAGTTCCCAATTTCAAGTGTATGGCCAAGATCTGGAGGGAAAGCTCTGCTTTCAGGTGAGGCAGCTTAGAGAGAAGTAAATACAAACTACCTTGAAAATAAAGGAAAAAACCCACTATAAAATAGTTGGAAAATCTGAACAGATGGTTAGGAAAGTTCTGCTTTCTCATCCTCAGTTTCTCAAGTGTCTCGGGAAGGCAGCAGAAACTTTGAGAAGTGTCCTGGAAACTGAGCTGGCAGTAAACTTTAAAAAAAAATTTTTATTTTTTATTTTTAAAGAAGCTTTAGATTATATAAATGGTATGTTGAAAATATAGGGGATTCCCATATACCTCAACCCCTCACCTTCGCACACCTTTCCCCATTAACAACATCTTTCATTAGTGTGGTACATTTATTTTTCAATAAGGGAACTGTAAAGCAGATGATTCTCACTTGTAAGAAAAAATCTTACCACGATTTCTTCCGGTAACTAAAGTCTTCAGATTCCAGTTATCTAAATGCCATCTTCTCCCTTGTATCCAATATCAAATAAGTCATTAAATCTTATTGATTCTTCTTTTGAAATGTCTCTCATGTTTGTTCTTGACAAACAAAGCCCTATGAAGAGATAGCAGGCAGTAAGTAGTCTTTCTGCAGAAAAAGTAAATTATGAAAGGGAAAAGCTTTCAGAAACTTTTTGAGAGTCACAAGTGGAAAAAGTAGCCAGGACAGTGGGGTAGTGGTTAGAGTTTAAAGAGAAATATGTGAGAAATGTCTTATCAATAACTTCCTCTACTTATAAAAAGTAAGACTCTCTAAAGAGAGATATACTTTCACATTTTTTTTTTCCTAGAGAAAATATTAATACTCATTTTCCAGGGTATTTGGGAATTTAGGAAATATATTAGGAAATCTCCAGCACTTGACTCACGTTCATATAGACAATGTTCTTCTTCAATAATGCAGTTTCTATGCAAAACAAACAAAACCACCACCACCAGCAGGACATGCATATAGTCATAGTCATGTCCCAACCATCTTTCAGTGAGCCTTAGCATAGAAAAAGACAATAAATAGTTGATTAGGTTTTTTTTTATTTTTATTTTTTAATGCTTTTGATTACATGCCTGCTTTGATGTAGTTGGTGGACATTTTTCATTAAGATGACAAGAAAATACTCTGATCTTGTGGAAATAAATCAGGTACTCTTTATAGATACAAAGAAAGAGTGGGCAACTAATTTCAGCATTTTATCTCAGATGAAGAAATAGTTCTATTTCATAAAGGCAGAGAGTTCAGATGACATGACTATATTTCTCCAATAAAGAAAGCCAAATAAACCACTAAAATAGATAATACCTATGGTGATTCTACTTAATTGACTGAGGAGATGTGAACAACAGAACCAACTGAACTCTGTAAGAAAGACAATGTATAAATAGAGGATTTTAATAAGCATCTATCATTCCTCAAATGCTTAATAAAATAGTATTGGTTACTTCTCTCAGCACTTAAAAATTTCCATCTAAAAACAAGTCTTTTCTCATGCCTGGCAGACAATGACTATGTATGTATGGAATGTTATTCAAGTCATGCCTCTCTCTTCATCAAGTCCATCCGTTTTCCCTCTAACATTTCAAAGGTTTTACTCCTATCAACAAGCCTGGTTAAAATATGCATTAAAGTAGAGTGTAGGTTATGGTGATCTGCAAAAAGTTTGGCCATACTTGACAGTCTCCCAAATGCCACAATCATGGAAATTATATGTTTTGTCTTAAGAAACATGATTAGCTGCCTCAGAATGAATCTGAATAATAAATAAGTAAACAAAGAGATAATGGACTCAAATGATGTAGCATACAATATCCATCATTTTTTTTCAAAGGCTCCATCACAGTTCCTAGATACTAATTTCACTTCTTGGCTATGTATCTGAAAAGAACTGCCAGAATACACTTCACGCTTGGAGGAATTAATTTGTGAAAATCCATGCATAGAACCTGAGATGGCAGTGAGTTGAAATAGTGCTAAGGGTACATTTACTTCATTGACAGGGACCTAACACCTTTCAAAATCTTGTGGAGTGCTGATACCTTAGAGTTTTGCCAACAAGAATCCCATTTTTTTTTGTATATATGTAAAATACCAAGTTCAGTGTTTAATAATGATGTAGAATGTGAATTGTTTTAAGGAATGAATTATTCAATGTTGGAAATCTTAGTGAAGATAAATTTAAATACAGTCTTTCATCTGGGATAAATTTCCTGCCTTAATTACTTTTCAGATGAAAGAAAACAATAAAATTTGACTTTTTCCAAATTCTTTTTTTAAAAATAAGAGAGTTTACATTGCTCAGATTTTGGAAGGGTGTTGCCACATTTCTGAAACTTTGAATCTAAAATCATGATGCCTGAATATTTTAAGACTAGTCTTTATTATAGCACATTATAATATTTATGACCATAATGATAATCCTGAATTATTATTAATGGGTGAATGTATTCTGAGCACTTTGTTTAAGAAGGAAGACATATTTGCAATATGCCTTTTTAAAAAATGACTTCCAAATTCTTAAAAACAGTAAAGTTTACTTCTGGGGAGATGTTGGACTAGAAAGACATGGGACTCTTTTCCCCCAGAAGAATAGAGGACAGGCTGAAACAACATGGAAAAAGATCTAGGGTTTAGGATACCAGGCAAAGTCTAGACACTGCTCAGAGGAGAGAGAGACAAAGGAGGGGAATCATGATGACAGAACTGTGAGTTGAAACCAGTGGCTGCTGCTAAAGACACTTAAGAATTCTCAGGCCTTTAGGCCTGTGGCTACAGACAAAGAGGACTCCAGGGATCCACCACTCAAGGAAAAGGGAGAGAAAGGGACACAGCCTAAGATTGAGTCAGCTTCTGACTTACAAATATGGACTGCTGTGTTCCACCAGCCCTTCCATGCCAGGTGTGGCCATGCTGTGGTTTGTCCTGGGAGCTAGGACGGGACTGGAGAAATCCAACCCTCTCAATGTCCCTCTCTTCTTGCCAGGACTGATTGCTGAGGATGCACCTCCTCAGGAAAGGGGAGAGAGAGGAACACAGCCTAAGGCTGACTCAGATTTTGACCCACAAATTTGATCTGCTGTGTCCCAGGAGCCCTTCCAGTCCAGGTGGGACAATGCCATTGTTTGCCTTGGGAGCTGGCAAGGGGCTAAAGATATAAAACCCTCCCAATTTCCTTCTCTACTAACTGGGACTGATTGCTGAGGAAGCAGAGGGTAATGGAAATATTTCCTGCCTGGGAAAAGAGATGGAGCTGCCAGAGAGAGCTGGAGAACTGTCTCTGAGAAAGTTTGAATTACAAGGTTCTTAGTCTTCAGGCAGGAAACTCTTTCAAATTTGATCTGATCTGTGTTGCAAAAAATACACTCCAACCAGGCATTGAACTGAGAGGGCTGCCAAAGTGCTCCATCTTCTGGCAGAACAAAGGAGTGCACATGAGGAAATTAAAAATAAGTAAGGGAGGCTTTTTCCCACTTTTATAGGCTGCCCCACCTCCCCCCAAGGTCCTAGGAAGTGAGTCTGCAAACAATTACTGGGTCAGGAATCCAGTTTTGAGCAACTAGCAGGGACAATCCTCGTGATCCAAGTTGAGCCAAGAATCAAAGAGCAGCAGTAACACACAGACTCCTGCCAATAAATCCCTACAAAAGAGAAAGAAATTGAGCATCTGAGTAAACTGTATCATAATCAGATGCCTAGACATCAGCAAAAAATTACAAGCCATACTAAGAAAATGGTAGGCATGGTCCAAGAAAAGGTATATATCAGAGCCCCAGAAGAGATGCAGATTTGAGAGAACTCATTAGTGAGATGCACACAAATATCCAAAATCAAATTAATGAGTTGAAAGACAATATGGTTAAAGAGATAAATGACATCAAGAAGACATTGAGCAAGTGCAAAGAAGAATTTGAAATCCTGAACAGAAAAGTAACAGAGCTTATGGGAATGAAAGACACAATAGGCGAGATCAAAAACACATGAGAGACATACAACAGCAGACTTGATATGATAGAAGAAAGAATAAGTGATACTGAGGACAGAACAGCTGAAACTGAAGAAAGAAAAGAACACAGAGAGAAAAGAATGGAAAAAATTGAGCAGGGGCTCCAAGAGTTGAATGACAACATGAAACACAACAACATATGTGTCAATGGAGTTTCAGAAGGAGGAGAGAAGGGATAAGAGTATTTGAGGAAATAACAGCAAAAAATTTCCCAACTCTCACGAAAGAAATGAGCTTACATGTCCAAGAAGTGTACCGTATAAATCTAAATAGTCCCACTCTAAGACACATACTACTCAGAATGTCAAATATCAAAGATAAAGAGAAATTTCTCAGAGAAGCAAGAAAGAAGCAAACCATCACATAAAAGGGACGTTCAGTAAGACTTAGTGCAGATTTCCCATCAGAAACCATGGAGGTGAGAAGGCAGTGGTATGATACAATTAGGATACTGAAAGAGAAAAAATGCCAGCTGAAAATTCTTTATCCAGCAAAATTCTCCTTCAAATATGAAGGTGAGTGTAGCAGTTTGGCAGTTTGATATAGTTATGAATTCCAAAAATAGATACTGGATTATGCTTGTAAACTAGTCTGTTCATCTGGGCATGATTAAGTTATGATTAGAGATTTGATTGAGCCATGTCAATAGGGTGTTGAGCCCTGCCCCTTGGTGGGAGGGGTCTCAAAGATAAAAAACATGGCAAAGGACAGAGTTGGAGTTTTTGAGTTGGAGTTCTGATGCTGAGTGTTAATGCTGGAGCCCAGGGGAGCAAGCACACAGAGGACTTTGGTCGTGAAGAAGGAGAGAAGGCTCCGGAAAAAGAGATGAGCCATTCACCTGATAGTCTACAGCTGATTTTGTGGAGGAAAGAGAGGACCTGAGCCCGGAGAGAAATGGAGCCCTGGGAAGAGAGGAACCCAAGAAGCCTGAACCCTGGCAAACGTCGGCAGCTATCTTGCTCCCACACGTAGCAACAGACTTTGGTGAAGGAAGAAACTTACACTTTATGGCCTGGCAACTGTAAGCTTCTGCTGCAAATAAATACCATTTATAAAGATGAGCCGATTATTGGTATTTTGCATCAGCACCCTTTTGGCTCACTAATACAGTGAGTATAAAATATTCACAAACAAAAACTAAGAGAGTTCGTAAAAAAGAATCCACCTTAGTAGAAAATATTAAAGGAAGCCTTAGAACTGGAAAGAAAAAGATAGGAGAGAGAGGCCTGGAGGAGAGTATAGAAGAAAGAATAGCAGAAAGGATAAACAAAAGAGTAAAAAGACAGACAAAAATATGATATGACATATGAAAACCAAAGAATAAAATGGTGGAAGTAAATAATGCATTTATAGTAATACATTGAATGTGAATGGATTAAACTCCCCAAACAAAAGATATAGGTTGACAAAATGGATGAAAAAACATGAGCCACCCAAAACTAAGGCTTATAAGAGACTCACCTTAGACCCAAGGATACAAACCATCTGAAACTGAAAGGTTGGAAAAGGTACTCCATGCAAACAATAACTAAAATAGACCAGGGGTAGCTATACTAATATTGGACAAAACAGATTTTAAATGCAGAAAAGTTATGAGAGATACAGAAGGCTATTATATATTAAGAAAAGGGACAATCTACCAGGAAGATATAAAAGTCATAAATATCTATGCACCTAAGAAGGGTGCATCAAAATACATGAGACAAACTCTGGCAAAACTGAAGGTAGAAATAGACATCTCTACAATAATAGTTGGAGACTTCAACACAACACTCACATCATTAGATAGAACAACTAGACAGAAGATCAACAAGAACTTGAACAATATGATAAATGAGTTAGACCTAACAGACACATATAGAATGCTGCATTCAAACTCAGCAGTTATACTTTCTTCTCAAATGCCCATGGATCTGTCTCCAGGATAGACCATATGATAGGGCACAATGTAGCTCTTAATAAATATAAAAAGATTTGAAATTATACAAAGCACCTTCTCAGATCATAATGGAATGAAACTGGTAATCAATATTAGACAGGAAAAAAGTAAATTCACAAATGTGTGGAGGCTAAACATCATACTCCTCAATAACCAGTGGGTCAAGAAGAAATTGCAAGTGAAATTAAATATATTGAGACAAATGAAAATTAGAACACAACTTATCAAAACTTATGGGATACAACAAAGGCAGTCTTGAGAGGGAAATTTATAGCCCTAAACACCTATATTAAAAAAGAAGAAAGAGCTAAACTCAAAGATTTAACCGAACAACTAGAGAAACTAGAAAAAGAACAGCAAACCAATCCCAAAGCAAGCAGAAGGAAAGAAATAATAAAGATTAGAGCAGAAATAAATGAAATTGAGAACAAAAAAAAACAACAGAGAAAATCAACAAAACTAAAAGCTGGTTCTTTGAGAAGATCAATAAAATTGAAAAACCCTTAGCTAGACTAACAAAGAAAAAGAGAGAGAAGATGCAAATAAATACAATCAGAAATGAAATGGGGGAGTTGCGACTGATCCCACAGAAATAAAAAGGATCATAAGAGGATATTATGAGAAACTGTATGCCAAGAAACTAAACAACCTAGATGAAATGGACAAATTTCTAGAAATGCACAAACAATCTACACTGACACTACAAGAAATACAAGAACTTAACAAACCAACCACATGTAAAGAGATTGAATATGTCATCAAAAATCTCCCAGCAAAGAAAAATCCAGGACCAGAAGGCTTCACAGGTGAATTCTACGAAGCATTTTGAAAAGAATTAACACCAATCCTGTTTAAACTCCTCCAAAAAAATTGAAAGGGGAGGGAAAAATACCCAACACATTTTATGAAGCCAACATCACTCAAATACCAAAATCAGATAAAGATACTACAAGCAAAGAAAATTACAGACCAATCTCTCTAATGAACATAGATGCAAAAATTCTCAACAAAATACATGCGAATTGAATCCAATAGCATATCAAAAGACTTTTGCATCATGACCAAGTGGGATTTATTCCTGGTATGCAAGGCTAGTTAACATAAGAAAATCAATCAACTTAATACACCACATTAACAAATTGAAGGAGAAAAACCACATGATCATCTCAATCGGTAAAGAAAAGGCATTTGACAAAATCCAGCATCCTTTTTTGATAACTATACTTCAAAAGATAGAAATAGAAGGAAAATTCCTCAATATGATAAAAGGCATATATGAAAAACCACAGCCAACATTGCACTCAATGGGGAAAGGTTGAAGGCTTTCCCTCTAAGATCAGGAAGAAGACAAGAATACCCAATGTCACCACTGTTATTCAATATTGTACTAGAAGTTCTTTCTAGGGCAATTAGACAAGAAAAAAAAATTAAAGGCATCCAAATAGGAAAAGAGCAAATAAAACTCACACTATTTGCAGATGACATGATCCTGTATTTAGAAAATTCTGAAGTATCCACAACAAAGCTACTTGAGCTAATAAATGAGTTCAGCAATGTGGCAAGATACAAGATCAACAAGCAAAAATCAGTAATTTTTTGTACAATCATATTGAACAATCCGAGGAGGAAATCAGGGGAAATATTCCATTTACAAAAGCATCACAAGGACTCAAATTCCTAGGAATTAATTTAACCAAAGAAGTACAGGACCTATATGCAGAAAACTACAAAACAATGCTAAAAGAAATCAATGAAGACCTAAACAAATGGAAAGACAGTCTGTGTATGATTGGAAGACTAAATATTGTGAAGCTGTCAATCTTACCCAGACTGATTTATAGATTCAATGCAATGCCAATCAAAATTCCAACAGCCTCCTTTAAAGAATTAGAAAAGGCAATTACTAAATTCATTTGGAAGGGAAAGCGCACCCAAATAGCCAAAAGCATTCTGAAAAAGAAGAGCGACATGGGAGGAATTTCACTACTTGACCTTGAAACATATTACAAAGCTACAGTGGTCAAAACAGCATGGTACTGACATAAAGATAGACACATTGATCAGTGGAATAGAATTGAGAATCCAGAAATAAACCTTCACCTAATCTGTCAACTGGTTTTTGACACACCTACCAAGTTCTTGTAACTAGGACAAAACAGCCTTTCAACAAATGGTGCTGGGACTGCTGGATATCTATAACTGAAAGAATGAAAGAGGACTCCTATCTCACTCCTTATACAAGAATCAACTCAAAATGGATCAAAGACCTAAATATAAAAGCCAAGACCATAAAACTACTAGAAGAAAATGCAGGGAAACATCTTCAAGACCTTATAGTAAGTGGTGGTTTCTTGGACCTTACATCCAAAGCACGCACAACAAAAGAAAAAATAAATAAACAGGACCTCTTCAAAATTAAACACTTTTGCACCTCACAGGACTTTGCCAAAAGTGTGAAAAGCCATTTGACTCAATTGGAGAAAATATTTGGAAAATATAAGAGTTTAATATCTACGATATATAGAGAGATGACACAACTCAAAAATAAAAAGACAACCCAATTAAAAAATGGGCAAAGACTTGAATAGACATTTGTCCAAAGAAGAAATACAAATGGTGAAAAAACACATGAGAAAGTGCTCAACATCACTAATGATTAGGAAAATGCAAATTCAAACTACAATGAGATATCATTTCCCACCTACTAGAATGGCCACGATTAAAAAGACTGAGATCTACAAGTGTTGGAGAAGTTGTGGAGAGAAAGGAACACTTATTCACTGGTGGTGGGAAGGCTGAATGGTACAGCCACTGTGGAGGACTGTTTGGTAGTTCCTAAAGAAGTTGAATGTAGACTTCCCATGTGACCCTGAAATACCACTACTGGGTATATACCCAGAAGAACTGAGAGCAGTGACATGAATAGAAATCTGCACACCTATGTTCATAGCCGCGTTTTTCACAATTGCCAAAAGCTGGAAACAATCCAGATGTCCATCAACCAATGAAAGGATAAACAAACTGTGGTATATTCACACCATGGAATACTATGTAGGTGTAAGAAGAAATGAAGTTGTAAAAGACAACATGGATGAACCTGGAGGATATTATATTGAGGGAAGCAAGGCAGACACAAAAGGAAAAATATTGTATGATTGCATTACTATGAGCCAAATATATTGTTAAACATATTGTATGAGTAAAAAAAAAAATTATGTATCCAGTACATTTAATTGAGAAAGTATGTTTTTATTCAACTGTATTTTCTTTTTATTTTAATCATTGTTTATATTTTCAATTATTAAATGTACAAAATAAAGTTAAAAAAATTTAAAAAAGAAAGACAGCTCACTTTCAGAAATCTAAAAAAAAAAAAAGTAAATCTCAATGCTTTTTTTTATTTTTTATTTTTAAGATTTATGAGCCAGATCAGTAAATTATATTTGTTTGTGTGTCTATTTGTTTTGTTTTTTAAAAACAATTTATTGAAGTATATCATTCTTACATGAACATACATAAACTGTAAGTATACAGTATACAACTGATCTTACAAAACAAAAACAAACATGCATAACATCATAAAGGGCTCCCACACATCACCCCCCCACAAACATCCTGCATTGTTGTGAAACATTTGTTAACAAATCATGAAAGAGCATTGTCAAAGTATTACTACTAACCATAGCCCGAATCTTCCTCCCTTATACATTTTTTTAAGAGTTTATTTATTTATTTACTTTTATCCATTTTTACCACCCTCCCCGCCCCCCACCCCCTTCCCCCTTTTTGCTGTTTCTGTGTCCATTTGCTGGGCAACTCTCTGTGTCCGTTTCCTGCCCTCTCTTCTCATCCTTCTCCTCCTGTCTTCACTGGGATTCAATTCTCAGAACCTCCGATGTGGGAGAGAGGTGTCCTACTACTGCCTGTGCCACCTTAGTTACTGGTTTTTTGGTGTGTCTCATCCTGGCTCTCCCTTGTGTCACTCTCCTGTTATGTCATCATTTTGCTGCATGGCTTGCTGGGCCTAGTGGCTCACCTGCACGTGGAGCCTGGTGGCTCACCTGCTTGCAGGGTCTGGTGGCACACCCGTGGACAGGGCCTAATGGCTCACCTGCTCGCGGGATCTGGCGGTGCACCCGCTCTTGGGGCCTGGTGGCTCATGCGCCTTCTATATTTTTCTTTTATTAAATTTTTACCGGGAGGTCCTGGGGGTTGAACCCAGTTCCCTCCATATGGGAGATGGATGCCCAACCACCCGAGCCACATCTGTCCCCATGCTTTATCTCTTCAGGTTGACCAAAGATACCCAAAGTTACAGCCTTTTCCCATACAGGATGGTCATATAATGAATCAGGCTTAGTTTATCACCAGCATTCTAAAAACCAGACCTAGGGAGAAAAACTAGGTTTGGGGACACATGCATGGTTTCTAATATAGCAAATATTTAGCCTACCCTGATTATCACAAAATCAGGACAGCGAGAATATTCACAGAATCTCAATGCTTTGAAATGATACTTTAGTAGTCTCACACAGTATTGAAAAAGACACTCACTGTCTTAGGAGTTTATAGCACAATAGTGATCATTTGGTTCAAACCCCTAATATTTCTTTTTTTTTTGGTCAGAGAATTAAAGTAACTTGCTTAATCTTACACCGATAAAGAGTAGAAGGTTATACAACACAAAGTACAATTTATTTTTTCACATCACATAATATAGGCAATTTTACTATGCCTTTTCTCCTTAAAGACAGTCAGAAACTTAAAGTCTCAAATAATGAATGATTAAAGAAAAATAATGAAAAAATTGCAAATGTATCATTAAAGATTTTAAGTAAAGAAGAAAAGGAAAGGAATCCTTTATTTATGTGGGCCTCTATTTTATGCCAGGAGCTGTCAGGCACTTTCATGTAATTTGTCAATTTTAGTAATATTATCCACATTTTTCAGAGATAGAAAAATCCAAAATCCAGAAGTGCTCTGATTTTGTTATGGTCATTTCATTCTTAAGTATACTCTGATTCCCAAGCTTATATTAATGACAGGACACATTCAATGGTGAATCTTGCTGACTGGTTGTGAGAAGATATGAACTACTCCTACACATAGTTTAATTTTATGGATTTGGTATCACCTCTTCTAATTGAATGACTCCCATTTCAGGTAAAACTGCTTACATAATGCTCATGAATAATGAGTCAATTATACCTCTGAGAGGCTTCCACAAGGAACTGAGTTTAGCTCCATTTAAGAGAGATTTCCATCTAAAGACTGTATCAATTACAGATTGTCTTTAAACATTTGCCGGTCTCTTATAACAATCCTAAGAAGCAAGTCACCATGTGTATTAGTCAGCAAAGGGGTGCTGAGGCAAAATACCAGAAATTGGCTGGTTTTTATAAAGGGTATTTATTTGGGGTAAAAGCTTACAGTTACTAGGCCATAAAGCATAAGTTACTTTGTTCACCAAAGTCTTTTACCATGTTTTAGAGAGATGGATGCTGATATCTGCCAGGGTTCAGGCTTCCTGGGTTCCTCTCTTCCCAGGGTTCATTTCTCTCCAGGCTCAGTTTCTCTATTTCCTCCACAAGGTCAGCTGTAGACTTTGAGACTCTCTAGGCTTTGCCTTTCTCCACAAGATCAGCTGTGGACTATCAGGTGAATGGCACTGTCTCTTTCCCTGAGGCTTCTGCCATGTCTAAGGAGCTGTCTCTATTCCTCTGTGTTCTTCTGTGTATTCACTTCCCAGGCTCCAGCTCAAAACTCCAGCATCAAAACTTCAACTCTCTTCTTTTGCCATGTCTTTTATCTGTGAGTCCCCACCCACCAAGGAGTGGGGACTCAATGCCCTACTGACGTGGATCAATCAAAGCCATAATCATAATTTAATTAAGTAAATGTGAAATTTCAGACAGACCAGTTTACAAACATAATTCAATATCTATTTTTGGAATTCATAACTATATTAAACTGCTTCACCGTGGTTTCAGGAAAGAGGCAAGTTAATGGTGGTTTCTACAAAAGAATTACAATACAGGGGTGCACTGGGAAAGACAGTGTCCAAGTGGGACAGATCTCAGAGACACAGTTTGACTGTATCACCCATGGTCTCCTGATAGGCCATAGAGTTCCCAGCTGAGTTGTGTTTTTTTTAGATTACATAAATGCTAAATCAGAAATATAGGAGATTCCCATATAACCCTCCCCCTACCACTCTCACACTTTACCCCATTAACAACATCTTTCATTAGTGTGGTACATTTGTTACAATTGATGAACATATATTGAAGCATTGCTACTAGCTATGGACTATAGTTTACATTATACTTTACACTTTGCCCCACAAAATTTTATTGGTTTTGATAAAATGTACAATGGCCTGTGTCTGTCATTGCAATGTCATACAGGACAATTCCAATGTCCCCAATATGCCACATGTTACACATAATCTTCCCTTTCCCTCCCCTCAGAACCTCTGGTGGCCACTGCCTTTATATAAATGAAACAAGATCTTCCATCACTAGAATTATAATAACTCTATTTCAGTTCATAGTTGTATTCTCCCCTTATGTTTGTTCATTCATCAAACTTGAGGATTTTGGGATGGTGAAGACCGCTCTGTTTCTGATTGAGAGGGGGCTTAGATCCCATGGGGCAGATGGATGGAACTGTCTTGCTTGTAGTTGTAGATAATCTCTGTTTTGGAGGATGGGTGTTGTCCATCAGCATCCTTTTGCTAGATGTCCTGGATGAGTCCAATGAACTGGAGAGTAGGTGTTGCAACTCTGCTGAGATTCAGGGCTCAATCGGCATATGAACAGACTGAAGATGTAAGTCTCTGGTACATATATTTAATGAGTATAGTGTTAATTATAGGTTCAAATAAAAGGGGCAGAAAAGTCATGTGTAGGGAAATTATAAATGAGTCTAACTCTGTTACATTGGGGAGCATATATTCCAAGGTAAGGCGCACTGACAGGCTGCTGAATTCCTGAGATTGTCTGCCCTGCTTACAGTGTCTAGATGCTTCTAGAGCCCTCAGGAGCCCTGCTGTTTGAGGAATTGTTTACTGTAGCAGTCAATGAGATCCTGCTGAGACCTGCATAAGCATAACCTCTGGAATGAACTCCCTACTCACTATGAAATCTCTTAGCCATTAAAACTCATTTGAACTTAATATTTCCCCTTTTGGTCTAGGTCTTTTTCCAAATGCACTGCTAGTTGGCACTTCATAATAATCCCTTGGTGCCAGGGAGGCTCATCCCCAGGAGTCACGTCCTATGCTGGGGAGTAGGTAGTGCGTTTACATGCTGAGCTTGTCTTTGAAAGAGGCCGCATTTGAACAACAAAGAGGCTTTCAGGAGGTAAGTCCTAGTCAATTTATAATACTAGGCTGAGTTTCAATTTCACTAGGAAAGGTACATAAGTACAAGCATCAATATCAAGGCTTGGCCTAATGGTCTGTCCTCCTTCCCTAGGTACTGCCCATGTACCCAGGGGATTCTTGCCGCTCTATTAGAGAATGTAACAGGACTTCCCAGGATGGGAATTCAATATTCTTTCAGTTATTATGTGGGTCTCGACTCACCAAGACAATTCCTTGTGCCTATTTTAACATATTCATATTCCATAGAGGAATGTCCCAGGTTCACCCTTCCCACACATCCCACTATCACTGATAACCCACACCAGTGATCCTCCCCTGCCACAGTTGTGACCCTTCTGCAATCCAAAACCTCCTGCAAAACAAAGCCAAAAAATAAACAACTAAAAATAAAATAAAATAAAAATAAAAAACAAATGAAATACAAAAATACAAAGATAAATATAAAAGTAAAATTTTAAAAATTAGAAAAATAAAGTAAAAAACATTCTTTTACAATATGTCTTTCATCATCGTAAGATCTGTTGTCTTTTATGTACAGTGACAATTTCTTCTTCCATATTTTCCCCAGTGTCTTATTTTTTTCTTTATCTTCAAAGAAGCTTTAGATTACAGAAAAGTCACATAGAATATATAGGGGTTTCCCATATACACAATCCCCTCTCCCTTTCTGACTCTTCCCTAATAATAACATTTTACATGTGTGTGGTACATTTGTTACAATTGATGTACAAATATTGAAGCATTGTTATTATGGTTTACATTATAGTTTACATTTTGTACTATACACTTTTATAGGTTTTGACAAAATTTAAAATGGCCTGCATGTGTCATTGCAAGATCATGATGAACAATTCCAATGTCCTAAAAATGTTCTATGTTCCATTTATTTTATTCTTCCCTTGCCCTCCCCTTGTAACTGATGGTAACCACTAAGTTTCAATTTTTGAAGAATAAGGTTCATAGTTACATGCAATAATATAGAAGGCTTGACATATTGGTCTGTTTTCTTTTATTAGGCACTGCCTATGTTCTCAAGAGATTCTTGCCCTTCTAATTGACAATGTAGCAGGACTCCCCAGGATGAGCATTTAAGATTTTCTTGTTCATTGTGTGGGTCTCCACAAACTGAGAAAACACACCACAACAATCTGAAGACATTTGTATTACATAAAAGCATGCCCCAGTTGTAGTCTATCCCACATATACCCCCACCCCCAATGCCCTGCATCAGTAAACTTCCCCTGTCATATTTGCTAAAAGAACATTCCCACCATTGTAGTTTTAACCACAGACCTACACATCGCCAGAGTTCAACTGCTCCTTTCTCCAGCCCTACCCTCAGACTGATGGATAGTCCAATCCAAACCCCCATCCTATTCCTCTCACATGCCAGCACCATTGAATCCAATCACATCACTGTACCACTATCACCCCCATTCATTGTCCAACCACCCCCTTCCACCTTATCACAGATTTTGCCCATATTGAGCATCGGCTCACCTCCCCTACTTCCTTTCTGTCTCCTGATAGCCTCTCTTCCAGACTCTACCTCTTTGAGTCTGCTCAATTTGCTTTAGTCATATCAGTGAGGTCATGTAATATTTGTCCTTTAGTGACTGGCTTGCTTCACTCTTTGAGATTCAACCCTGTTGTCCTGTGTGTTAATACTGCATTGCTTCTCACAGCTGAGTAATATTCCATTGTATGTATATACTACAATTTACTTATCCATTCATCTGTTGATGGACACTTGGGTTGCTTCCAACTTTTGACAATAGTGAATAATGCTGCTATGAACATTGGTGTGCATGTATCTGCTCATGTCCCTGTTTTCAATTCTCCTGGGTATATACCCAGAAGTGAGGTTGCTGGATCATAAGGCAGTTCTATAGTTAGCTTCCTGAGGAACTGCCAAACTGCCCTCCACAATGGCTGCACCATTCTACATTCCTAGCAGCAGTGGATGAGTATTCCATTCCCTCTATATCCTCTCCAACACTTAGAGCTGTTTTTTTTTTTTTTTTTTTTTTTTTAATAGCCACCAGTCTAATAGGTGTAAGGTGATATCTCATTGTTGTTTTGAGTTGCATTTCCCTAATAGCTAGTGATGTTGAGCATCTTTTCATGTGCTTTTTAGCCCTTTGTATTTCTTCTTTGGAGAAGTGTTTATTCAAATCTCTTGCCCATTTTTAAAATGTTTTTTTTTTTTTTTTAAATGTAGGATTTCTTTATACATGCTATATATTAGACCTTTATGGGATAGATGGTTACCAAATTTTCTCCCATTGAGTAGGCTGCCTTTTCACTTTCTTGACAAACTCCATGAAGTGCAAACATTTTTAATTTTGAGGAGGTCCCATTTATTTATCTTTTGTTGCTTGCACTTTGGGTGTAAGTTTATGAAAACATTTCCTAAAACAAGATCTCATAGGTGCTTCCCTACATTATCTTCTAGGAGTTTTATGGTCTTAGCTCTTATGTTTAGGTCTTTGATCCATCTTGAGTTAACTTTTTTATAGAGTGTGAAATGGTGATCTTCTCTCATTCTTTTGAATATGGATATCCAGTTCTCCCAGGACCATTTTTTGAAGAGGCCATTCTGTCCCAGTTGAGTAGGCTTGGTGGCCTTGCTGAATATCAGTTGACCATATATGCAAGGATTTATATCAGAATTCTCAATTTGGTTCCATTGGTCAGTATGTCTATCCTTGTGCCAATACCATTCAGTTTTGACCACTGTAGCTTTATAGTATGTTTTAAAGTCAGGTAGCATGTTTCCTCCAATTTTGTTTTTCTTTTTAAATATGTTTTTGGCTATTGCCCTTCAAAATAAATTTCATATTTAGCTTTCCAATTCAGTAAATAATGTGGTTGTAATTTTTATTGGAATTTCATTAAATCTGTAAATCTATTTGGATAGGACAGACCTCTTAAAGATGTTTGGTCTTCAAATTCATAAGCATGGAATATTCTTCCATTTATTTAGGCCATCTTTTATTTCCTTTAGCAATGTTGTATAGTGTTCTGTGTACAAGTCCTTTACAACTTTAGTTAAGTTTATCCCTAGGTATTTGATTCTTTTAGTTGCTATTATAAATGATTTTTTTCTTTATTTCATCCTCAGATTGCTCATAATTGGTATGCAGAAATGTTACTGATTTTTGCATGTTGATCTTACATCCTGTCACTTTACTGAACTCATTTATCAGTTCTAGAAGTTTTGTTGTAAATTTCTCAGGCTTTCTATATATAGGATCATGTCTTCTTAAAATAGTGAAATTTTTACTTCTTCCTTTCCAATTTGGATGCCTTTTCTCCCTCTGTGAAGTCACCCTACTATAATTGTAGAAGTGTCTACTTCTTCAATTAGTTTTTCCAGTGTTTGCCTAATATATTTTGGGGCTCCCTGGTTAAGTGAATAAATGTTTATGATTGTTCTTTCTTGAAGAAGAAAGATTGATAGATTACCCCTTTTGCTAATATATATTGTCCTTCTTTGTCTCTTACAATAGTTTTGCATTTAGTCTATTTTGTCTGATATTAGTATAGTTACTTCTGCCCTTTTTTGATTATTTTTTGCGTGTGAAATCATTTTCCAACATTCACTTGCAACCTCCTTGCATCCCTGGGTCTAAGGTGAGCTTCTTCTAGACAGCATATAGATGGGTCATATTTCTTTATCAATTCTTCCAGTCAGTGTCTCTTGATTGGAGAGTTTAATCCATTAACATTCAATGTTATTACTATTAAGGCATTACTTACATTAGCCTTATTTTCTTTAGGTTTATATATGTCATAGTTTTTTTTTTTTTATTTCTCTTTTTATCTTTTTAGTTATTCTTACTAATAATATTCCTTTCTACACTCTGCACCAACCCTCTCTTTCCTGTTTTTTCCTTTCAAAAGAACTCCCTTTAGTATTTCTTGAAGGGCATATTTCTTATTGAAAAACTTAATTTCTGTTTATCTGTGAATATTTTGAACTCTACCTCATTATTGAATACCAGCTTTGTTGGCTGACTTTTTTTTCTTTCAACACCTTAACTATGTCATTCCACTGCCCTCTTGCCTCAATGGTTTCTGATGAGAAATCAGTACTTCCCTTGTACATGATGGATCTCTTTTCTCTTGCTGTTTTCAGTATTCTCTTTGTTTTGAGCATTTGACAATTTGATAAGCATATGTCTCAGGGTAGGCTTGTTAGGATTTACACTCTTTGGAGTGTGCTGTTCTTCCTGGACATATATATCCATGTCTCTCAAAAGTGTTGGGAAATTTTCAGCCATTATTTCCTCCAACACTTCTTGTGCCCCTTTCCCCTTCTCTTCTCCCTTGGTGCAGTCTAGCATGCATATGTTTGTGCATTTTGTGTTGTCATTCAATTCCTTGAGTCCCTGTTGAATTTTTTCTATCTTTTTATCTATCTGTTCTACTATCTGCTTGATTTCAGATATATTATCTTCGACATCACTAATTCTTTCCCTGCCTGTTCAAATCTGCTGTTATGTTCTTCCAGCATATTTTTATTTCTTGCATTGTGCCATTTATCACCATCAGACATATTATCTTTTTATGTATGTTTACAATTTCTTCAGTATGTTCTCCAGGTTCTTTTTATCCCTTATCTCCTGCTTTACTTCATTAAGTTGATTCATGATATTTGTTTGGACATTCTTGATTAGTTGTTCCATGTTCTGCATCTCCTCCATCTCCTCCTGTTTTTTAGTTTGGTAATTAGACTGAGCCATATCTTCCTGTTTCTTAGTATGGCTTGTAATTTTTTGTTGGAGTCTAGGCATCTGTTTATCTTGATGTGTTTATTCAGATGGTTAGCTTATCTTTCAACTCTAGAGTTTTATTTTGTGTTAAGTTTCCTCTTTGACACTTGGTTCCACTTATTCTATACCCTTGTAGTTTTCTGTGTTCTCTTGAAAAAATATTAAGATCATAGAAAAGGAAAGAGAGAAGAGAAATAGAATAATAGTAATAATTTTAAAAGATAGAAAAGGAACCACAAAAGAGCCAGGAAAATAAATAAGTAATGAGTGAAAAATGATAAAAAATACAAAGGAATAAGAATTTAAAAAGTGGAGCAAAAAATGAAGTGAGAAAAAAATTAATAAAGTAAAACATCAGAAAGATAAAAGAAAGAGAGAGAGAGAGAGAGAGAGAGAGAGAGAGAGAGAGAGAGAGAGAGAGAGA
>JAKSZT010054350.1:8915916-8945090 GCA_026826555.1 Tolypeutes matacus
AGAGAGAGAGAGAGAGAGAGAGAGAGAGAGAGAGAGAGAGAGAGAGAATAAGACCAAAGAAGAAAAGGTGAAATGAAAGAAAAGCAATGGAGAAGGAAAAATTAAAAACATAATTCTAATTTTATTTAATTAAAGTATTTCACCTATTATTTTCCTCAGATTAGGTACATGAGTCATATAATTTATGAACTCTTAATGACCAAAGATGTGTTTTTCCTTCCTTTCTTTTTTTTTTTTTCTTTCCCTAGGAAGCATGGGGAATTGAACCTGGGACCTCTTACATGCAAAGCTCAGCCACTGAGCTACACCCTTTCCCCAAGTTTTTCCTTTCTTTTTTACTTTTATTTTTCCTGAGAGATGAGTAACATCTTGGTTGGGCTTAGGTTCTTTGAAATGCAATCTTTTTCCTTTCAATAGATTGTAGATAATATTCCATGTCTTTTAGCTTCCAATGTGGCAGTTGAGTAATCCTGAGTCATTTTATTTTTCTTTTTTTACTCTAACCCATTCTTTCTGTAAACTTGTATTTTTTTTTTTTTAATCAATGTAACTGTTGGCCAATTTGATGTAATTATGAATTCCAAAAATATAATTGGATCATGCTTGTAAACTGATCTGTTAATCTGGGCATGATTAGGTTATGATTAGGGCATTGAGCCCCACCCCTTGGTGGGTGGGGAATCAAATATAAAAGGCATGGCAAGAACAGTTTTGAGCAGCAGTCTTTTTTTTTTTTTTTTTACTGGGAGGTCCCAGGGATCGAACCTGGGTCCCTCCATATGGGAGACGGATGCCCAACCATTTGAGCTACATCCGTCCCCCAAACAGCAGTCTTTTGAGAAGCAGTTTTGATGTTGGAAAGAAGGTCCCAGAAGAAGAGAAGCAAGCCGTTCACCTGATCGTCTACAGCTGACCTTGTGGAGGAAACAGGAGCTAAGCCAGGAGAGAAATGCAGCCCCGGGAAGAGAGGAACCCCAGAAGCCTGAACCCTGGCAAACACCGGCAGCTGTCTTGCTCTAACATGTGGCAATGGACTGTGGTGAGAGAAGAAACTTAATGCTTTATGGCCTGGTATCTGTGGACTTCTACCCCAAATAAATACCCTTTATAAAGACCAACCCATTTTTGGTATTTCACATTAGCACCCCTTTGGCTGACTAATACAATTAGTATACAGATTTTACTCAAATAGATCTGGTTTACTTCTTTCCTCAGGAATCCTTATTAGAATTTGGTGGAATTATTTCATTCTGAAGCAAAGATTTGTCTTTTTTTTTCAGGTAAGGGAAAAATTATTAACTTTTTTTTACTTCTTTCTGTTGCATTTTCCTTTCTTCATATATTATTGGCACTTTAGGATTTTGAAATTTTACCCAATACTTTTATTTCTCTTATGATTTCTTTCTTTGCGTGTGAGTGTATGAGCATGTGCATGTGTGTTGGTGTTTCTCTTTGATTGTGATATTTCTTCCATTAATACTTACAGCTTACAAATCTGCTTGTCAATAGTGAGTGCATATAAATTTGTTTATTTCACTTTTAACATAAAAATTCAAGTGTTTTAACTCTTATGGTAATATGACAAGGATGGGTTACTGGTTTAGGGTGTTGGGTGGGGGCGCATTCGGGGCAGGGCATACCTGGGACAGGCTTCTAGGGAGTGTGCGAGTGATCATTTTGTCATAATGAGTTGTATTGGTGGGTGGAGAACCACATAATGAGTGGAAAGGAGATGGACTCCCATCCTGGGGAGGGCCAATATGTTCTCAAACAGAGGGGAGGGAGTATTTTGAAAGCATGAGTGGTTCCTAATAGGGAAGGACAAACTAGTGTGTTAAGACCTCAGTGTTGTTGCAAGTAACTATGAATCTTGTCCTCCAAGGAGTGAAGCCGGGAGGTCGCCAAGGGCCCAAGGGGAGGGGAAGAGAGGAATAGAATAGTTGGAACAGAGGGTATTTAATGGGCAATGGAAATGTTCTACATGATTTTGCAATGATGGACACAGGCCATGTTAAATATCATCAAAATTTATAAAAGTGTGTGGTCTAAAATGTAAACCAAAATGTAAACCATTGACCATGGTTAGTAGCTATGTTTCACTATTTGTATATCAGTTGTAATGAATGTACCATCCACATATAAAAAGGTATTAATACGGGAAGAGGGAAAAGGGGGAGAATATTGGGTATATGGAGTCCCCTGCATTCTGTATGTGACTTTACTGTGAACTAAAATGTCTTTGAAAACAAAATGAAAAAAAGTGAGACACTGGGGAACAAATGGAAGAAAATGTCACTGTACATACAGGACAACAGATATTACAGTGATGAAAGGCAAAATGTCAAAAAAAATTTAAATAATATTTTAAATTATTTTTTAATATCCCAATTTTAAAATTTTATTTTTAATTTTCTTTAAAATTTTATGTATTTTATTTCTTATATTTAAACCTAACATTATTATTTCATTTTCCTATTAATTGTATTTAGCTATTTTATTGGCTTCATTTTTGAAGAAGCTTTGGATCACAGAAGGGTTGCAAATGGGGCAGGGTAGAATCATTGGAGTGGGGTGTCAGTGATGGGGGATACATGGGAGGAAGTTCACCTGGACATACATATGAGGTATATAAAAATGTTCAGATGTTCACTGGGCATTGTCACAGTGGGTGGAGACTCACACAATGACCGAGAGAATATAGAATTCCCATCCTGGAGAGCTCTGCCACATTCTCTAATGTAGCAGCAACTGTCCTCCAAGTGTAGGGGCAATGATTGGTGAAGGAGGATAGTCCATTGATGGGCCCTTGATATTGAGACCATGCTTGTGAGCCTTTGCTCTTGAAATTAAAAGAGCCTAGTATGTAGGGCGCCTGAGTTGCCTCCTGAGAGGAAGAAAGAAAGAATGATAGGACAAGGGTGGCAAAATGGTAAAATGGTGCATCTTGATATCTGGGGGTTTGGGGTTATGTTGAATTTCTTTGTATGGGATTTGTATTATTTTTGCAACTGTCCTGCAAGTTTGAAATTATTTAAAAATAAAAAACTTAAAATATTTTCTAAAAAGAAAGTCAAGTGTTTTAGTTACTAAATTAGTCTATCTGATCATGAGTGTTATGTCTTTTCAGGAGTGTGATAGAAAACCATCACCATGGTAAACTTTCAAGTGGTGGGAGGCAGGGTAGATTTGACTTTTGTAGGCTGGTGGTGAATAAGTCGTTTGAAAATGTCTTAGATCCACTCTTCCACTTGATATGTACTTTAAAGTGAGTAGAAAATTCTAGGTTGAAAATGACTATGTATCAGAGATGTAAAAACAATTACCACTTGTATTCTAGCTAGTGGGTTACTGTGGAGACTATGAAGTCATTCTGATCTCTGTTCCTTTTATGTGGCTTGGTCTTTCCTTCAGCCCTGGTTGTAGAAGGGCTCTGACACTGATATACTCAAAGTTAGCAATGATGTGTCTGGGCTTGGATCAATTTTCATCATTTTCTTGGGAACACAATGTGCCCTTTAAATCAGGAAACTCATGTTCTTTCATCCTGGGATGTTCTTGACTTCTTTGAAAAAAACTTTATCTTGAAATATTTTCTTGATCATTTTCTCTTCCCCATTTCCTCAATTTATCTTTGTTTGATACTTCCATTATTTAGAGTTTGTGCCTCAATGAATACTCTTCTAATTTTACTATCTTTTCACTACTATGTTCTATCTCTTTGCTTTTATGCTTTTTTCCCTTGAAGATATTCTGAATTTTATCTTTCAGACCATCAGTTTCTTACCTTTTTATTTCTGCTATCATATTTTTAATTTCTAAGAACTCTTTTTTGGTTTCTTGATAATCCTTTTTAAAAGCTTCATGGTTGTTTTATTGATGTAGTAACATCTCTAATGTCTTAAATTACATTAATGATATATTTTGAAAATTAATTTTCTTCCTATAGTCTATTTCTTCCAAGTCATTTTTTTCTTCAGATAATTTCTTCATTTTGGTCTCTATCTTCTAGGATAGAGATCATCTTCATATATCTGGTAATTCTAATATGTTGAGCATGGATGGCATCCGGCAAAGTACTTGGAGTGTCATTCTAAGGCAGTAATTCTCATATAGGGATGATTTTGCCTCCCAGGGGACATTTGGCACTAACAGGAGACATTTTTGATTGCCATAACCTAGGGAGGAGGATTTATTATTGGCATGTAGTGGCTACAGGGATGATGCTAAACAGCCTTTAAAGCAAAGGACAGCCCCTCACAACAAAAAATTATTCAGTCCAAAATGGTAATAACTCTGTCCTATGGTAATCTAAGTGACCAAAAATTTCTTGGTAACTCTCCATGTTTGTATTTTATGTCTCTTCTCTTGTGCTTGTCAGATTCCTCAGAGAGAAAGTACCCAATATCCTATGTGGAGGCTAACAGTTTGGCCATGAGATTTGTGAGAGCTTTTGGAATACTGGGTAATCCTTATTAATATTAAGAACTAGGAATGCATTTGTCTACTAATCTTTTTTTTTCAGTATAGAGCCCACATCCTTAAATGTATCCAATATACTCACCATAAAGACTCTTCTTTATATCCTCTCCAATGATTAAATCTCCAGAAAAAGCAGTAGGTGTGGAAGAATATAGGGCTGTTATCCAGGAGTATGAAATTGGGATATAAATGCTTCTCAAACAGCTTTCCCCAGTCCTCCTTATAATTTCCCTCCCCTAATAACTATAGTCCATAGTTTACATTAGGGTTTTCACTGTTTGTGTTATACAGTCTTATTTTTTATTCTATTAGCATATATAAAAAACTAAAATTTCTCCTTTTAACCACATTCAAATATATAATTCAGTGGTGTTAATTACATTTACGATGTGGTGCTACCACCAAAACCATCTTTTAGCAAAACTTTCCATCACCTCAACCAGAAACTCTGTACCATGTAAGCATTACCTCCTCATTCCCTAGCCCCACCCCATCCCCTGGTAACCTGTGTTTCAGTTAACTTTGCGAAATTGCACATTCTAATTATTTCATATAGGTGAGATCATACAACATTATCTTTCTGTATCTGGCTTATTTCACTCAATTTATCTTTAAGATTTGTATATATTATCACATGTATCAGAATTTTATTCCCTGTTACAGCTGAATAATATCCTATTGTATATATATGTATCACATTCTGTTTATCAGTCCATCTGTTCATGGACACTTGGGTTGCTTCCATCTTTTGGCAATTGTGAATAATGCTGCCATGAATATTAGTGTGCAAATATCTGAGTCCCTGCTTTCACTTTTTTTGGGCATATACCTAGAAGTGGGATTGCCAGGTCATATGTTGTATCAGTCAGCCAAAGGGGTGCTGATGAAAAATACCAGAAATCTGTTGGTTTCTATAAAGTGCATTTATTGGGGGTAGAAGCTTACAGTTACCAGGCCATCAGCATAAGTTGCTTTCCTCATTATAGTCTATTGCCATGTATTGGAGCAAGATGGCTGCTGACATCTGCCAGGGTTCAGGCTTCCTGGGTTCCTCTCTTCCTGGGGTTTATTTCTTTCTAGGCTCAGCTCCTCTGTTTTCTCCACAATGTCAGCTGTAGACTATGATGCTCTCTATGCTTTGCCACTCTCCACAAGGCCAGCTGTAGACTATCAGGTGAACGGCTTATCTCTTTCCCCGGGGCCTTCTCTCCTTCCTCACGACCAAGCTCCTCTGTGTGCTTACCTCCCAGGGATCCAGCTCAAAAACTCCAAACTTCCTTCTCTGCAGTGCAGTTTCTTTGTGAGTCCCCACCCACCAAGGGGGCAGGGACTCAACATCTTACTGACGTGGTCCAATCAAAGCCTTAATCATTATTTAATCAACTAAAAGTAAATCCAGAACAGTCTAACATGCCCAGAGGAAAAGACCAGTTTACAAACATAATCCAATATTTCTTTTTGGATTTAATCAATGATATCAAACTGCTACATATGGAAATTTTGTATTTAATTTTCTGAGGAACTACCAAACTCTTTTCCCCAGCAACTACACCCGTTTACATTCCAACTAACAATTATTGGGTAATTCTATTTCTCTACATCCTCCCCAACACTTAATATTTTCCATGTTTTAAATACTAGTGTTTCTAGTGGGTGTCAATGACATCTCATTGTGGTTTTGATTTGCATTTTCCTATTGGTTAATGATGTTAAGCATCTTTCATGTGATTATTGGCCATTTGTGTATTTTCTATGAAGAAATATCTATTTAAGTCTTTTGTCCATTTTTAATTGGGTTGTTGGTCTTTTTAGTATTGAGTTGTAGAATTTCTTTATATATTATGGATATTAAGCCCTTATCAGATATGCAGTCTTCAAATATTTTATTCCATTGTGTAGATTGTCTTTTTACTTTCATGATGAACTCCTATGATGTACAAAAGTTTTTAATTTTGATGAATCCCCAATTATCTGTTTTTTTTTTGTTGTTGTTGCTTGTGCTTTTGGTAAAAAGTTAAAATCTATTACCTAACACAATGTCCTGAAGACACTTCCCTATGCTTTCTTCTAGGATTTTTATAAGTTTAGTTTTTATATTACCTCTTTGATCCATTTTCAGTTAATTTTTGTAGGAGCCTGTATTAGTCAGAGTTCTCTAGGGAAACAGAACTAATATAACAAGAGATATCTGGAAATAATGAGATTTTATAAAATTGTCTTGCACAACCATGGGGATGCAAAAGTCCAAATTTCTGTAGGGCAGGCTGTAAATCAAGGGCTCTGATGAAGGTCCGTGATGAATTCCCCAGGAGATGCTGGCTGTCTGAAGTAGAGATGGGAATTCTCTCTCTGAATGCTGAAATCCCTTCCCCTTTTAAGGCCTTAAATTAATTGGATGAGATGTCACTCATTGTTGATGGCAATCTCCTCAGTTGATTGTAGATGTAAAGAGCCATCTAAGCAATCAACTCACTGATGATTAAAGTCCATTAAAACCCTTGTATTATAATTAGTCCAGTGCTTGCTTGACCAAACAACTGGACACCATTACCTAGCCAAGTTGACACATTAGTCTAACCATCACTGTCCACCCCCTGTCAACCTGGCAGCCATACACATCACCTTAAACCATACTTAGTCTATAAATAAAAATTATAGCAGGCATGTATATATATATATATATATTTCCACCTAACAATATTCTGCTGTCCTGCGTTCAACTGGAGCACACTAAATCCCTCCAGAACAGGGCATAAGTCATTGAGTAATATTCACTCTTAAACTTGACATCCTTAAATATAATGACATGAAACTAATACAACTTATGTCAAATGATAAGGGGAAAGGTTAGGGAAGAAAAGAATATTTGTTTTATGTACATTTACAAACATACTCATAACAAAACAAGGAGGAAATAGTCACAACCATTACATTCCTTGTTACTGTAACTGGTCACGTGGTCGAAGTTCGTATTTATCACTACCTTCTTCCACTACCCACTCCTTGTTCCCTTTACTCTCGGCAAGCTCCTCAGCTGGCTGTTGTTCTTTGCCTGGTGGGGTGACCCAAATTTCCATTCCAGAAGATTCTGGGCCATTTTTAGCCCTGCCTGGATTGGGTTGTGGCAATTTTCCATTCCTTTAATCACAGGGCATGGTATTCTAAGAGACACCTTAGGGGATCTCCTGTATTCCAAGCAAACTCTTCTTTACCTCCATTGTGTAGGTGCAGTTCTATTTCCTCTTGATAATCAGGATCAATCACCCTAGCCAGTATAGTAATTCCCTACTTTGCCCATTGATTCAGAGTCACAAGAGGGTTAAAGTGGCTAGGAGGCAGTCTTCACTTCTAGTTCAATGGAATATTCTTTGGTGGAAGCACTCCTTCTTTTGGAACTAAGATCTATAGACCAGCAGAATTTAAGGTTGCAGGGACAGGAAGCAAAAATTTTCCTAGGGGATCACTAGGGGTAATAGTGAGTGGTGCCACTTCCATTTCCACCCCTTGATTTTCTGGATGCATAAATCCTGGCTATGAAAGAAACAGCACCATAGAGTGGATGCTGATTTAAGAGCATATATAGCCACCTGGAGAACGTTGCCCCAGCCCAGCAAGGTATTGCCACATAGTTGGCACCGTAATTCTTTATTTTAATTTTTTTTTATTTTTAAAGGAAGCTTTAGATTACATAAGTGATACATCAAAAATATAGGGGATTCCCATTACCCCATCCCACCCCACCACACATTCCCACATTAACCCCATCTTTCATTAGTGTGGTGCATTTGTTAAAATGATGAAAACATATTGACTCATTGCTACTAACCATGGACTGTAATTTACATTAGTTTACACTTTGCCCCACACAATTTTATAGGTTTTGACGAAATGTATAATGGCCTGTATCCATCATTGCAATGTCATGCAAGACAATTCCAATGTCCCCAAAATGCCCCCATATTATATCTATTCTTCATTCCCCTCCCCTCAGAACCTCTGGTGGCCACTGCCTTTAAAGCAATAATACAAGTTCTTCCATTGCAAGAAAAAATAATAAGTCTATAATAGAATAGTAATAATTCTGTTTTAGTCCATTGTTCATTCCCCAGTTTGAGGATTTGGGGATGTTGATGCCTGCTCTAATTGAGAGGGGGCTTAGACCCATGGGCAGATGAATGGAATTGTCTTGCTTGCAGTTGCAGACACTCTCTGTTCCTTAGGATGGGCATTGTCCATCATCATTCCATTGTTAATAGTCTTGGGTGAGTCCAATGAACTGGAAAGTAGGTGTTGCAACTCTGCTGAGATTCAGGGCTCAACTGGCACATGAGCAGATCAACGATTAAAGTCTCTGGAACATATATTTAACAAGTATAGTGCCAATTATAGGGTCAAATAAAAGGGGCAGAAGAACCTTTTGTAGGGAAATTATGAGTCTAACTCTGTTACATTGGGGAACATATATTCCAAACTAAAGCCCACTGAAAGGGTGCTGAATTCCTGAGATTGTCTGCCCTGCATATAGTGTCTAGATGTCTCTAGAGTCCTCATGACACCCTCTGTTTGAGACACTGTTTGCTGTGGCAATTGATGAGATCCTGCTGAGACATGTATAAGTGTAACCTCTGGAATGACCTTCTGACTCACTTTGATATCTCTTAGCCATAAAAACTCATTTGTATTTAATATTGCCCCCTTTTGCTCAAGGTCTTTTTCCAGGTGCATTGCTAGTTGGTGCTTGGTAATAATCCCTTGGTGCCAGGGAGGCTTATCCCTAGGAGTCATGTCCCACACCTTTGGGAAGGTAATGTGTTTATATGCTGAGTTTGGCTTAGAAAGAGGCCACATTTGAGCAACAAGGAGGCTTTCAGGGTGTTACTCTTAGGCAATATATAATGCTAGGTTAAGTTGCAATTTCACAAGAAAAGGTTCATAAGCAAAACCATCAATATCTAGGGCTTGGCATAATGGTCAGTCCTCCTTCATTAGGGACCATCCATGTACCTGGGGGATTCTTGCCTCACTATTAGAGAATGTAGCAGGACTCCTCAGCATGGGAATTCAATATTCTTTTGGTTGTTGCGTGGGTCTCCACCCACCTGGACAATGCCCCATGAGTACTTTTACATATTCATATGCCTTAGAGGCATGCCCCAGGTGCACCCCTCCCCACACATCCCCCCATCACTGACACCTTGCACCAGTGACCCTCTGCTGTCACAGTTGTGACCCTTCTGTGATTCAAAACTTCTCCAAAAGCAAAGCCAAAAAATTACCAAGTAAAATTAATAATAAAATATAATATAATATAAAATAAAAATGTTAACATAAAATAAAATTTTAATACATTGTGTCTTTTATCACTGTAAGATCTATTATCTTTTATGTACAGTGACAATTTCTTTTGTATGTTCCCCCAGACCAAGCACCTTATCTTCAAAGATGCTTTAGGTTACAGAAATGTCATATAGAAAATATAGGAGATTTCCATATACCCAACACCCTCTCCCTCTCCCCCTCTCCTCTATTAATAGCATTTTACATGTGGATGGTACATTTGTTACAATTGATGAACAAATATTGACACATTGCTACTAACCATGGTCAATGGTTTACATTATGGTTTACATTTTGTACCATACACTTTTGTAGGTTTTGGCGAGACTTAATATGGTTTGTATCCATTATTGGAATATCATACACAACAATTCTAATGCCCTAAAAATGCCCTATATTCCATCTATTCTATTCTTCCATCCCCTCTCCCCTAGGAACCTATGGTAACCACTAAGTTTCAATTTTTGAAGAATAAGATTCATAGTTACAAGCAATAACACTGAGGGTTTGACATATTGGTTTTTTTTCTTATTAAGCACTGCTTTTGTTCTTCGACATTCTTGCCCCTCTTATTGAGAACACAGCAGGACTCCCCAGGATGGGAGTTTAATATTTTCTTGTTTATTGTGTGGGTTTCACTGAGATAACACACTATGACAAGATGAACACTTTCATATTGCATAGAGGCATGCCTCAGGTGCACCCTATCCTGCATATTTACCCACCCCAGACACCCTACACCACTAACCCTCCCCTGCCATATTTGACAAAAGAAGATTCCCACCATTGTAGTTTAACCACAAACCTGCAAATTCCCAGAGTTCACCTGCTCCTTTCTTCAGCCCTCCCCCAAATTCCATGGATATTCCATCACAACTCCCCCACCATATGTCCCCCACAGCCCAGCACTGAGGATCCCAATCATATCACTGTACCACTATTATCCCCAACTACTGCCCAACCACACCCTTCCACCTTATCATAGATGTTGCCCATATTGAGCAACAGCTCACTACCCTCAACTCCCTTTCTGTCTCCTGTTAACCTATCTTCTAGACTATAGCTCTATGTGTGTGCTCAATTTGCTTAAGTCATATCAGTGAGGTCATGCAATATTAGTCCTTCAGAACCTGGCTGACCTCACTCAACATAAGGTCTTCAAGATTCATCTATGCTGTCCCGTGTGTTAATACTGCATTCCTTCTTGCAGCTGGGTAATATTCAGAAGTCAATTCTGTTCCATTGGTCAGTATGTCTATCCTTTGCCAATACCATGCAGTTTTGACCACTGTAGCTTTGTCGTATGTTTGAAAGACAGGTAGTATGATTCCTCCAATTTTGTTTTTCCTTTTTAATATGTCTTTGGCAATTCAGGCCCCTTACCTTTCCAAATAAATTTCAAAATTAGCTTTTCCAATTCAGTAAATAATGCAGTTGTAATTTTTTATTGGAATTGCAATAAATCTTTAAATCAATTTGGGTAGGACAGATATCTTAATGATGTTTAGTCTTCCAGTCAATGAACATGGAATATTCTTCATTTCATTTAGGTCTTCTTTGACTTCCTTTAGCAATGTTGTGTAGTTTTCTGTGTACAAGTCCTTTACATCTTTAGTTAATTTTAGCCCTAGGTATTTGATTCTTTTAGTTGCTATTGTAAATGGAATTTTTTTCTTGATTTCCTCCCCAGATTACTCATTATTGGTGTACAGAAATGCTACTGATTTTTACATGTTGATCTTATATCCTGCCACTTTACTGTACTTGTTTTACAACTCTAGAAGCTTTGTTGTACATTTTTCAGGGATTTCTATGTATAGGATCATGTCATCTGCATATAGTGAAATTTTTACTTCTTCCTTTCCAATTTAGATGACTTTTATATATTTTTCTTGACTAACTGCTCAAGCAAGTACTTCTAACACAAAGTTAAATAAGCGTGGTGACAGTGGGTATATTAGTCAACCAAAGGGGTGCTGATGCAAAATACCAGAAATTGTTTGGCTTTTATAAAGGGTATTTATTTGGGGTAGAAGCTTACAGTTACCAGTCCATAAAGCATACATTACCTCCTTCACCAAAGTCTGTTGCCACATGTTGGAGCAAGATGGTTGCCTATGTCTGGGAGGCTCCAGCCTTCCTCTTCCTCTTAAGGTGCCATAGTTCCAGCTTCTTCCAATACCAGCTGTAGGCTGGGATAAGTCTCATATCTCTCTCCTAGGGCTCATTCCTTTCTGGGTTCAGCTGCTCTGGTCTCTCCACAGGTCGGCTGTAGATTATCAAGCGAATGACTCTTCTCTCTTCCCTGGGCCTCTGCCGTGTCTAATGGAGCCTTCTCTCTTTCTTCCCATATCTGCTTCTCTGTGTATTTACATCCCTGGGCTCCAGCATTATAACTCTCACCTCCCTTCTCTGTGTTGCAATTTCTCTGTGAGTCCCTGCACACCAAGGGGGCGGGAACTCAACATCCTACTCATGTGGTCCAATCAAAGCCTTAATCATTATTTAATCAAGTAAAAGTGAAACCTCTGAATCTGGTATAATCTAATATGCCCAGATGAACAGACCAGTTTATAAACATAATCCAATATTTACTTTTGGAATTCACAAACAATACCAAACTACTGCAGTGGGCATCCTTGACTTGATCCAGATCTTAGAGGGAAAGCCTTTAGCATTTCCCTATTGAATATGATGTTAGCTGTGAGTTTTTCATATATACTCTTTATCATGTTGAGGAACTTTCCTTCTATTCCTACATTTTGAAGTGTTTTTATTAAGAAAAGATGTATTTTGTCAAATGTGTTTTCTGCATCAATAGAGGTGATCATGTGATTATTTCTTTCGAGCTGTTAATGTGGTGTTTTACATTGATTTTCTTATGTTGAAGCATCCTTGCATACCGGGGATGATACCCACTTGGTCATGGTGTATAATTTATTTGATGTGTTGTTGAATACGATTACCAAGTATTTTGTTGAAGATTTTAGCATCCGGGTTCTTTAGAGAGATTGGTCTGTAGTTTTCTTTTCTTATAGCATCTTTATGTGGCTTTGATATTAGAATGATGTTGGCATCATAGAAAGAGTTAGGCAAGATTCTCTCCACTTCTATATTTTCAAAGAGTTTAAGCAGGATTGGTGTTAGTTATTTCCGTAATGTTTGGTATAATTCACCCGTGAAGCCATCTGGTCCTGGGCTCTTCTTAGTTGGCAGGTTTTTGATGACTAGTTTAATCTTGTTACTTGTGATTGGTCTGTTGAGTTCATCAATTTCTTCTTTCATCAGTGTAGGTCGCTTGTGTGTTTCTAGAAATCTGTCCATTTCATCTAAGTTATTAATCTCTTTGGCATACAATTTTTCAAAGTATCCTCTTGTGACACTCTTTATTTCTGTGGGATCAGTGTTATCCCCTTCCTAATTTCTGATTTTATGTATTTTCATTTTTCTCTTTTTTCTTTGACAATATAGCTAAGGGTTTGTCAATTTTATTAATCTTATCAAAGAACCAGGTTTTGGTTTTGTTAAATTTTTCTAGTGTTTTCTTATTCTCAATTTCATTTAGCTCTGCTCTAATCTTTGTGATTTCCTTGTATCTGCTTGCTTTGGGATTAATTTGTTGTTCTTTTCCTAATTCCTTCAGGTGTGCAGAGAAGTCTTTGATTTTAGTTCTTTCTTCTTTTTAATATAGGTGTTTATGGCTATAAATTTCCCTCTCAGCACAGCTTTTGTGGCATCCCATAGGTTTTGATATGTTGTGTTTTCATTTTTATTCGTTTCTTTGCAATTGACTCACTGATTCTCTAAGAGTTTTTTTTTTTATTATTTTATTTTTAAAAATATGGAATGCTTCACAAATTTGCGTGTCATCCTTGTGCAGGGGCCATGCTAATCTTCTCTGTATCATTCCAATTTTAGTATATGTGCTGCAGAAGTGAGCACTAAGAATGTGTTGTTTTAACTTCCATATCTTTGTGCCTATTCTGGTTCTTTGCCCCTTACTGTTTTCCAACTTCGTTCCCTTGTGCACAGAGAAATTACTTAGTATAATTCCAATCTTTATGAAATCATTGAGAATTGTTATGTGACCTAGCATGTGGTCTATCCTGGTGAATGATCCATGTGTGCTTGAGAAGAATATATATCTCTCTGTATTTGGCTTAATGTTCCTTTATGTCTATTAGGTCTAGATCCTCTAACGTATTACTCATGGCCTCTGTTTCTTTATTGGCCCTCTGTCGAGATGTTCTGTCTAATGGTGATAATGTTGTATTAATGTCTCCCACTATAATTGCAGAGGCATCTATTTCTCCACTTAGTTTTTCCAATGTTGCCTCATCTATTTTGGGGCACTCTGGTTAGGTGCATGAATGTTTATGATTGTTCTTTCTACTTAATAGATCACCTTTTTTATTAATGGATAGCGTCCTTTTTTGTCTCTTACAGTAGTTTTGTATTTAAAGTCTATTTTGTCCAATACTAGTATAGCTACTCCTACCTTTTGTTTGGTTATTGTTTGCATGTAAAATTGTTTTCCAGCCATTCACTTGCAACCTCCTTGCATCTCTGGGTATAAGGTGAGTTTCTTGTAGACAGTACATAGATAGGTCATATTTTCTTAGCCATTCTGCCAATTTGTGTCTCTTGACTGGTGAGTTTAATCATTAACATTCAATTTTATTACTATCAAGGAATTACTTACCTTAGCCATATTTTCTTTAGGTTTATATATGCCATATGTTGTTTTTATTTATCTTTTTTATCTTTTTAGTTATTTCTACCAATAATCTTCCTTCTTACTCTCTCCTCCAACCCTCTCTCTCCTGTTTTTTTTCCTTTCAACCTGCTGAAATCCCTTTAGTATTTCTTGAAGGGCAGGTTTCTTGTTGATAAAATCTTAATTTCTGTTTATCTGTGAATATTTTGAACTCTCCCTCATTTTTGAATGCTAGCTTTGCTGCATACAGAATTCTAGGCTGGCAGTTTTTTCTTCTAGCTCCTTCACTATGTCATACCACTGCCTTCTTTCCTCCATGGTTTCAGATGAGAAATCAGTACTTAATCTTCTTGAGCTTCCCTTGTATGTGATGGATCTCTTTTCTCTTGCTGCTTTCAGTATTCTCCCTTTGTCCTGGACTTTGAACAATTTTATAAATATATGCCAAACCATTGGAGACAACCCTTGAATCATTGTAAAAACACATCTCTGGCCATTTCTTCTTCCATACAAAAGAACAGCGAGGTGCTCTGCTTGCAGTTCTGCCCACTGGGAGGATTTTCCCTCACCACTGTCCTTCAGTGACATCGTGGAAATGGATTTCAGTGCTGCAGTGCTGCAGCTCTACCATGCAGAGCCATCTGTAAACCAGGCCTGAGTTTTCTCCTCCTCAGTCAACTGATTGTAAGGATCTCCCCAAGAGGCCATAGCTGTGGGCTGGGATAGAGTAGGTAATGTGGTAGAAGTAGTGACCATGGGCATTTGGGCCACTTCTTCATGTAACTTGCTTGTGCCTTCAGGACCCACTCAAGGCCTATCTTGTGTGTACCACTTCCACTTTATGATAGAGTGCTGCTGTACAGGCCCAGCTTTATGTTTTGGTGAGTCAGACAATACCCAGCTCATGGTAGGTAACTCGTGTCTCATGGTAACTTGGTGGCTCATAGTTAAACATTCAGTCTCTACTAAGGCCCAGTAGCAGGCCAAAAGCTTTTCTCAAAAGGAGAGTAGTTATCTGCAGAGGATGGCAAGTCTTTGTTCCAAAATCCTAAGGTTCTGCCCTGTGATTCTCCTGTAAGTGTCTGCCAAAGGTTCCAGACAGCCTCTCTATTTGCCACTGACAATTCCAGCACCATTGGATCTGCTGGATCATATGGCTCAAGTGGAAGTGCAACTTACACAGAAGCCTAGACCTGTTGCAGAGCCTCCTCTTGTTCCAATCCCCACTCAAAATTAGCAGCTTTTCTGGTCACTCGGTAAATGGGCTGGAGTAGCACATGCAAATGAGGAATGTGTTGTCTCCAAAATCCAAAGATGCCAACTAAGCGTTGTGCCTCTTTTTGGTCATAGGAGGGGCCAGGTACAACAGCTTATCCTTTAGAAGGGATATCTCAACATGCCCCACACCACTGGACACCTAGAAATTTTACCAAAATGGAAGGCCCCTGCATTTTTCTAGATTTATTTCCCATCCTCTCTCACACAAATGCCTTACCAATCTAGAGTAATTGCTACTTCTTGCTCATTAGATCCAGTCAGCAGGATATCATCAATATAATGGACCGGTGGTAGAGAGAGATGACCAAATTCCCTGCAGATGGTATTCTGACATAGGGTTGGAGAATTGATATAATCCTGAGGCAGGGCAGTGAAGGTATATTGCAGGCTTTGCCAGTTGAAAGCAAACTTTCTGGTGGATATTACTAATGGCAATTGAGAAAAAAAGCATTCACCAGATCAATAGCTGCGTACCACATACCAGGGAAAGTGTTGCATTTGTTCAAGCAATGATACCATATCTGGGACAGCAGCTGTAATTGAAGTCACCACCAGGTTTAGTTTATGATAACCTACTGTCATCCTCCAAGAACCATCTGTTTTCTGCACAGGTGAAATAGGAAAGTTGAGTGGAGATGTGGCGGGAATGAGTTGCATACTTCAAATCCTTAATAGTGGCACTGATCTCTGAAATCTCTCCAGGATCCAGTATTGTTTTTTGTCTCTGAAGATTTGTTATTTATTTATTTATTTCTCCCCTGTCCCTCTTTGTTTACACTTGCTGTCTGCTTTCTGTGTCTGTTCATTGTGTGCTTGTCTTCTTTTTTTTTTTTTAGGAGGCACCGGGAACCAAACCTGGGATCTCCCATGTGGGAAGGAGGTGCCCAAGTGCTTGAATCATCTCTGCTCCCTGTTCATTGTGTCTATTGTTGTGTTTCCTCATTGTGTTTCCTCATTGTGTCTCTTCGTTATGTCATCTTGTTGCATCATTTTGTTGCAATATCTTGTAGCACCATCTTGTTGCGTCAGCTCACCACACCAGCCCATCACGTCAGCTCGCTGTCTTGCTCTTCTTTAGGAGGCACTGGGAACTGATCCCAGGACCTTCCGTGTGGTAGACAGGGACCCAACTGCTTGGGCCACATCCACTTCCCCAGTATTGCTTTTTATTTATTTTTTTTATAATTAAAAAAAAAATTTTTTTTAAAGATACTTAGATTACATAAATATTCCACCAGAAATATAAGGATTCCCTTATGCCCCACTCCGCACACTTCCCACACCCTCCCATATCAGCATCCTTCATTAGTGTGGCACATTCATTGCAATTGATAAATGCATCCTGGGCATTGCCACTGATCATGGACCCCCAGTATTGCTTTTGATTTACTATTTTGCTAGGTAAGGGCAGTTCTAGTGGCTTCCACTTGGCCTTTCCTACCATAATAGCCCTCATTCCACAGGTCAGAGATCCAATGTGGGAATTCTGCCAGTTACTGAGTATGTCTATTCCAATTATGCATTCTGGAACCGGAGAATGGTTCTGGGAACCCACTGGACCTAATGTGAGATGGACTGAAGCTAAAACTCCACTGATCACCTGACCTCCATAAACCTCTACTCTGACTGGTGAACCATAGTGATGTTTTGGGTCTCCTGGAATTCATGTCACTTCTGAGCCTAATAATAATAAATTGTATTTAATAATCCCCAGAATGTCTGTTGAATTCCTTTTCCCCGATGCACAGTTACCCTGGTAAAAGCCTGTAGGTCTCTTTGGGGAAAGCTGGGAAGAAGATTAACAGTATAAATTTTTGGCAGTGTAACAGGATCCTTCCCCAAGGAGATATGAACCTTCCCTAATTCAAGAGGCCCTGGGCCTGTAAACTGTCTCAAGTCTGGGAATTGATTAAGGGGCTCTGACTCTCAGTTTCTGTAATTTACCAGTTAGGGTTTTGTTTATTCAATCTAGAACTCTTCTTATACAGATCAAGTAGGAATTTATTGGACTGCCCATCTATTTCACTTCTAGGTACTCCACGATCTATTAGCCAATGTCATTGGTCCATGCAACTCAGACTCTTTTGATTATTGCTTTGAGCCTGCCTTTCATTGTGGCAGCCTCTTCTACCTTGTATTTGGCAATTAAGTACAATTACTTGGCTTCTGCCAGCCTGGGATACAATCATCCCCATGGTGTTTAAGGATTCTAGTTCCATTGCAGTAGTTCACACAATAATATCTGGTCTATAGAGAAGAGCAACCTCAGAGCTCTTCAGGGAAGATGGAGTTAGTCTCACAAATTTTTCCTCACAATTCTAGTTAAAGGTACTCTGGACACTCCTGGGTGGGTGGGCAGGTCTTAAATGGTGAACCCGTTCTAGTATTCCAATCTCTATAAGCCTTACAATCCTCTCATCTACAGTATACAAGGATAAATCAGGCATCTTGACTTCATTTTTTTGCATATGGCTATCCAGTTATCCCAGCACCATTTGTTGATGATACTATTCTTTCCCTATCGAGTAAACTTTGCACCATTGTTAAAATCAATTGGTCATAGATGCAAAGGATTGTTTCTGAATTCGCAGTTGCATTCCTTTGGTTTGTATGTCTGTCCTTGTGCCATTACCATGCTGTTTCAATTACTGTCGCATGGCAATAAGTTTTATGATCAGAGAGCATGAATCCTTCAACTTCACTCTTCTTTTTCCAAGATGGCTTGGCAATTTAGGACCCCTTATCCTTCCATATAAATTTGATGATTTTTATTTCAGAAATGAAGGCTGTTGGGATTCTTTTGGATTTGCATTGAATCTGAAAATCCCTTTGGGTAGCATTGACATCGTAACAATATTTAGTCTTCCAACCCATGAAAGCAGAATGTCCTTCCATTTATTAGGTCTTCTTTGATTTCTTTCAGCAATATTTGTAATTTTCCAAATAAATTTATCAATAAATTTATTCATAGATATTAGATTCTTTTATTTACTATTGTAAGTGAAAATTTTCTTGATTTCCTCTTAAGAAGATTGTTTATCACTAGTGTAAGGAAACACTTCTAATTTTTGCTGTTGATCTTCAACCCCTCCACTTTGCTGAGCTTGTTTATTAGCTTTAGTAGCTTTCTTGAGGGTTTTCCAGGATTTTCTTATTCATAGAATCAAATCATCTGCAAAAGGGAAACTTTTACTTCTTATTTTCCAATTTTGATGTCTTTTATTTATTTTTCTTGGCTATTGCTCTGGCTGAAAATTCCAGTACAATGTTGAATAACAGTGGTGACTGTGGGCATCATTATCTCCTTACTGATCTTAGAGGAAAGCTTTCAGTATTTCCCCATTGAGTATGTTAGCTGTGGGTTTTTCATATGTGCCTTTTACCAGGTTGATAAAATTTTCTGAGTGCTTTTATTAAAAGTGGTCCTGGCATTTCACAAATGTGTTTTCTGCATCAATTGAGATGAGACAAAGGTTTTTTATCTTTCATTCTATTAATGTGGTGTATTACATTAATTGATTTTCACACTTTTTATTGAATTGACACTTTTATCAATATATAGTTACCTTATTTGTCCCTTGCAGTGATTTTTGACCTAATGTCAATTTTATCTGATAATAACTAGCTACCTGAGCTCTCTTATAGTTATTATCTGCATGGTATTTTTTTTCCCATCATTTCACTTTCAACCTATCTGCATCTTTTAATTCAAGGTGAGTTTTTTCATATAGTTTCATCATGCTTTTAAATTTATTTTTCCAATCTCTGTCTTTTGACTGGAGAGTTTAATCCATTTACATTTAAAGTAAGAAAGATAATACAGAACTTTTTCCTGCCATTTTACAGTTTGGTTTTTGTAAGTCTTATACCATTTTTGCCCCTCAATTCTTCCATTAATACCTGCTTTGATATTTATTTGATTTTTTGTAGCATAACCATTTTAAGACCATCATTTCTTTCTGTATATATTTTTCATATATTTCCTTTTTTGTTACCATGGGGCTTAAATTTAGCATCCTAACTCTAGAATAATGACATTTGATTTGATACACATGCATACACATACACTCTTCCTGTACCCTTCCCCCCCCACCCCCAGGCTTTTATTTTATTTGTTACAAATTATATTTTTACACATATATCCAAAACCATAAATGCTCATTACTTTTCATGCATTTGCATTTAGAACATGTAGGAAGTAAAAAGTGGAGTTACATATGAAAAAATACAATACAATAATACTGGCATTTATAATCATCCATATTGTTACCTTTGGTTGGGTCTTTATTTCTTTATGCCACTCTGATCACGGTCTGGTGCCCTTTCTTTTCAGTATGTTATTAGTTAAGGTGTGCCCAAACTGAATGAGGGTAAGCCTTAATCCAATATGGCTGAAGTGCTTATATGCAAAGGAAATTGGACACAGAGGCTATGGGGAGCAGCTAGAACTGAATGTCATTGAAACCTGGAAGGGAAAGTAGATGATGCTGCCAAGTGAATTGTCACATGAAAGAAAATCAAAGAACCTCAAAGATTGCCAGACAGCCAGAAGATACTGATCCTGAGAGGAAGCAAGCCATCTAGCCTCTGAAACTGTAAGCCAATAAATACCTTTTCTTAAGCCAACCCATAGCATGGTGTGGTAGTTTGATATTGTATGTACTCCAGAAAATCATGTTCTTAAATGTGATCTATTCCTGTGGGTGTGAACCTATTGTGCATGTGAACTTTTGATTAGATTACTTCAGTTAAGGCATGGCCCAGAGTGAGTCTTAAATCTTCTTACTGGAGTTCTTTATAAACAGGATGAATACAGAGGGTCAGACAAAGTGAGAGACAGAGAAGCAGGAAGCTGAATGCAAGGGAGCCTGGAGAAGAGTGAACCCAGCAGATGATGCCTTTTGCCTTGTCATGTGATAGAGGAGTCCAGGATTGCTGGCAGCTGGTCTTTGGGGATAAAGCATTGTCTGATGATGCCTTGAATTGGACATTTTCATGGCCTCAGAGCTGTAAGCTTGTAAGCTAATAAATCCCCATTGTAAAAACCAACCCATTTCTGGTATTTTGCATTTCAGCAGCCTAGCAGACTAAAACATGATAATTTTTTGCAACCAGGCAACTAGTACATAAATGGTTGTAATTCATTCCACAGGTTGGAAACCACAGTTCAAAGCTTTCTTTGTTCACACAGAGATATGTTATTAGACTAGGAATTATAAAATTAGAAACATGAGTAATAATTTATACCATTTTCTTTTTAATTGTGTTTCAACATTTGGGAAATTTTGTAGAGATTGTCTAATGCTGTGTAAAATCTGACAATATAAATAAGAGGAGTTACTAACCCATGCATTAATTCAAATTTGATTTCTAATAATTAGCTAAGTATATTTGCTTTCCAACTCACTTCTGTGGTGTAATATATATTCCCTGCTCCAGCAAAGCTAATTAATAATGAGTGCCAGGAAAGAGGTGAGCATCTTCTTCACTTCCTTAAGCCAGTGCAAATAGTTTATTTATTCTTTGCAAAAAGAATACACATTACTTTTGGGGAAAGAACAAAATTATTTTAAAAAGAAAAAAATGGTGAACAATGATTTGCAGTTAGTTTCATAAAATACAATTTATTTGGGTAGTTTGGATTCTGGACATTTTTTTTTCTCCTTTTGTTCTTTATTTTCCAAGCTTTGATTAGGGAGTTAAAAGACATTTTATTTTATGCCAGGGATATTGTATCAAAAGGAATATAAATATTCAAAAAGTACTGTTTCATTAGTCAAACCTGAAAGAGAGAGAGCATGAGAGTAAACAAAAGAAAATATTTAATCAATCACAATATTATAGAATTGCACCTATTTTACCTGGTAAACAAATTCATAATGTTGCTAGCTCATTTAGATGACTAACTATGCCATACTGTTATATGTGGCCATTGTAATCCCACCAACTGAATTTCCAGATCTTTCTTCTCTATAGGTCTTAGAATAGGGTGATACTGATGACTACATATAATCATAGTAGTCATGACTTCAACATGTGAAGAGTTTTTAAAAATTGAAGCAAAGTATTATTGGCATTTAACACTTTGAGTTTAAAATTCTTTCAGTACTTGGCAAATATGAATTTTGAGGGGTGGATGTTCTCTGAAGAGAATTATATTGGAAAGGCATGTACATAATTTTTATTATAGATAGGTGTTGTGATGGTTAACTTCATGTGTCAACTTGGCCAGATTTTGGTGTCCTTTTGTTTGGTCAAGCAAACACTGGCCTGATTGTTACTGTGAAGACTTTAATCATCAGTAAGTTGATTGCATCTATGGCTGATTGATCTATGATCTACAATCCACTGAGGAGATTGCTTTCAACAATGAGAAGAATTCTCATACAATCAGCTGAAAGCTTTAAAAGGAGAAGTGTTGATTTAAGCAGCCAGAAGAAAGAATCTCTACTTCAGCCATCCAGCTTTTCCTGGAGAATTCACTGAAAACCTTCTTTGGAGTTCCCAGTTTGTGGCCTGCCCTATGGAATTTGGACTTGCTTACCCCACAGTCACTTGAGACAATTCTTATTAAAATGCCATAGTATTTACAGATATCTCTTATCAGTTCTATTTCTCTAGAGAACCCTGACTAATACAGCTTTGGTACTGGGAGTGGTTATGGAGAAGTAGAATCTTAAGGATGAGATTTCTGAATTGGTTCTGGTTTTTTTTTGGAATTGGTTCTCTATCTAATTAGATTCAAAGGCACTAATGACTCTATTTACAATAATCAAGATGCCACTGATAGTCCATGGCATGATTGGCAATAGAAATATGCAAAATATCACCACTGGATATCACTACTCAAATGTGTTTAAGAGGCAAGGCTTTAGATGAGAGTGTTTCTGACAATTTAACAGAGTTTTGTGGAGTTAAAAGATATAATGATGTTTTTCTGGTTGTTACTAAATATGCTGGATGCAGTTATAAAGGAAAGAGATAAGCTCAAGGCTTTACATTTTCAACTTAAATGCCTCATGAAAGACATGAAAGTTTCAATGTGTTCCCTGAAAGAAAATCTTATTTTGTGTAGCCACAGACTTGAGATTTCTGAAAACCAGACCCAGAGTCTCATTGTGCAAGTGACTGAATTACAATGTAAACTAAATTCCCCACTTTACAGGGCATCTGCTATCAAAGTAACGGTATAGATGGGAAAGGAATGGATCCAGAAAATTAGAATTGGGTCATATGGGTTGATAATGATGGTGGTGGGGACATTGAAACCATATATTCTGCTGAGTCTTTGCCAGATAAATCTGTAATGGTCTGCTCTGAGAAACCAGTCTTTGGACCTCCAGTCTACCCTGAGGAACAAGCCCCTGATCTTCAGTCTGCCACGGAGTGGGTGCAAAGCAAACAAGCTCTTTGTATATTGAAGATGTTAAATTTAAGGCCCATGGTAATTACAAAGAAAATATCAGACAATATGCAAACTCATAGAATTTTTACAAACCTGTCTGGGCTGGTTCTTGCCCATGTCCTGTGGTTTGTGATAAGGGTGGAGAGAGTGATATTATGATAATGGGCCCATGATTTCAGTCTGCTTTTTAATTTTTATTCATTCCTCTATCTTGAGGGATTAAGGGGCAGTGACTACTCCAGCAGCTTCTGGCTGATTAGTAGCATCATGGGGTGGGGGCTAGGAGTAAAACTATTTGGCTTGCATTCATAGGTATTCATTGGGGTCATTCATGGTGAGATGCTTGTATCAAAAAGAGTCCTGAAGGTTGAAGCCTTTGAGAGACAAACTGAGTGATTAGTCTTAATACTATCAGACAAAATAAGAGGACAAGTAAGATGAGGTTTAATGGCATAATTAGAAAATGTCACCAGGAGGCTTTAGAAAGGCAAGGTTTTATATTTTACCAGATAGTTTGTACTAAGGATTTTCGTAACTCATGTAGCCATTTGGCCTGCTGGTAGATTTTTGTTACCTGGAGTTCAACTTGTGAGATTGTTTATCCAAGTATAACAGGAAGTGTGGGTCACTAAGCAGATCCCACCTTGTTCTGCTAAAAGATATTCTAAAGCGATATGGTTATCTAATGCCATGCCAGCAAAAGATTTGAGGGAGGTGGCAGATGTTCAATACTTGGGACCTTGGAGATGATTAAGTCTTCTATGCCCATAGTGAGGCTACTTATACAGTTGCTTTGTAATAGGTAAATTCTCCCCATGGGGCTAGGAGTCTTAAGTCAGTGAATATGTTAGCAAAGATTAAGTCATGCCTCAGGGAGGCTGAGAGAGGCACAGGAGGAATTAAAGACCAAGATATATGTAGTGTCAGTACCTATACTACATTTTCCAGTCATCCAAACATTTTGATACATTGGAATATTCTTACATTATAATGTGCAGGGGTTGTTAGGGCACCACAGAAAAAATATGAGAGGCAGTGGCCACTAGAGGTTCTGAGGGGAGGGAGAGGGAAGAATACGTATAACATGGGGGCATTTTTGGGACATTGGAATCATCCTGCATGACATTGCAATGACGGACCACACCCGCCCCCCAAAGATGTTCTTAATGTGGCAAAGTGTGGGAGTGGAGATGGTAGGGAATATGGGAATCCTCTATATTTTTAATGCAACATTTATGTACTCTAAAGCGTCTTTATAAATAAATAAATAAATAAAAAGAAATTTATAGAAAAAAAAAAGAAAAAGAAAAAAAAAATGTATCCAGGTGGGACATAAACCTGGGCCCAGATTTGACTCCACTTTCAAGTTATTGCTGTCATATCGGCTGTAAATGAATCATTGATACATAGTACTTTGTCCCATGGTAAATTAGTTTCCTGGCAGATTTTCACTAAAGTCTTTTTAAGGCCTGATTCATCTTTTCTGTTTCTCCTGTGGACTGTGCCTCCATGCAGTATGTACCTTCCATTGTTTTCCCAGGGCTCTGGCTACCTCCTGGGTCACTTTAACGATGAAGGCTTTCCCATTGTCACTCTGTACAGAATATGGCAGTCTGAACCAGGGAATAATTTCCCTCAGCAGGACCTTTGTTACTTCTGAGGATTTCTCAGTCCAATAAGGAAGGGCTTTATCTATCCTGAGAAGGTGCCTACAAATACTAGTAAGTATTTCCAATTTCCTCCGGCCTTTTGTATGACAGCAAAATTTACTTGCCATTCCTCTCCTGGTCCTGTTTCTCTTATTTGAACCCCCTTAACAGATAGAGGGACTCCTGTTTTGGGGTTATTTTTAGTACAAATTAAGCACTTTCAGACCACCTTTTGAATTATTTTCTGTATATTTGGGCCAACTATGAACTTTCATAGCCACTGGTACATGGTTTATCTTCCATAATGAATTCCTTGGTGTAAGTGTGTGATGAATTCTTCCATTAAATGCCCAGGCACTAGTATGATCCCTTGTTCATTATAAATCCACCCTTCCTTGGTAACTCTATATGGTTTCTCATTGGGGTTTTCAGGGCTTATGCAAAATCTCCATACATTAGACCTGTCCAAATCCATTGTCGAGTGTTGGAACTTAAATGAGTCCAAGTCCATGTTAGGTATCAGGGCCAAGATATTATTGTTTGACTTTGTTTTTTTTTTTTTTTTTTTCCTGCTAATTTAGCAGCTTGGTCAGCTAAATTATTTCCTTTTGCCAACAGGCTATCATTTTTTCTGATGCCCCAGACAACAGACAATTGCTATTTCTTGTGGCAACATAATGGCCTCTAGCAGGGCTAATAGGACTTCTGTATGTTTAATTTCCTTCTTCCTTGAGGTTTATAATTCTCTCTCTTTCCAAATGGCTCCATGTTCATGGACCACTGAAAAGACATATTTTAAGTCTGCATAAATAGTGACTTTTTTTGTTTCCTAGATGTAAGGCTTTGGTGAGGGCTGTAAGCTCTGCCTTCTGAGCAGATGTACCTGGAGGGAGTGCATTTACATTTAGAACTTCCTGGAGAGTTACGATAGCATACCCAGCCCTTTGGAGACCTTCATCCAGGAAGCTACTCCCATCAGTGAAAATGTCTAGGTCTGAGTCCTTCAGGGGTTGGTCAGTAGTTCTGGTCAGTTAGAATAAACGTCTTCAATTATTTGTGCACAATCATGGATGGATCCTTCCTGTATACTGGAAGAAGGTGGCCAGATTTAGAGAAGGAACTGCTTTTAATCTTCTATTAGGATTATCCAGAAACGTGGCCTGGTACTTACATAGTTTACCAGAAGTGAGCCAATATCCCCCTTTCTGTTCAAGGAGAGGTATCACACAGTGAGTGGTGTGTACTATGGTTAATTGTCTTAAAGTGAACTTTTTAGCCTCCTGCAGCAGGTTGCAAGTGACAGCTACTGCCCAGAGGCACACCGGGCCATCCTTGGATTATTATATCTAATTGCTTTGAGAAGCAGGCAGCTGGCTTTTGTGTGCTGCCTGAATTTTTTGTTTATACCTCAAGGCTTATTCCTTGCCAGTCATGCACAAATAGAAAGGTTTTCTTATGTCTGAAAGCCCTAGTGCCAGTGCTGTGAAACGTTTTTCTTAAATAGTATAAAATGGTTGCTGGCATTCTTTAGTCCAATTTAAAGGCTCATTGTTTTTTTCCTTTAAGAGCCTTGTATAAGGGTTTGGCTATAAGTCCAAACCTTGAGATCCAAATACGGCAGAACCCGGCCATTCCCAGGAACTCTCAGAGCTGTTTCCTGGTAGTTAGCACAGTCACTCTGGCTAAAGCTTCCCTCCTGTATAGAAACAGTTTCCTTTGACCCTCTGATAGTTCAATCCCAAATATTTTACAGTAGATTGTAAAATTTTGGCTTTTTTTCCCTGGAAACTTTATACCCCTAGTCTGCCAAGAAGTTCAGAGCTAGGATGATGTTTAAATCTGAAGCTTCCTTGGAGATGCTGGTGATCAGAATATCATATACATATTGTAGTAAAACTCTTTCCTGAAGTTGAAACGCCCTTAGATCTCTAGTTGATGTTTCTCCTAAACCCCTGTGTGCTCACAGTCCAGCAATATTGTTGTTTTTTTTAGTTTTGGGATCCTCCCATTCAAAAGCAAACAATTCTTGGGATTTTAGGCTTAGAGGTACAGAGTAGAAGTCATCTTTTAAGTCCAATATAGTAAACCAAAGAAATTCCCAAATAGTGATAATTAATGTTTAAGGGCTTGGCACTACTGGATTGGATGTCTTTCTCTGTTTGATTAATAGCCCTCAAGTCTTACACGAATCAGTACTCATCAGTACCAGGTTTCTGAACAGGCAGAATAGGAATGTTGTATGGCGATCAGCAAGGTCAAATTAATTGATAATGGAGAAATGTATCCTTAATGGTTCTGGCCTCTCCAAGGGTACTGCTTCAATTGAGAGGGTGTATGTTGGGGTGAATCTTGACCTAATTGGTTCAGCAGTTCTGGCTTTCTCCGTCATCTTATTAGCCCATACCTGTGGTCTCACCTTAAGGAAAATAACCTCTGGGATATCAATAGTTCTCTGGCAGAGAATTCTGCCAATATCTGTTAGGTGAAGTTCTGGAGACTTGTTTCTGATTTCCAGGTATTAGATCAATATTTCTATGTTAATTTACTCCATTTCTTCTTTTTCTCATTGGGTTTTTAAGTGGAAAAGTTGAAGCCACTGTATAAATTTTCCTTGCAAAGAACCAGGTAATATATAGACAAAAATAATGTCTGTGACAATTTTATTTCTATGTAAATGTAATAAGAGCCGTTTGGCTCAACTCCTCAATTGTGAGTTCTTAGCTAATGGAACAACTGTGATTTGAAGGGAAATTAATTATTTTGGAATGAAAAGAACAATTGGAAGAAAGTTCATATTAAATATTTACAGAGGGCTAAATGAAGAGTAACAGCCTTTAGAATCATTGACTTTCAAAATTGAGAGGTACCTACCTACTCAATCATACAGTTTGAGCACTAATTTATTGATGCACGAATTCTGTCTTCAACAAATTCAGCAAGTAGTCATCTAGTTTTGTCCTGAGTACCTTCAGGGGTGGGGGGACTTGTGAATTGCATGCTTTTCATGATTGATTACTCATGATATATGTAAAAAATATTTTAAATCTAATTTTGTTCTTAGGTACTATCTTTACCGCTAAAGCAGTGTTTACAAACTTTAGCTTCTAACAGAATCACCTTAAAGGCTTGCAAAAAATCACCGAGCCTCAGTATTTCTAAATCAGTAATTCTGAAGTGTGGCTGAGAGTTTGGAGTTCTACATTTGTAACAAATGCCCATGATGCTGATTCTGTTGGCCCAGGACCATACTCTGAGAACTACTGCTCTAAAGTAACTTCCATATCTATATGCTTACCTATTCTTTTTCATTATTCTACTTCTAGCATCTCTTATTTAACTGAATCTGCCCTCACATCAGGCATTTCTACGATGTGTCTCTTGTATTTTGAATACACACTTTTCTTTTCTCTCTTAATCACACTCTCCATGCACTCTCTAATCCAGCATTATCCCAATCTCCAATTTTTGTGAATGCTCAACTAGGATTACCAAATTATGTGACAGACTCATAGAATAATATTCATTCATTTAACAAGTATTGTTTGGGCTCACAACATGTACCAAACATTGTTCTAGGCACTGAGGATATGTGGAATATAGGCTAGACAAGGTACTCTCCTGGATCTTATAAATTAGTGACAATGGGAAGATAGAAAACATACAAATAAACATGTGAATGAACATGATAATTTCAAATACAGGGTGATATAACAGGGTAATGTAAATCAGGGACAAAGAGGTAGTGGGCATTTTCCAGGGAGATAATGGAAAGTATCACTGAGAAGGTGACATTTTAACTGATTCCTGAATTATGGTAATACAACTCACTGTGTATAATACACAATTAATGCAATAATTCTCAGTTGGCCTCATCTATTAATGATATCTCTATTCTAAATGCTACCTTTTCCTCCATCTTTTGATCTTGACATTTTCTTCTTTACCATTTCCAAATGTCCTTATGTTGTATATTTTTTATAATAAAGAGTCATACTTATCAGAAATTTCTTTGTGCTTTGTTTATCTGCATCTTTTAATTAGCAAAGATCTGTATCTTCACTCATCTTCTTTTGATTTCTTCCCATTATACAAGTAAAATAAGCTGCCTTCCTTTCCATAGCTCAGTCAGCCACTTGGACCAATGATCTTCCTTACCATCATTTTTAATATTATATACCAACAAATTTCCCTCCCAAATTTTTCATTTTCATTCTCTCTCCTTCAGCTTATAGATATATTTATTCCTGTATCTTCTCTTCTATTATCTATCTATCTATCTATCTATCTATCTATCTATCTATCTATCTAT
>JAKSZT010054350.1:8945100-8980151 GCA_026826555.1 Tolypeutes matacus
TATCTATCTATCTATCTATCTATCTATCTATCTATCTATCTATCTATCTATCTATCTATCTATCTATCTATCTATCATCTACTTACCTTCCTACCTACCTACCTACCACCTACCTATTTCTATCATAACATATATCTTGCCTGTATGTCTATCTAATTCGTCTATCATCTATCCTGCCCTTGAACTTGCTATATTGGCTACCATCTAATCCTTTGATCCTTCTCTTAAATCATTTGCGAAATGGAAAAAAGGAAAAAGAAAATTTGGGTAGAGTCAAGAAGACCTGTGTTTAAAATTCCATCCTGGAAACTTATTAGCTGCAAGAATTTAGGCAAGCTAGTTCCTAGATTAAAATTCCTAAAACACAGACCTGATTTTGTCTCTGCTCCATTAAAATACATAACTAGCAACCATTTCTTATAATAATAGTCCAGTAAACTTAGTTTCACTCGTTGATAATTATCTGCAAGGCACTTCTCCAATCTTATTTCCTATTTTCACGTTTTCTCAAAAACTTTGTTGGATCAACCAGCTATTCTTTGTCCATCTTACACTTTTGTAATTCTGTATCTCAGTTTATACTTTAAAATTCTTTACCACAAGAATGCTTCTCCCTTAAAATTTTAGGAGTACATATTCTAAATATGTATTTTTTATTCCCTGTTTTTTTACAAGCACAAATACCAACTCCTTCCCCAATTGCTATTTCAATCTTTAAGTTGGAAGTAAACTGACCACCTATAGTATTTATGCTGTAGCTCCTTTTTGATCATTTTTTGTCTTACATGTATTTGTATGGTCATTGTAGCTGCCCAACAAGAGTGTAGGTTTCTAGGGGAAAGAAGTAGTATTTAATTCATCGTTATATTCACCCCAATACCAGTATAATGCCACCTTCAAAGTCAATATTTTTCAGTGTAATTCCCAAACAAGCAGCAGCAGCATCACCTGGGTACTTGTTAGAAACATACAGAATCAGAAAGTCTCAGGCTGGAGCCCAGCAGTCTGTATTTCTAACAAGCCCTCCAGATGATTCTGATACTAGCTAAAATGTGAGAAGCAGTCTTTCATCATTCAGCAAATACTTGTTGAATGAATGAATGAATAAATGAATGAATGAGCAACTCATAAATTTATTTGATTTTAAAATAAAACATATAACTACTATTGTTATTATTTCAGCTGGAAAATCCATATTGTTAAGATTAGGGCACTAAATTAGAAAAGCCTTACAACTGTGAGTAGAATAAATTTGACATACTTTACTTCCCAGCAGTGCTCTCCAACATGCCATTCTCCAGCACTTTCTCTTCACTTATATATTACTCATACTGGAAAGTGTGAATGCTGAATATTTTTGTAAATGTTTACAAGTAAGGCACTGATTTTAATTCAGTGGTAAGATAAAGGATACCCATAACAGTAACTTAATTATTTTTCAGTGAAATAGAGCATTGTGCAATGCATCTTGAGTTGAATGTGTGTTTGGATCATGCAAGGGATTTATTATAATGAAGATTTGATTTAGTAGGGCTGGGGGAGGGTATGAGATTCTGCATTTCTCACAAACTCCCTTGTGATATCATCGCTTCTGTTCCAGATGACCATCTTTTGAGGTGAAAGGTTATAGCATAATATGGTTCCAAATCTAATAGGCCAATTTCAATCTGTGTGGATGGGCTTGAGGATTTGGGCAGATTATTTCTGTAAACTTCAGTTTCTTTACCTGTTAAAAAATAATAAAATAAATAGCATATAAAGCATCTAGTGTGATGCCTCACCTATAACAAGCCATCAATAAGTAGTGTATTAGTCAGCCAGGCAAACTGAGTCGCCCTAATGACATGGTCAATCAAAGCCCCAATCTTAATTTAATAAAGTAAAAGAGGTTATTTAATACAATCAAAGGGGTATCACTGCCAGAGGAACAGACCAGTTTATAAACATAATCAATATCTCTTTTTGGAACTCATAAATAATATCAAAACTGCTACAGCTAGATATTATTGTTCAAATAAAAATAAAAGCAATGTCAAATTATTAAGGCTTTCCGTCTGATAGCAGTGTCTACAGACTGGGATGCAACTGGTTAATCATATGCCTGATGCACTAGCTCTGAAATGTGAGGCCAATAAAATTGAGTTCTGCTGTCAACAGTTTTATAGCTTCTGCAATTTCAGCTGTGTCTGTCATTGACCTGCAGCAGCTGAAATCACAGGTGTAACTTCCTGAAAATTGAGCCCTTCTTCTGGTATATCCTGATTATCAGTTATTCCTGACAGAAACAAAGAAAGCTGCAACTCATTGAAAGAAGAAATTTTGATTTCTTTATTTTACACTTAAGGATTTATTTTTCATACTAGGATCTGTCTTGTGGCATGTGAATAGTATTTACAGATTTAAAAAACAAATCTACCACTAAGAGATTTCACATTAATATCAGGCATTAGCTGAAAAATTTGGTATATCTATCACAAACTGTGCATATGATTGAAAGCTAGTTATTTTAACTATATCAATCAATAGGACAGCCTTAAATTTCAATTTATAAAATCAAAAGTAATAAAGCCAATAGACAATTTTATTGTTCATTTAAGGAGAGTTACCACTCAGAGAGATGAATTTCTGAGCTGCTACCTAATTAAAGCATATCCTAAGGGACAATTTGGAATTTCTTTCTTTTGGGAATTATGGACATTTAAGTATAACAGCTAAATAGTTAATTTAACCTAAAATGACTTATCAGAAAAACATGTGCCACAGATCCAAGGGAGAATAGATTTACTTCCAAAGACTACTTTAAAAGATGTTTTATTAAACATTTAATGACAAATGTGCAGATAATCATGTCTTCTCATTCCTTAATGAAAATAAAGAACAGAAAAACAAAAGCAGTTTTCTAGATTTGGATTGGGGGTGAGGTTTGGGAACAAAGAGGATAAACAGTATTTAAAATATATTTTAAGTTTGATGCCCATAGTAAAAAAAATCTGCCTATTGATACAGAATGCTTTGACTCTGTGCTGAGTTTCCTTTGGTTTTTATTGTGATATTTTGAATTTGTTTTTCTATTGAATGTTATTAGTAATTATGTCCTAGTGTTAGGTTTAATTAAGTCAGGTTGTGACGCATGTTTGGTTGAAATTAAGTAACAATTTTATTAGCACTGTATCTAAATTGAGTAACAAGAGGTAATTTATTGCTCTGGTGGCAGATTGATTATCATCTTCAGATGTTAGGTCAGCAGGTAATGGTTTTCTAATGGAAGAACAATTGGTGAGATTAAAAAAGTAGAGTACATTTCAACATTTTGAAATGAGAAAAGGAGACATCAAATTAGATGGAGATTTTTTTTTTTTCCCTTTACTTTTAATGGCTTCACTGGGCTTAAGGAACATTGAACCTGAGTATTAGAATGCGAGTTCAATGTTTTTCTTTTGTTGCTGAATCTCAACTCTGTGTTACTTTTATTGATATTTTTATTTCTTAGTTTTCACATCTTTCTAATATATTTTGAAATTAATTCTTTAAGTTTTACAGAAAGAGAATAAATTTAAAAATATACTGTAATCAAGTTTTAAAATCCCATTATGATTTCCCCAAGATAAACTTTATTTTTTTATGTTAAATGATTTTCTTATCTTTCCTTATTCTCTCCCTCCCTCTCCCTCAATTGGTCCTCTCCATCCTTACTTCTGCTTTTCTGATGTTTACTTCCTATTTATCAGAAGTAAGGTGGCAACATCAATGGCTAAATGACTAAGGGAAAGAGTGTGTGGTCCCAGTGTGAAACAACTTTTAATGGTGTCACAGAGATTTCACTGTCAGCCTCTGGGGCAGTGCTTGAAAAATTGGCATTTCTTTTAAACTGTGCCACCCATGAGTGAGCCCATCAGCAGTTTAATGGGGCCATAATTTAGCTTATCCCAGCTTGGTCCTGTCCCTTCATTCCCTTGAAGCTACAACCACAAACTCAGGATTCTTGACAGGAAGTTTGAATGTTAGCGTCAAGGAAGCAGGGGTGAATCCAGAAGCTTATAGAATTTTGGGGGTCTGAAATTTATAGAATTTGGGGCCTTCCTTTAAGAAAAAAGAATACAATTTTTCCCCTCAAATATTACAAAAGTCATTTGACCATATGAACATATTGCTAGGGCCTTTTCAAAGGGACTGGTGCAAACAAGGAGCTCTGAATCATAAGCTTTGTTAGCTTTATTGTAAATAGTTTTGTCTTTTTTTTCTTTTTCAGGGAGTGGGTAGAAAGTATAAAAATTTCTGATTTTGACTATCTCAGAGAGAAAACCCAGGTATTCTTTAATGGCTCATTGTTGGTATCTGTCTGTGAACCTATGGGTAGTTACCTCCAAAGTTCAAGGGACACTTAAGACAGAAAAATGAAGCGGGCCACTCCATAGAGCAAAACAGTAACAGTTTATTAAGGAACTTACAGACTTGGAAGCTGGTCCTGGGTGGCCACAGGATGTAATTTGCTGTGCCCTGGCAAATTACAGGGGTTTACGTAAGATAAGAACAAGGAAGGCACAGAGCCAAGTCCAACTTCACAAGATCATGAACATCTCTTTGAAGTTACTGATATATAGCAGACAGATAGTGTTCTAGTACAGATAGTGTTCATGCTTGGAAGTGTGCATGTGATGTGTGCTTCAGGATGCACATATCGGGGGAGGGGTTATCTTATCTAGAAATTTATGGCTTCTATGGCTTATGGCTTCATAGTTGGCCAGACTGATTCCACAAACATATTTTATTGTTGACATTTACTCCTTCACCTACTTATTCATCCATTAGTTCAATGTACAGTCAATGAATAGACAAATATCCCTTCTAGGATTAGGATGAATTATTCCATAAATCCCACCAACTGTTTACAGTTGTGCTCTTTGTAAAATGCTTATCAAAAGCTAGTACATAGGCAGTGTTCCCAGAGATTTTCACTTTTCCATCCTCTTATTCCACAATTCCACATTTTCCAGTTAGCTCTCAAATGTGTTTACAGTGGTATTAAGATAAGACAGGAAGTTCAAAATGGGGTAAAGGAATATCTAAATCCCAATTTCATTAGTCTTATAGTTTTTGCAATGGTGATCCAGACCTTTCTGATTATAAACAAACATTGTTACCTATAGGGAAAACTAGAGGAATCAGGACTAATTACTCTTATGAACTACTGGGAAACTTGGCTGATGGCCACATTTTTCTTTTTCTCTTAGAATGCTCATTTCTCCTCTGGCTCCATTTTCTTATATTAGACAAACTTAGTCCTTAATTTCAGAATAGGCTTCCAAAAGTAGTCAGCAACAAGTCTGTTTCACAGTAAGTGCCCTATTTACATAAAGATGACTATAAGTCATATTTTGTGAGGCTAGAGAAAATGCTTTGCAAGAGCTTCACTCCATCATTTTCACTTGAGTACATTGACCAATTTTGTAGATCTATGGAAAGGTGATATTGATGGTCTCACATGTTTTATTCTTATTAAAAACTGCTTATCAGTGCAAATTTACTTCTGTGTTGTTTGCAGTTATTAGTCCTCAATGCCAATTGTGTTAATTATACTAAGCATAAATCAGTCTTATTGAATACCTTAAATGTACAAGATTTTCTCTACTCATTATAAGGAGTACAAAGTTGAGACAGGAATCATCCTTGACCTCAAGGTATTTTCTAGTAAAGAGAGGAGAAAAAAAGGAAGAGAAACTGAATGAAACCAGAGAGTGAATAATTTTTTTTCCCCAAGTGGGTAGGAATTATCCTATGCTACAGTGATAATTGGAGGTGTAATTGGAGATGTTGGGGTCAGAAGCATAAATAACTTCTTTGAAAAGGTAGTATTTATAGGCACCTTGAAGGATTATATGGGATTTGAGTAGGTAAAGGATAATGTCTCAAAAAATCAAATATTATAGAAATACTCATGGTATGGAAAACAAAGCTAACATTCTGTCCGTAATGCCTGCACCGTGAAATAATTGCAAAAGTTTCAATGAGGTATTTATTCAGTTGCTTACATGCTTTTCATAATGAGAGTTTGGGATCTATGGAATGAACCTTTAACACACCAGCAAAATAATACTTAAATTTTATTGAAAAACTACTACATTTATGTCATTGTGGTCAGCACTTTATAAGTTGTTAACTTATTTAATCCTCACAATAAATATATTAAGTAGGTAATACTATTATCCCCGTTTTTCAGAATGTACACAAACACACACACACACAATTTCTTTTGGATCCCAGTGAACATTGTCCTGCATAAGAAAGGGATCTGTAGCTGAATTGGTTGTGTAAAGAATTCTTCACTGTTGAATTATGAAGAAAATAAGTGGTTGTCGATGGAGTTTCTGGCTGGGATTCAAGACAGATGCACTGCTGTTTTGTGGTGCATTTATGTATGGTTCTAGTAATTTTTCATTATTTGGGTATCTGTTTATTCTTTCTTAATATATGCCATTTCTGAAACCATTATAACATAATGTTATTACTTTATTAATTATGGTTTGTAAAGTCTATTTTGGGAACATTTCTAATCTACTGAATTAATAAATTTGTTTTGTAGTATGTTATAGCCACAACAGGAGAGTCTCTGTTCCTTAACCTAAACAATTTCCTGCTTTCAAAAAGTTTTCTTATGTTTTTCCATACATCTAGCATGCTTTTCCTCTAGTATGACTATTGCTTTTACCACCACCACCACCCCATAGCTTCTATGAGCATACCAGGCACTGTCTTAGGGACTAATGGGCCTAGCAAGGAGTTAAGCACAACACAGATATTGTCTCGTTTAATCCTCAAAACAAGTCTGTAAGGTAGGTATTATCATTTCCATATTACAAAACTAATGCTCAAAGCACAAGATACACCACTTCTGTCATTAAAAGATACATTTAGTAGCTACCTCCCCCAGGAAGCTTTCTTAACTCTTCCACTTTTATGTTCCCATCAGTTTTTGATGATAGGGTGTTAAAAACCAAATTCATATTTCATTTTTTATTCATAGGGTATGTTGATATGTCTGATTTCCCAACATAATTTGGAAATAATCAAGATGGATATTGGGTACAAAAAGAAATCAAAGTCATATTTTTTATTAAAATGTCTGTATACTAACTATTTTGACCAGAACATATTGGGACTAAAGTAAATCTAGGGAAGGGCAAATGAAGAGAATTGGAGTGGAGAAAAAGCTGTCATATTTTTGCAGATAAATGACAAGGTATTTCAGCAAACTTAAAGGAGACTAATGATATGGACATTTATGAAAAGAAAACAAAAACACTAGAAAATAAATCTAATCTCAAAATTAGATAGAGGGTGTCTGTGAAAGACAAGTTAACCAACTAAAATGAAATGCTAATTATGGATCAGATTAATAAGCTTCTTGCATTTATTTCTCTAAAAATGGAATAAAGAAGAAGAATACATTGATTTTAAAAGGATCTCAATCAAGAGAAACTGGAATATACATATATGCCTAAATGTTGATTCAGAGGATAACACCACAGTCTTTTGTTTCCAACAGTGTCCATATAATACCAAATTGTTTTTTAAAAATTATGTTTCAGTTATTATGAGAGGTAAAGATACGAATAATGAATACAAAAGGAACCCTGTTGTCAAGAAAATACCTTAATGATAGATATAAAAGCTTTAGTATGATGAAAAACTTAGCTGGTCTTCGTCTCCATTTCCTGGGTAGGGTCATAATCTCTATATTTTCAGAATTTCTAGTAATAGGGTTATCTTTTGTTATTCATAACAGGTCCAGGACCACCCCTGATAATTAGCATGCTAATGAGATGACAGTGTGGGACCACCACACCTGTAGTCTCTTGGTGGGGTCTGGCCACACCAAAAAAGACCAATCCTGAGATAGGAATTGGAGCTACTTAAAATTAGCCCAAACTCCCTGACCTCTGGGAGGGGAAAGGGGCTGCAGATTGATTTCAACCCTGTGGGCATTGCTTCCACCAATCATGCCTAAGTAATGGATCCCCATATTCACTTGGGGCACTAGAAGCTCTGATGAGTTTCCATGGTTGGTAGTGACATTGCTGTGCCAGAAGAGTGAGGCATGTTGACTCTACATGAAAAGGACACAGATATTGCGTTGGGACCCTCCCAGACCTTGCCCTACATGTCTCTTCTTTTGGCTTTTTCCTATTTGCATCCTTAATAAAGGTAATAAAACTGTAATTGTAATTACAGCGCTTTTGTGAGTGCTTTTAGTCATTCTAATGAATTATGGAACCTGAGGGGATGGTAGGAACTCCTGGATTTTTAGCCAGTTGGTCAGAAATATGGGTGGCCTGGGTCTCCAAACTTTGTGACTGTTGTCTAAAGGCTTGTAGAGGATTGCCCTTAACCTGTGGAATCTGGCCTAAATCCAGATACCTTGAGTTAAAATTGAATAGAGTTACTGAGGTATTTGTAGTTGGTGTCAGAAGCTGTTGGAAGTTGTTAGAGTTTTTGCCACCCTTATGCAGGCCTAAATCAATATGACAACCCTTTTCTTCTTTTTATAGGGAACTGGCATCCATATATTAAAATATATTGGAACTGAAAAAATATTCAGAACATGATATTAGCTTAGTAATTGTTATTTTAATTGCTTATTTTTGAGGTTTCTGAAGGCAGTCTTAATGTTCTTCAGAAGATTGTTTATCCTTGTTTTAATATTACATTTTAAATATCTTGTTCATTTAACATCCTTTTAATAGTAACTCTTAATTTAAATATTTAAACATAATCTTTTTTTTTTAATTTTATTTGTTTTCTTTAATAGTCACTTTTTTCTATTTTTATCATTGTTCAAATACAGAATTAATAGTTCAGGGATCCAACTTTTCCCAGCAACATCATTATTAATTCCATGTTCATCTGTTTTTTTGAATTCCTATTTTGGTAGAATTTCATTAGCTTATTTCTGTATTTATTGCCAGAGAGACTGCTGCTAGCCTTTCCTCACTCTTTTCTTTCTACTTCCCTTAATTAGGTCATTTGGATTATGGCATAGGATATGTTTAGCTTCTTTCCTCCCCATTCTTCGCAGCATGCGGGTAAGCTCATTTTCAGATTTTCTTGTATGATTCAAAGATGTATTTCTGGGAACTTCTGATAAAGTATACAATTGATATTTTGTCAATACATAAACTTTTGCAAATATTCATTTTATTTGTCACATAGAACACTTAAATAGCAGCATATTTTGCTTGAAATATCTGATGCTCATGTTCTTGGATGTAGATTAAATAAGTTTTTGAGGAGGTTAAATGATTATTTAAAAATTAAATAAAATATAACTTGCACTTAATATTTAATATTTACTCAATGTGCTTATTTACTAATCCATTAATTAATTTAGCTCTTATCCATTTGTTGCCTTTTATTAATTATTTAATATAAATGTATGTTATTCCCTCTAAAAAGTTTCAGTCTTGAAATATGTTTTTTTTAATCTCCATAAGGCATAACAGCTTAGTATATAGTAAGTACCAAAAATATCAATTATTTTATTATAATTTCCATGAAAACCATGTTCATTGTATAAATACTCATTGCAAAAAATTAGCTAGGCTCTGACATAGAAGAAAGTTCTGTGTTCTTTTCTCAAAAGATTTGCTTCCTCTAGATTTTGATTTGATAGGAATAAATTAAGTACCACTGAAAAGTGGTCAGTCTTCTCAAAGGCCAATGGGTAGGCACTAAGAGGAGGCAGAGAATGAAATGTGGACCTCTTTGTGTCACAGGCTGCTAACTATACCCTCCACAGGAATGCCATGTTGACAAAAGGAAAGTATGTTTGTGCATAGACATTGAGGTAAAAAATCACTCTTGCATCAATAGCTCCCCACTGATAATCTGTGCATCACAAATTCATCCGTGCTTTATTTTCCATTATAAAGAGCAATAGACTCTTATAAATATGTAATCACTCATGTACTACTGTAAGAATGCTATAATTTCCTAGTGTCCGAAACTATCATCCCTCCCTCCCCAAAGCCATCAATGCACTACATGTTCCTGAGGCAGCTAGTTTAGGACAAGTGAAGATAAGTCTAAGACCTGGCAGAGAGCATGGCTGCGAAACATGTGGCCCTGGAACCCCGCCTGGAAACCCCCTGAGGGAAAGACCACCACCAAGGAGGCTGCCCGAAGGACCCCATGAAAATCTAATGTGAAACGAGATCTCATTCGAGGTCAAGGAAAAACCCCGGATATCCTCAAGGGGCCTCATCATTGGGCCCCCTGGGGAACTGACAGGTGGAGTAATCAATCAGAACAGCAAACAGCTGGGGCCCCTCCAACCAACAAAAGCAAGGGGAGGAATAATTAGTAGCTTAAAAGGTGACCACACAAGCCAAATCTCGCTCTTTCTGCCTAGAGGAGCTCACATCAAATCTTCGTCCGTATTTCCGTCCTTCTCTCCCATTTCTCAGCAAGCTCTGGTCTTTTCCTCCATTTCTCAATAAATTATTTTTACTGGCATAACTAAACTGGCATGTTCTTAAATTCTTTTTTGAGACATAGCCAAGAACCTAGAGGAACCCAACACTTCCTCACCTTCATTCCCATCAGTGAGTCAGTCTTTTGTGGATTATGTAATGACTTCATGGCTGAAGTCCTCTTTTTAGTTGCATTACTTATGGAAGACAGAACATATCTCTAACACCAAACATGCTGGAATGTTAGGAAAAAGTACAAAACCTGTAGAGAAATATTCACTGACAAGGCCCTACATCAGAATTTTACCCAAGGATAGCCCCATTCAGAATAAAGGAAGCCCTACGGTTTTACAGAAATGAAAGTTCTTTTCACCTTGGTCTTTTTCACCTGCCGTTTCCTATGTCTGAATGCTTTTCCAGCCTTCCTAACCCCATTCACCAAGCTAACATCTTCATATCCTTTAAACTCTCAGCTGGAATACTACTTGAGCAAAGCCTTCCTGACCACTCAGAATGGCTTAGGGTTCCTGTTTATTCTCTCTCATTGTGCACTATAACTTTCCATTATCTCTTGTTTGCTATTTAATTCCTGAGGTCAAGGACCCTGTCTGTCTTGACCATATGGTGATTACTGCTCCTGGCACAGTGCCTGAGGAAGCAGGGATACATTGTATAGGTAATAGTGAATTAACAGTGATTTCTCTTCATTCTTGTAAAACAAGGCTTAATCTGCCTACATGATCACATTGCAAGAAGTAGCCTTAGGTTTTGGATTGCCTTTTAAGCTTATAATGTCCTTATTGTTCCCAAGAACTGCAAGGGCCATTATTTTATTGATTTATTCTCTTCAAACTATTACATCATTTTCTAATATTAGTTGAGAGTAAAAGTACCTCAATCAGTTGTCAATTCTTAGAAGTTTTTAGCTTTTCTTTCCATATGGTGCAAGCACAGTGTAAAGACTGTCTTGTAGAACATTTTTATTATGTCCAGGCAAAATTTAGTCAACCTGAGCAAAAACTTGCTAAACCTCAATCATATATAAACATCAAAGTGGATTTTCCAGAGCCAAATAAATACATAAGCAGATATCTTTGTCATTTGCACAGCTTCCAGGAAAGTTCAGATAGCTTGCATGTGAATCTCTGTCTTCACTGCAGTTTCTCGGTTTGCTGAGGAAAGAGATGGTTGACGTTTCAAGTAGTTGCAGCACACATTTCCTCGGAGATTTTCTCACCTTTCCCATCATAGCATGGGGGAATGTGTGCAGCCAGTCTTTCTGTGCCCTTACTGATTAGAATATGGATTTGAAATACGTGAGTATACATCATTCTAGACATTTCAACCTTATTCACACTTTAGATCCAAAGATATGATGGAGAATTCAGAGGTGACAAAAAAGGAATGAACATCAGCAAATGCATCCTACTGTTATCCTGTAGTACTTTATAGGGGGATTTACAAAGACCTGAACATTATCTCATGCTTGGGTGATGGTGACCTGTATATTCTCTTCAGTTTGATTATTTTCTATGAAGTCTCTCATGGTTAGATTCACACAGAATGTGAAACAAAAGTTATGGCAAAGCCTGCAGTGTCAGCGTGAGAACCAAACTATTAAATCTCACAGGAGGAAATATACTGCTGGTTCCAGTAATCTAAAATACAAACTTGAAGGCAGGTTTTCAGCACATTGTGGTCACTGCTGTCAGCCACTGATACTCTAAGTCCATGAAATCACTTCTATTAAAAACAATGATCAGTTCGTGGGAGTGCAAAATACAGATTACAGCCTGTTTTGTGTGATGCAGGGTTAGCTTTTAGAATTATTTATAACTTGCTTCTTTTAAGCCTCAAACAGTAGTGAACCGCTTGCCTTGTGATAGATATTACATCTGGATATAATAGGACAAGAGAGTTCCAAACCCTTAAATATTGGGCATTTTTCATAACTCTTTTGGAAGTTATTTAAATGTATGAATGATTTTCTAAAAATGTTGCAAAGTCTAAAAGTCATATTCTGTTCCAGGAATAAATCAAACATAAAGTGATATCTCTGATGTAGTAAAATAGATGATTTAATATTCAATATTCATAACAATGATCTATTTTACATGTTTATTTCAATTTAAATATAACAGAAGCAGCCTGCCATATTTTTAAATGTGTGTGTATAGCTTATATTTTCCTGAATTTACTTGTTGCTAGATGGTGTCTGAGCCTCTTTGACCATGACAGATAGGCTGCCAACAGAAAATAAATTATATCATTGCAAGGTAGCACCAGTGGGCTCAAACAATCAAATGTTCAGTCGACTTCATAAAGTAGAAAAACAAACAACACAGGGTGCCAAAGCAGTATGCTCAATAACCACATCAAGAACACGTGGGGCCTCCTGGTGAAGGCAGGCCTGCCCACACGGTGTGGTTAGCTGACCCAGCGAGCACAAGCAGCAAGGGGGGGATAAATGAATAAATAAATAAAATCTTTAAAAAAAAAATTAAAATAAAATAACATTCAGTCTGAAACTTATTTTACAGCAGAAATCCACCATTGAGACTTAACACCTTAGTGCTTCAGTGTCCATCACACTTCCACTGCCAAACAAAACATAAAAATCAATCAATACACACCAAAACTTTTAGTGTCAAGTAACAAGATGTAAGAGGCCTAGGGTAATTGTGGACACAGTCTGAGGAAGTGACAGAAATTTTCAGAATAAAATCCAATCTACTTTTACCTACTGCTAGAAATTGAGAGAATTTTTTTTTACACATGGTTCTTATCCATAGGAAGTAAGATACTATATTTAATAAAAATTGGTTTCTCTGCTAGTCTAGGACAGGACACTACCATAGGAAGAGTGCATTCTTATTAAAGGACTACATCTTAAGTCTTGGATCATTGGTAAGTGGAAAGAAAGAATCTAGAGCTTATATTAATTTTAAGTACATAATTACAAATTTTCTAGTTCATAGGATGAAAAACAAGTGAATTTTAAAAAATGGTTTAAATTTAATTTTTAAAACTGTTCCTGTAAGTCCTTCTTGTTTGTGTTAAAATGTCCTTTCTAAATGAATTGAAAATGATAATAGATGTTAGTTTTGAAATACATAATTCAGTCATTCAACAATTTTATTTTTAGCATCTACCATATATGAATTATTCCTAAGGTAAAAGGAATGGCATGATGAAGATATCAGACTTCATTTCTGCCTTCATGGAGTTTGTAGTTTAAAGAGAGAGGCAGACATTTATCAAATAATCTCTCTAACACACACACACACACACACACACACCACTATACAAAATGCTATGGAGACAAACTAGATGGTGCTATCAGAACATACAACAGAGGGAGCCTATCTAATTGGTCAGGGATGACGTGATATTTTAGTTCCAGGAAGAATTGATATTTAAGCTGGACTCTAAAGAATGAGTAAGAGTTAACCAGGAAAAAGGAAGGAGGGATATTTTAATGTGGAGGGCTCTGTGTGTTCATGTGCATTGAAAGGAAGTACAGAGAAAAAAGGGGAGATGTGGATGAAGACAGTGTGGAAAGCCAGCTAGGGACAAGATCCTGCAGGGCCTATGAGACATGTTAAGTATTTAAGATTTTACTTAAAATAAATGGAAACCATTGAAGGGTTTTAGACAAGAAAGCTACATGACCAAATTTGAATTCTTAGAAAAAAAAAAAAAAGAGAAAACTATCTTACTTCAAAAAATAAAAAGTTGACAAACTATATGTTTACTCCCCCTCCTTCTCCCCTCCAAATTCCTACTCCCACCTAAAGGTGACTTTATTGCCATGATCCACACGTATAAGCATTCTTTCATAATAGAGTGGCCCCAAGAGAGGCCTGCTGTCACTTAGATCAGAACAAACCAATGATAATACAAATCCTCTAGGAATCAGTTTTATCATTGGGGTGGTAGCAGAAACAATAGAATGGCTTAGTGTTACAACACTTAGGGTTCCAACAAATAAAAGATGGAGAGTATTTTTTGCTCCTGTGCTTGATGAATGGTAATCACTGGATAGCAGAGGAGCAATTTTGGTCAAATGGGCAATTGGAGAGCAAGGGAATATCATAAAAGCTATTTGGACCTGGAAATTGAAGGAATGTGTTCTAGAATCAGGAAGTATTGTGAGCACCATGAAAAGGAAACAAGGATTCTTTGATCTATCCAGGCAAGTAGATCAACAACTCCTCTTGCATTATAAACCTGCTTTGGACTGGGTACCTGGAAATATTATGGGTTTTCTGGCACTACTCTTTGTCTTTCCTCAAACATGGCTCTCTCTCCAGGTAGTAGTTGAATGCTAATATTGATTGATGAATCCTAAAATGAAACAAACTGAGAGGGGTGCTGGGAAATTACACAGTGGCTCATACCTAAAAATGTGCTGAAATTGGACTCAGGGTCTTACCATGGGTTGTCTCATGAAAGCCACACAGCAACCTTGCAAGAACTGGCATGTTTCAATTTTACATACTGTGAAGCTGGAGTTTAAGGAGGTCAAATGAATTGCTAGAAATTCTGAGAAGTCAGGTAAAGAGCCAGGATTCAAACCTAAGTAACCTTACACCAGAGCTAAAGGCAGACCCCTTAGTTACTTTTGCTCAATTACCTCCTATTACTGCTACCTCTGCAATGTTGCATCAACCCAGCAAAAATAATTAGTTTTAGTAATTTGCAGATTAAAATCTATGTTCTCAATTTATAAATTATAATGTGTTTTCTGGGATAACTGCAATACATCATTTCCAAACAATCTTTCTCTACTCCACTTTATTTTTATTTTTAGCAACAAATAAGTCTTTATACATTGATATAAAAATTGTTAAACATGAAATTCCAACCAAGCACATCTTTTTTATTAAGAAATAATTCTAGAGTAAATGTTGAAAGCAAAGTAACATTCAAATTTGGTTTTGCATTGTCACATTTCTTTGGACTTTTCTGAAATATACATGATTGTAAATCTATTTTGTGCTTATTTGTAACAAATAAGAACAACTTAAAATCCAAAGACATGCTCTTTGATAATGATTTGCTCATTTACTTTTTATTGTCCTGCCCTTAGCATAAGATTGTGCTGTCGGTCTACATTATTGGTAAATTATCAGAGTTTCTCTCAATTAGGATTCCCAAACTGTCTAAAATGGCAATGGGGTTTTCAGGTTTCTAAAAGCTTCAATTGCTTGAGGACTGGCTGCTGTCCAGTATCCTGCAGAAGTTGAATTAGAATAACCAACATGCCTGAAAAGAAACATAAGGCTTTGAAATAGGGAAATCTTATGAAACTCCAGGCCAAAAGGATAGGGGGCCTTTGATCTCTTACTCCTAATCAGCATGTCTGCTGGCATGGGATGGCTCATGCTGCTAGAAGACAGTCAACTCTGGCTTTGTAATTCTATTTTTGTCCATATCTCTAGCTAGCATTTATTTAGTGTATTTTCACATACCTTCCTATCACGCAGAAGCATCAAGAGGTAAAGGGAAATCATCTAATTCAAGGTAAGAATGTTGAATTCTAATTCTGTGTAAACTCTCAGAAGTTTCCAAATGGCATCACTGAGCTAATCTGTAATTACTCTGATTCTCAGTTTCCACATTTGTAAAATAGGCCTTGTAGGTGGAGCATGGGGCATAAATAAATGAAATATACCTCACTCTGAGCCACTCCCTCCAGTTGAAAAGAAAAAGACCTGAGAGATAATATATATATATATATATATATATATATATAATAAACACAGATCAGAAAAGAAATTGACAATGTTGCTTTACAAAAGTAGAATGATTCCTAGGATGGAGACTCAATTAAAAAATTAAGTAATGGGTCATCAAAAAGGGGTGAGGAATGAAAGAAAAGGAGAAAATCACAGAGGCACACCTTGAAAAGTTTTGCAATTTTTTTTACAAATCAATTTTATTGATACATATTAATAAAAGCATAAATCCATCCAAAGTACACAGTCAGTGGTATTCGGTGTAACCATATATTTGTGCATTCCTCACTTCGATCAATCCTGGAGCACTTTCATTATTCCAATAATAATAAAAATACACAAAAAACAAACAAAACTCATCACCTCTTAATCTCTCTATCTTCCCCTGCCATACATAGCTGCTACTCTTTTTCCTTCTCTCTAGTATATTTATATTTATATTTTGTAAAAACAATCTTATATATGCAGTATCACCCATATTCATGTTTTATAGGAGGTTTTACTATCTTACATCATCCTATGTTACAGTTTTTAGCCCTCCTTCTAGTAATATACACAACCTTAGACCTTCCCTTTCAACCACTATCATACCCATATAATAGCTCTGCTAGTTACAAACACCATGATGTGCTTTCACCATTTTTATTCATTTCCAAAGATTTATAAACAACCTTTTTACCAGTTCTGTACAGATTAATACTCAGCTTTCTATTCTCTACCCGCCTTCTATTTTCTTATGACCTATATTCTAATTATTAACTCCATGAGTTTACACAATATATTTAGTTCATAATAGTGCAATCATACAGTATTTGTGCTTTTATGTCTCGCTTGCTTCACCCAACATAAAGTTTTGCATTTTTAATAGGAGGATAGGAGAAGTGGTTTAGGGTAGATATATCTATTCCCTATTTTCCACCCCAAATGTATGGTTTGAAATAAGCAATATGACATTAAAGTAAAGAATTAGTCTGTATCTTGTTCTGCCCCATAGTCAACAAGAGGAGCTGCTTTGACAGGCCAAAGCACATATTTTGGGGTCTACCTGATATAACTCTATTAAGTTCTGAAAACTTGTCTACTGGAAAAGAAAATGTTTACCAACCAGTATGTGTGTCTGGTCTTGTAGTAGGTAGAATAATGGTCACCCAAAGATATAAAGTCCTAATCCCTGGAATTTGTGTTAGTTTATTTGGAAAAAGCATCTTAGCAGATGTAATTAAGTTACATGATTTAAGTGAGTGAAGAACACGGTGGGAAATTGATTAAATGGAAATAAGAGAAAAACTAAAGTTGTACTCTTCATGCCCCATTTCAGCTGGGGCGATGGGACTTCTTACCCATTTTAATGATATTCTGACCAAGGAAAATAATTTGAACCATATAGGAAAGGATGAGCTTGAACTTCTCTCCTCATAGCTTCTGGGCCCTGCAGGTCTCTCTGTTTTTCTGATAAAGTCTTTGATCAGGTGGGCTTTGGAAATAAATTCTGTAGTTGCCTAGGCATGATGTCTCACCTCCTGTAACTCATCAGCAATGCTGCTTCAAAGAAAACCTCAGAAATCAGGATCACAGAACTGGGAAATAGAACTTCATTCGTCTGTTATCCTGTGTAAGAAGGTCTGAGTTCATAGTAACCTAGGCTGTGTGTTGCACAGATTACTCTCTGTGCTTTACTTACCACCTCAGATATTTGGGACTATCTAGGGCTCATCTTGGGCAGCAAGAAAAATAAATGAGGGGGCGGATGTGGCTCAATTGGTTGGGCATCCGTCTCCCATATGGAGGGACCTGGGTTCGATCCTCGGGACCTCCCGGTAAAATTAAATAAAAAATAAAAAAAGGAAAAATAAATGAGACATATTGCTGAGGAAGTCATGGGCACACTCAGGAGCCATCTTCCAGCCCTTACCTACCTTCCTCCTTTTCCACATAGCACTGATTTCTCAAGATTTGGGCACAAGGAGCAGGCTACACAAGGATTATGGAATGGTTCGTTTTTTCTTTTCTTTCAAGTAAAGGCAGACTGTCACATGCAGAGTCTCATTTGGATGTGTCTGGAGTCTTGGAAGCTTGACTACTTGACTTTATCCTACAAATAGACCTTGGATGGTGTTTGGAGTTTCTAGCAGGGGAGCACAGCTACTTGTATACCCTTGAACAATGAACGGTCCTCCTCTAGTGGGGAAGTTGGTCCTCTTCTGCCAAGCACAGAGCTTTGAGAGGGATGCATGTGGAGCAGTGAGGGAGGAAGGGGACACCCATCTAGCTGCCAGATCAGCCAAATCAACCCTGGTGATCAATGGGGTGACAATGGCGCAGCCAGATCAGCCTCACATTTGGAATGAGTTGATTGTTTTGTTTTCAGTCAAGTTTGCATTCCCTTTTTTATATACTGTGGTGGTTTGAAGCTGTATGTAGCCCAGAAAGATATGGCCTAAAATTTAATCCATTCCTGTGGATGTGTACCCATTGTAAGTTGGGCTTTTTAACAAGTACTTCAGTTAGGTGTGACCCACCTCATTCAGGCCTTTTTTTTTTCAACCTCCAAAGAAGTTTTAGACTACAGAAAAGTTACATTGAAGATGTAGATTTCCATATACCCGCCCACCTCTCACATTTTCCCTTATTAACCTATTTATAACATCATACATGAGTGTGATACATTTATTACAATTGAAATATAAATACTGAAGCATCACTACTAAGCATGGCCTAAGTCTACATTATGGTTTACACTTTGCACTCTGCAATTTTATAGGTTTTGACAAAATGTATAATGGCTTGTATCCATCATTGCAAAATTGTGCAGAAAAATTCCAGTGCCCTGTGTTCCACCTATTCTTTCCTCCCTCTCCTCTCAGAACCTCTGGTAACCACTACCTTTATATCAATATCACAAGCTCTTCCATTACTACAATAATAATAAATTTACTTTGGCCCATGGTTGCATTCCCCTCTTATGTTTGTTCATTCCTCAATCTTGAGAATTTTGGGATGTTGATGCTTGCTCTGCTTCAGATTGAGAGGGGCTTAGATCTTCTGGGGCAGATGGAAGGAACTGTTTTGCTTGCAGTTGTAAATACTCTTTGCTTTTGGGGATGGGGGTGTCCATTATCATTATTTAGTTAGGTGTCCTGGTGAGTCCAATGAACTGGAGAGCAGGTGTTGGCTGCAACTCTGATGAGTTTCAGGACTTAACCAGCTTATGAACAGAGTAAAGATTAAAATCTCTGGGACATATACTTAATGTATATAGTGCTAATTATAGGTTCAAATAAAAGGGGTAGAAAAATAATATGTAGAGAAATTGTAAATGAGCCTAACTCTGTTACAGTGGGGAAATAGATTATCATATATTCCAAGGTAAGCCCATGGACAAGTCTTAAACCTCTTACTGGAGTCCTTTATAAGTGAAACGAATATATATATATAGAGAGAATGGAAGCAAAAAGCTGAAAGCAATGAAACTTGGAAGGAAAAAGGGAGAGACCAGCAGACACTGCCATGCACCTTGCTATGTGGCAGAAGAGCCAAGGATTGCTGGCAGCCAGTCTTTGGGAAGAAAGCATAGCCTTGATGATGGCCTTGATTTGGACATTTTCTTGACCTCAGAACTGTTAGGCGAATAAATTCCCATTGTTAAGCCAAACTATTTCATCATATTTTGTTTTAAGCAGCCTAGGAAACTAAAACGTATGCCATCTGGATTGTCTTGAGCAACACAGGACTCATGGTTCTGTGGGTTAAACTGAGGGTCAACTCCACCTTTCCAGCCTGGGTAGAGGTACTGACCTGTGACTGCAGAACCTAGGGTATGTTGTCTCTTCCTTTGTGGTAAGGATGGTGATAAATGGGAATTTGAGAATTCCCCTATGAATGCCAGGGAAATGGCAAGCTGGCTCCATGTTAAGATCAATGATATTGGGGCTTCTACCATGTGATGCTAGAAGAGCAAGAGACTCCTAAAGATCTCCCTCTTTCCCTTTGACCCCAACTGAGGAGTCTGGTCCCAAGAAGGACCTCTTAACCCAGGCTTGACTAAATTGAAAAGGGTCTATGGGTGGGGCCAAGGGCCACCTGTATCTGGGGATTGTGGAGAGGGGTCAGGCAGGATCAGATGGTCCCAGTCAAACCCATGGCCCTCTGTTTTAGTTACCTAAAGGCTGCCATGACACTTTATCAGAAATGGGTTGTTTTTTTATGATGGGGATTTATTAACCTATAAGCTTATGGTTCCAAACCTGAGAAAAGTCTCCAAATCTAGGCATCAGGCAAAGCTCTTTCCATGACAACATAGCTGCTGGTGATCTTGGACTCCTGTCACATGGCAGGGCACAATGGCAGCATGTGCCATTATCTGCTTTCTCCTCCAGCTTCCATTGGTTTCAACTTCTGGCTGCCTCCAGCTTTCTCTTTCCCACGTTCTATAGATTTTGGGTTCTTGTTCTGTTGGTTTTCTCTCTCAGCTTCTGTGGGTTCCTCTCTGAGCTCATGGGTATTTTCTCTCTGTGTTTCTGCATGTTTCTCCCGTTTATAAAGGATTCCAGTAAGAGGATTAAGACTCACCCTGGGTCATGCTCTACTGAAGCAATCTAATCAAAGGCCCTTGTTGAATTAATTGAATAAAAAATGTCCACTTACAATAAGTTCACACCCACAGGAATGGATTAATTTAAGAACATAATTTTCTAGGGTCCACAAAATCCTCAGACTACTACACCCTCCTAATTTATATATGTATATATATATTTTGTTTGTTATTTATATATGTGTATATATTTTTTGTTTGTTTTTTACTTTTCTTCTTCCTAATTTATATTTTTCCCTAAGTTCTTTATTGAAAATCCCATCTATGGCGGCTCGGTAAAAGTAATTGTTTCAGCTGCCTTGCCTCTAGAACCTTTAGAGCCTGGATTTCTATTATAGCTACAGATTTCTGCCACTCAGACCCATGCCAACTGGTCTCTCTGGCAGAAGGAGGGAGCAGCAGGAATTTTCAGACACCTTGGTTTTTGGACCAAGAAGTTCCCAGGCATAGCCTAGTGTCATTCTTCTGGCATGCTTTGGGCCAATTAAATGAAGTTATTTTAAATTTAAAAGGCTGTTGGATCTTACCAGTGTTATGAATAGTGAGTAAACACTTTCTTCAAAGAAGATTAAGACATTGTTACATGTTTTGTAGCCAACACAGAAGCTAAAATCAAACTATGAAGAGTAGATGTCTGGGGATTCAAATTTATATAAATAATATGATATAATTAAATATTTGATATAATAAGGATATTTCTTTGAAGGAATGTCTTGAATATTATCATGATTTACCAAGATGGTATTAATTGCCAAAGTAAAATGCAGAACTATGTATCATTTTGCATCAGGCAAAAAAATAATCACTGCAGTGTAAAAATCAATAAGATAAAATTAAGGCTAAATTACATCTCACATATTTTGAAAAATTCGTCTCTGAATGATAATGACAACAATAAATCATGTTTATCAATAACAACAGCTTGATCTTATATTTGCTTATGAATGTAGAATTTCAGATCACTTTAATATTTATAATTTCATTTTGCATTCACAGTAACATTTTGAGATAAGAAATTGAGTTTTTTATTCCTATTTCAAATAAGGAAACAACAAATAACAAAATAAATACCATGAAAGTACTGGTATCCTTTGTTATTTTATGAGTACTGTTCTAAAAGAATAAATTGCATGAATTGTAGTGTCTCTTTTCCTTGTGAACAAAGTGCTTTATTTTTCTCTAAACACCAGTTTTTTTTTTTTTTTAATGGTTCCATAAATGGATAAAATAAATATGGAAGTAAAAAAAAAAAAAGAAACTAGAATGTGGAAACCGTAAATATCCACCTATAGTATGCAGACATTAAAATCCAAAAGAAATGAGCACATTTAAATTTTCTATACCCATGTTAATTAAGCACAACAAAAGATAATTCAAGGAATAAAAGGGAGCAGAAACAGTGTATACTTAACCCCTCAGGAAGTTTGGAAGTCTTCTTAATAACAATATAGTCACAGCTGCATTAATAAGAATACATGTTTTGGTAATTCATTTCTTTTCCACAGGTAGAATTCGTATAAAATGTGTTCCATCATATCAGAAAAGATGGTTTTCATATACAAATACAATTAAATTCTGAATTCATGATGATAAATATTAATGAAAATATAAAAATAGCCTTGGGAAAAAGGAAAAGGAGTAGTCAAATTAGAGCTGGAAAAGTTGGTAGACACCAATGTTTATATGGGAAAGGTGAGAGCAGTGTATCGAAAGAATCTTTAAGGTGACCTATAATAGAGGCTTCAAATGCTGGAAAAAGCAAGTACTGATATTCCTCTCTGCCAGCAGTATTTTCCCAAGAATAATCTTCCAGAACATGTAGCAGGGCTAAATTCAAAGTAAGTCTGCTCAGAGTAGGGGGCCATATAGGCTGTGGCATAAAGGAGAAACCAAGGACATTTATTATAACCCATTTGTAAATAATTTGTAATCCTTGAGTCATTTTCAAGGAGAAAAAGTGAAGTAAGCAAAAGATCAGGAAGAATCTGTGGAGCAGATATTGTCACACAGAGCAGTACTCTTAGAGAAATAGACACAAAAACTACAAATTCACATGCAACAAATTAGACAATATAGGTCCTTGAATATATTATTTTTCAAAAAATATATCTTGAATATCTATTTTGTGACTAGCATTGCATTATTTAGTGGGAATGTTATAGGAGGAGCAAGTCTCTAACCTCATAGATATCACATTCTAGTTAAGGAAGCAGACATCATAAAAATCTTTGCAAATTTGATGAATATTAGAAATAGTGATTTTCAGGGGACTCTGGGATAATCTAATTAGTCTTCAGGGAGAAAGACCTACCTGAAGATATGATGCTTGCATGTGGACTTTCTGTTGGGGCTTAAGTATAACAAATAGTATGTCATCTTCACATATAACATAGAAAACTGTCTATATATTGTCAATATTGATGAAATGAGTACACATGATTTTTCTATTCTGCCCATAATCTGTTAGCAAACCACCAAACTTCATGTTGCCCATTATTTCTCATACCGTATATACTTCAGCCAAAAGTATTCTCTGAATCCCTATCATATTTTTCAATTTCACACTTTCTTTTCATGCCATACCTCCAATAAAAATCTCTCCCTCCTCTACTCCCACTGTTGAAATTGCACACATCCTTTAAGATTTCAGGTTAAATGTTATGACCTCCTGAACGCCTTCTCTATTTCCTATGCCTTGATGGAATTCCTCCTTCCTGGGTTCCCTACAAAACTTTTGTTTGTAACTATTGCAGCACTTACCACACTTTCTTCCATATTATTGTTTTTAGGGCCCATATATAAAATTCTAGGGAAGTGCTCTGATTTATCCACGTTTTGATCTATGCCTATCACAATTGCAACTCAGGGAGGAAGTGATATGCCAGGCAGGCCTGGCTCACATGCTTATCTCTTGTAAACTGGGAATAGGATATTCCTGTCCCTATATCCATGAACATGGGCCACTGGGATTGATAATTCCACAGAAACCATAGAATTGTTCTAAAATATTAGCTCATTGAGGACAGTGGCTTAGTTTTTCAGTTATGCTCATTTTCTTCCCCCTGAAGCCTATTAGCATTATATGGTAAGGAGCATCCCAGGTCCTTACTAAAAGTTACTATATGAATGAATGAAGAAACCAGTAGAGATTGGTTTTACTGAAAGAAGGAAGAAAAACGAATGCCAGAAGCTAAAAAATGGATAGATAAGATATTCACTACAACATAGATTTTTAATCAAATCTTGTTGATGATTTGAAGTAAAACTTATGATGTTTTACATTAATTATTTGTAAGAGTCACATCAGACTTCTAAATCAGATATTTTAAGCAAAGCAAACAAAGCAAACCAAACTAAGAGAAAATAAAATAAAAAGTGTGATCCATCAGATCAAAACTTAGAATTGGCTTCAAGGAAATTGGGATCGACGAGTTTGAATTTTGCCAGCAGGTTTCTCCTGCTGCCTCATATTTCCCACTGCCTCTTGTTCTCTCTCTATTTCTCATAAGTGTTTTCTATTTTCTCTCTATTTTTCACTTATTTCTCATCAATTATTTCTACAGATAACTAGAATTAATCTGTTTCTCTTTTTAAATTTTGTTTCTACTCTTCTTTAGAGAGATTTTCAAATAAATATTTAAACCTGAAAATGGTTAATGGCTGTTTTTATTGTTTGAGATGAAGTTAGATACATGAATTTCTGATCACCTGGGCTAAACTTAGTTCAGTCAGTTATCAATCTGTCATGTTTACATAAGGTAACCTGTAGCAATTTCTTTGAAAAAGATTTTTTTATTAAAAGTTCTAAAAAGTTGATGCTTGATCTTTGTGAACTAAAGATGTATTTTTAAAAAAGATTTAATTAATTAATTAATTAATTACCCCCCCCCCCATTGTTTTGCACTTGCTGTCTGCTCTCTGTGTCTGTTCATCGTGTTCTTGTCTTCTTTTTAGGAGGTACCAGGAATCAAAACTGGGACCTCCCATGTGGGAGGGAGGTGCTCAATGGCTCGAGCCACCTCTGCTGCCAAGATGTATTTTTGAGGAAAATAATTTTAATTATCTTTTAACAAATAAAACTTTAAAAATGGTGAACACAAGAAGGTACCATCAAATTTTAAAAATTGATAAGCAGAAGTTGTCTTAAGGGATATAATACACATTATTCTTACTATGTATCATTCCATTTAAAAAAGGAATAACTTGAGTTTTCGTTAGAAATGAATGTTCAATGTTACTCATGTCTAAAAGGAAGCAATAATATGATATGAAAACCTCTCACACCCAGAAATACAAACCCACAATATCTCTATGTGTTGATATTTCATTTGTTTCTCTTTTTTAATAGTTGTGCTTATATATACATTTTGTAGCTTAAAATATTAAATTATAACAGATGCATCAATATGTCATGTTATAAAGTTTTATAAATGTAAGATTTAGGGCTAATAAATTTTCCATGGTATATATACCACAGTTTATTTCTCCCTACAAACATTGCTCCGCTATTAAACTTTTTCTGAAATTTCTTAGAATCAATAATACTATTAATGCCACAGTAAATATTGCCGCAAATAGCAGGGCTCCTGAGGGCTCTGGAGACATCCAGACACTATAGGCAGGGTAGAGAGCTTAGGAGTTTGGTGCCCTGCCAGTGTGCCCTACTTTGGGATCCATGCTTCCCAGTGTGACAAAGTTGGACTCAGTCATAGACTCCCTGCATATGGCTCTTCTGCCCCTTCTATTTGAACCTATCGTTAGTACTAGAGTCAATAGGTGTATGTCCAAGAGATTTAAATCTTTGGCCTATCCATGTGCCAGCTGGGCTGTGAAACTCACCAGAGTTGCTACTCTCCAGTTCATTGGATTCACCCAGGACAACTAAAAAGGAGATGATGATGGACAGCGACCATCCCAAGAACAGAGAGTCTGCAACTGCAAGCAAGACAGTCCCATCCATCTGCCCCATGGGATCTAAGTCCCCTCTCAATTAGAGGTAGAGTGGGCATCACGATCCCAGAATCCTCAGGATTGGGGAATGAACAATGGACTAGAGTAGACTTACTGGATTCTACTATAGACTTATTGTGATTGTAGCAATGAAAGAACTTTTATCATTGATGTGGAGACAGTGGCCACTGGAGGCTCTGAGGAGAGGGAGAGGGAAAAAGAGGTGTAATATGGGGGCATTTTTGGGACTTGGGAATTGTCCTGAATGACATTGCAAGGACATATACAGGCATTATATATCGTGTCTTAACTTAGAAAATTGTTCGTGAGAGAGTGTAAACTATAATGTAAACTATAATCCATGCTTAGTGGCAATGCTCCAAAATGTGTTCATCAATTGTAACAAATGTACCATACTAATGAAGGATTTTGTTAATATGGGAAAATGTGGGAAAGGTAGGGAGCAAAGCACATGGGAATCCCTTATATTTTTTATGTAACATTTATGTAACCTAAGTATCTTTAAAAAATAAAAATAAAAACGTATATTAAAAAAATACTATCAAGAATTTCTTCATGAAGAAATCTCCCCTCTCTCTTTTAATATCTTTCAATCTTTTTATCATATTTATCTACGTGGAGCTAATTCTTAACCTAATAGAAAGATTGAAAATTACAAGGTAGACTATGTGCTGGTTGACAGATCTTTGAGCTTCTGTGAGACAAACCTATTTATTGCTTAATCTATTTAATATTCAAATTTATTATCTATAAATTATTTTCTGCCTCAGAAATCATGGTACAGAGTAAATAAGATAATGGAGGAAAAAATATTTAACATCATTTGTACATAGAAGTCTTCAATAAACAGCATTATTTTAATATGCTCTATTAATATTCATATATAATATACAAAAACATTTACCTATGTGTAAATCTAACCCTACATTGTTGGACAAAGGCAATGTTTTGTAATTAAAGATCACAATGACTAAAACATGTTTGTAAATCTCTGTTAATCTACTATGGTTTTGGAGTAAGTATTCTGCTATTAGTGTTGATATACAATATATATGTAGTATGATTTGCATTTTTTCATGCATTTTTTCAAGAGATATTGCTTGAGTACTATGTCTTATGAACCATGCTGAATGACCCTATATTTGTGTTTCATTGGTATATACAGAAATGTGTGTGTATAAAGACATACACATACCTTGCTTGAGTTTTTGTGAATTAATTATCTGAGATTCTAACGACGTACTATTTTTGCAACTTGCATTTTTATCATTGAGGAAGATGATACTCTTGGAGAATGTTGCATCTTCTGCACTACTCTTTTAACAGAATTTAGGTGAAATGCTTGATAATACAAAAAATTATTTGGTGGCATTAGAATTCTGGAGTGATATATTGGGGACCATTTTTATTGTTTTTTTTTTTTTTTTTTTTTTTTTAATTTCTCTTTGGGACACAGTTTGCATGTATTATGGCTCTAAAGGAAATTCTGCCAATTATTAACTAGTTTATCTGTTTTTGTGTGTGTCAGTTTCCCAGGATATAGCATATAATTGTAAATACAGTTTAAAAGGAGGCCAGATTTATGTGTAAAGGTCTAGCATAGTTTTGTACACAGCAGAAAATAACTTTCTGTCCTACAGTCCGTCTATCAAACCTATTCTAAACTGAAGCTATTTTATATCATCCTTGCATAAAATGATGGAAATCAATAGCATAGATTGAAAGAACAAATGAATGTTTCAACTTCTATTTTGAATATTTATTAAAATTCCTGTTCATGTGTGATAAAAGTTTATTTTAGGCCTGACAATTTTTACAAGGTCCATAACTTTAGTAGATCTTCTAATTTTTATGGTTACTAAAGAATTGGTATCTATTACATTCATTAAATAGATTGTGAGGTAGCTTACAATATATAAGCAATATAGTGTTATTGTAAGTTTAAATTTCTTGAAAGCAGCATTGATGCTTTAATGATTACTCTAAAATAATTTAAAACATGAAAAATGAGCATTGAAGTGATAATGAGCCACTGTATTAACTATAATTCTTTCAAACAGATGATAAACTGCAGCAACAATAAAATAGCTTTTTACCACATTCCATTTCCAGGGAAAGATTCTAATGTGTTTCCTTATATGTCAGACTGTTTAAGAAAAATAGCATTATTACTAAGTCAAGGAAAGTGTTTTCATTAGTAAACTCACTAAATTAGAAACATTTATTTTAGGTATATAAATATTAAGCAAATAATTTATTTTCTTAGCACCTAAAATTGCATAAACTTTTCTCAGGTCTTTCTAAAGTCCAAATCTCTATTTAAATGCTCAAAGAACAAACCAGAGACTGAATGATGTGAAATACAAAGGTTGTATGCATTTCTGACACATTTTAGTTTTATCTTGCAATGCAGCAACTTTTGATCAAAGTTTCATGATAAGTAAACATTCTGAACAGTTACATTATAAATTACTGAAATCCCACTATAAAGATAGATTAAATACATTCCCATTAAAGGTAGTCCTACAGCATGGGCAAGTTGGGAAATAATGCTAAAATATTCTAATGCTATTTGCTAGAATGGAGATCTTATTTTATTAGTAAACTCAGCATATAGATTACAATATTGGGATTTTCTTCTTAACAACATTTATTTTTGTTAAACTGTGTTCCAATTTCTTGTTTTATTTATCTTCACTATGTTTCCATCTTTTACTTAAATCATGCACTTTTCAAGTTCTAGAGAAATATTTCTACTCTTGGCTCTTCTTTGAATCAAATGCTTTTCATTCAAATCAATTTAATTCAATTTAATGCATTTTGTATATATATGTATATATGCCGTGAGGTAGACATTGCACTATGCTTCAAAAATGGTGGAGAAGATTTTAGACACCTTGCCTTACCTTAAGGAGCTAACAGTCTTCTAGGGAAGATAGATATCAAAATAGTAATTAAATAGTGCTTGCTACAAATAAAAGTGCAATAGAAAGCATGATGCGAGAGAAATGGACTTAGTCCAGTAGATTAGAATTAGTCTCTCTAGGAACTGTTATTCAAACTGGTTTGGAATTAGCTAAATTGAGGAGACAAGTAAGACTTGTTCTGGCCAAAAGGAACAATATTTTTGAAGACCCTCAGATAAGACGAGGCCCTCAATAGTTAAGGAACCAGACACAGTAAATAGATGATTAACAGTGTGATTTTCTATGATTGAGAACACAGGAGGAGAAGTAAATTGGATTGGGATAGAGAAAGTGAGTGATGAGTGAAGTTTAAGATAAGACTGCTCCCAACATTTTTAAAAATTGCAGAGTGCAAGTGGAGGCCTACTTACTATATGTCTAATAATTAAATGTCAAACTAGTCATGTTACTGTTACATCATATAAGATCTACTTCTCTACTTTGACAAATTTAACTTTATAATGACAATATAAAAATATGTAAAATTATCATTTTTATATTACTGAACGTTTGTGAAATATCAAATACAACAGAATTTAATTATTGCACGTATCTTGGTGTTCTGTGGATGAGTAGGGATATTTGGATGTACAGAAAAACAGAGATATGTAATTCCTAAATAATTGCATGCTTATTACTTAAAATTATTTTTCTTACCTTTATTTCAGCAAATCCACTATATTGTAATAATTATATTGTAATAATATGTACCATGGCTCTTACATAATTCATGTTCTAATAATATTAATGCCAAATTTGGCATTTCTTGAATCATCAGTTCCTAGGTAATTTTTTATAATTAATTGATTAGCAAAACTTGTCTCCTAAATCATTAGGAAATGGAAGGTCAAAACATTTCTTAAAACAATACTCAGACTCCAAAATAAAACCAAGTACAAACATTGTAAAGGGATCTTATATGATAAATTATCATTATCACAGAAAAATATTGCAAAATATTTTATTTACATAAATTACAACCACATAATTTTGCCATCTCTTGAATCAATATGTAGTTTCCTATGGAAATATAAAGAACATGATTCACACATGCTATGTCTAGACATGTTTGTATGCAATTAAAGTCCTTCTAAAGAATAAAATGGATTGTTTTAACCTTACAAATTTTTCTTTATCCTCCACATGCAGCTCTTGTGAACTTCACGCTAAGCCTGAGAGTACCCTCAAAACTACATATAGCAGATGAAGAGGAAAAAAAGGATAATTGGCACTATTGGCAAACACAGTACTTTGTTAAGCAGGAACACTTTGCAATCCCGCTGAGAGAAAGGATTTGTCAAGTTAATTAATTTGCCTCTTCTCTTACCAAAGGTATTCCGCTGTCCCAAATTGTATATGCCCCTGAAGTAACATCTGTCTGCTGGAAGTTGCAAAATCCTCAAATTGACATTGTACTTGGTCAAACATACATTTTGTTTTGAGGACACAATTCAAGAGATGTGGAAAACCATTTCCTTGGGTAGTGAACAATGTTAGTCATTAGAATGACATTTTAAGATTATGGAGTATTTTGCACTAATGCTGAGTGCCAAACCCTGAGTTACAGAGGCACTCACGTGTTCTTTAATAAATGCATTTTTTTGTATGTTTGTGATATGTGGAGCCATTAAAGTTCAGACCACTATTACTGGATCTAAGACTTGTACTTGTTTAAGGCATGCTAAGTTTGAGTTCTCTGGAAACATTCAATTAGAAATTTCCAGGAAGCCAGTAGCTGAACATATATAGGTTTGGAGCCAAGGAGATTTAGGAATTGTCACAATGCCAGGGGTGATAGGACAAAATCATCACTCCAGCCAGCCAGCCAGCTGTTTGAAGTTGTCATTATCACGTTTACTTATCAGAGATTTTTACAGAGTAGGAGAAGTATACATTGAACAAGCTGCTACAGCCAAATATTGAGGTTGTGTATTATTGCTGATTGCTGTATTTATCTCTGTCTTTTCAAGAATCCTCATCTACTAGGAAAAGTAGGCATTAAAGTAGAGTTTGGTAACAGTGTAATAATAAAACAAAGGGCTAGCTTTGTTTGAGATAATTAGAAAAAACTTCCTACAAAATAATGTGGAAACTTACACTTGAAAAATGAATAGACTTTATCTAGGAGAACAGATGGACAGAAGCATACTCTAAAATTGCTTTGAAGCTTGAGTCTTTCATTGGATGGAAAAAGTCATTGATAGAGTATAAACCTTTGAGTGATATATAGATGTTATGATGAGTAGCTTTTGAGTTCTGGAAGGGATTTTAGAAATTACATTAAGAGCAATAGGAGGTCAGTAAAATATATTAAGGGACTTTGGAGCGGGGGGGGGAGATGAAATGTCCATACTTGGGTTTTAAAACATTTTCTTCTAACCTGCGTATTGAAGGGGGGTTAAGAGTGAAGAACTCTTAGAAAACAATTAGAATGTTATTGAGGTAGAGAGAAAATTGAGTTTTAGGTGAAAGTGGTGATAGCAAGAATAGAGAAAAGTGAGCAGAGTGGAGAGAGATTGTTTAGGAAGTAGACTTGAGAAGACTTAGTGATTGGTTAAGAGAGAGAGGTCCAAGATGGTGCCTGATCTCTGATCCAATTCACTGAGTGGATGGAGTTGTCATTTACTGAGAGTGGGACACTGGAGGAAAGGAGGATAATAAGTCTGTCACAATTTGAGGCAGCTCTGTGTCATCCAATGGAGATGTTATAAGGCAATCGCATTTGTGATCTGTTGATCAGGAGAGAGGACTTGACTGAAAGTATAAATGTACTGTTCAAGGGAATGTAAATTGGTAATAGAGAAAGGTGTTCAAGATGATACCTGGTCTATTCTTATCTCAGTTTCTCCTTATGTTCAGGGCTTGCTTTACTATATAATCACAAAATGCCGGAACACTTTCATATTTTTCCTAATTCACATATACCTAGCTGATCAATACAGATATTTCTGATTCAATGCATTTCATTTCTACTAATAGTCCACACCAAATAATCCCCAAAATTTATTGTCATACCCTTATTCCTCTTACAAACACATTTAATAATTTAACTTAACATGTTCTCTTTGTTTTACTTCCTTTTCTTCCTGATTAGCACCAGTCATCATATATTAAACAGCCAAATGGTTTCTAAAAACCTTTGAGAGTTAAAACTGGTTTATTTCAGTTTTCCAGAAAATTAACTTTTATTAAATATTTCATTTAGTTGAAAAATGAATTAAAGTGATACTCTACTTAGAAGGATGAAATAATAAGATATGCATACATAAAACAATTAGATGACAGATATAGTGCTCAAATTCTAATGGTTTGTTAAAGTATTTTTCTAATATGATTAAACTTCTTAGAAATTCTTTTTGCTATTTCTCTGCTTCACAAAAGGTAGTCATTTTGTTTCTAATAAAGGGGAAAAATCATATTGTTGTAAGACTCAATGCTGTTATTATCTATTTTAAAATTCCAACCAAAGCAGCTGAAAGATATTAAAAATAAATTACCAGCATGCAATTATCATAGGTAGGTGCTGTCACCAAAAAATAATGGATGAATGGCAGATGAAATGCATGGTTGATGAGGTATTATTCGTAACTCAGAAAATGCTTCCTGATAAATCATAAACTCTAATTAAGACAACAGAAGTACAATCATTGAAGATGGGTTTGTCTAATACAAACATGAGGACAGGTATTATTTGGTTTATGATTCCTTTATTAAATAATTAAACTATTTCAGTTTTAAATAGCCCTTGCATCTTTTAAACAAGGCAATGGTGTATATTGTTATGCTTCTCGTCATGAAAGGAGAAGCTTTGGGGATGATTAGCAATAGGTATTTGTAGAAACTCAGAATATATTAGCCCAATTTATATGACATCTCTACCTCTTCCATCAACAGCTTCCTAGTTAAGGGCCTCATATTCCCCAGTTCTTTTTAAGCCATAATTTCTTCACTACTGTAGGAGTAATCCTGATAGGTTTTCAGCTTTTTAAAGAAAATTCAAATTCTGATATTAAAATATCATATTTTAGAAAAAGGAAATGTTCACTGTTGGGGGCAAGCATTTAAAAATTCCTAAATTGTATGCTTTTCATCATTATTAATTCAACAAACATTCATAAAACAAGTGCCAAACAGCATTCCTACTCCTAGAGGTTCATGGAAAAGAGGGGAAGACAGACATGTAAATAACATGAGCACATAATAATGTTGAAGGGGAGGGGTGGACAAAACAATATGGGAGCAGAGGAAGAGGATCTTAGGAAGTAGTCAATTTTCAGAGGTGGGTGGTGACCAAATCGAATTTGAAGAGCCAGTCAAAGTCACAAGCAGTTTTGTTGAAGGAGGAACATTATAGGTAGAGGCAGTGCAATGTTAATGAGGAACAAGGATGACAGAGCATGAGAGGTTTGCAAATAGTTTGATACACCTGCCTGGCCAAGTGTGGGCAAGGGGCACAGATGGTGCTGGAGCAGTAGCTAGATCATAAAAATACAGTGGGTAGCTCCATGCTTCTTACACAGGGAATGCATAAAGATAAATATGGTATATCTTCCTTGGGCATTAAGTTTGATTAAAGTTTTGGAAGAGAAATGTTATATGAGCATTGAAGAGGCTTTGCTTCACACACTTAAAATCAAAAGAGGAGACATTTTTTCCATGTTAGTCAGATTGTATATATGTGTGTGTGTATGAATGTTTGCTTATGTGTGTGCGCATAATTTTGAGAGCAGAAATCCCGATGACATTTCAATCTTACATGTTTATATGGTTCTGGATTTTTGCTATATTGTGAAAAATTATCACTTAAGTCTTGCCTACATATGTCAAACATTGTTCTAAGTGCTTTACAAGTAATAACATATTTAATTCTCATAAGAACGCTATATAGCCACAACAAAGCTACTTGAACTAATAAATGAGTTCAGCAAAGTGGCAGGATATAAGATCAACACGCAAAAATCAGTAATGTTTTTTTTTTTTTTTAAGATTTTTATTTATTTATTCATTTATCCCCCCCTTGCTGCTTGTGCTCGCTGGGTCAGCTAACCACGCCGTGCGGGCAGGCTTGCCTTCACCAGGAGGCCCCGGGAACCGAACCCGGGGCCTCCCATATGGTAAACGGGAGTCCTACTGATTGAGCCACAGCCGCTTCCCTCAGTAATGTTTTTGTACACTAGTACTGAACAATCTGAGGAGGAAATCAGGAGGAAAATTCCATTTTCAATAGCAACAAAAAGACTCAAATACCTAGGAGTTAATTTAACCAAGGAAGTACAGGACCTATATGCAGCAAACTACAAAACAATGCTAAAAGAAATTTAAAAAGACCTAAACAAATGGAAAGACATTCCGTGTTCATGGATTGGAAGAATAAATATCGTGAAGATGTCAATCTTGCCAAAACTTATTTATAGATTCAATGCAGTACCAATCAAAATCCCAACAGCTTACTTTACAGAATTAGAGAAGGCAATTACCAAATTCATCTGGAAGGGTAAGTGCACCCGAATAGCCAAAAGTATTCTAAAAAAGAAAAGCAATGTGGGAGGAATTTCACTGCCTGACCTTGAAACATATTACAAAGCTACAGTGGTCAAAACAGCATGGAACTGGCATAAAAATAGACATATCGATCAGTGGAATAGAATTGAGAATCCAGAAATAAACCCTTACCTATACAGTCAACTGGTTTTTGACAAACCTACCAAGCCCACGCTGATGGGAAAAAACAGTCTCTTCAACAAATGGTGTTGGGAGAACTGGTGTTGGTTATAGAACCAAAAGAATGAAAGAGGACCCCTATCTCACCCCCTATACAAGAATCAACTCAAAATGGATCAAAGATCTAAATATAAAAGCCAGGACCATAAAACTACTGGAAGAAAATGTAGGGAAACATCTTCAAGACCTTGTAGTAGGTGGTGGTTTCTTGGACCTCACACCCAAAGCACGTGAAACAAAAGAAAAATTAGATAAATGGGACCTCCTCAAAATTAAACACTTTTGCACTTCACAGGAATTTGTCAGAAGGGTGAAAAGGCAGCCAACTCAATGGGAAAAAATATTTGGAAATCACATATCTGATAAGGGTTTACTATCCAGGATATATAAAGAGATGTTACAACTCAACAATAAAAAGACAAATGACCCAATTAAAAAATGGGCCAAAGACTTGAATAGACATTTCTCCAAAGAAGAAATACAAATGGCAAAAAAACACATGAAGAAATGCTCAACATCACTCATGATTAGGGAAATGCAAATCAAAACTACAATGAGATATCATTTCACACCTATCAGAATGGCCACTATGAAA